>CAMITZ010000248.1:0-466919 GCA_946251845.1 Andrena fulva
ACGTTCCTAACCTGAAGTCTATGTCTTCAACGGGTGCTCTTCGATGTACATTTCACAACAACGATGGTGTTTGCGCGTTGGAGAACGTCCAGAAAATATGGAATTATATACGTAACGTTGTCTAATGTAAGTCCTACACGCATTGCATCTACTTTATGCGTCATTAACAGATAGACTAATATGTATTAATTTTTTTCTGTTTCTATAGCTACGAGTACAACGGCGACGGTGATAAGCGCAACGACTGCGACGAATGCTATCTTTACCCACGAGCAAGAATACCCCTCCCATACGAATACGCTTTTTACGTAAATACTGGTTCTATAATATAAGATTACATGCATTGATATACATGAATAAACACACAGTTTTTTGAATAAAAATATATTTTATTTATTTAAAAATTGTTATACATTTATTATTAAAACATATATGTATGTACTATAGTGGTACGTGCTTTACATCACGCAGCATGGATTGCATTCCTAACGCGATCAATTCGCAATCGATCAAAGAATGCTGTTCGAAGTGGTCGCTTTCGGAAATTAATTTCACATAATCTATCGGTGCGGTAGCGCTGCGTAGAACGTCCACGAAGGTAGCATATTTACTACTTACAGAGTACATATTTTCAGTTAGCCAGGTGAACATATGTTCAATGCAATGTTCGTACGCGAATAGTTTACGCAACGTGACTTCAGTCATATATATGTAAGCATGATTATCGGTGATTTTAATAAGTTGGTCATTGTGCATACTCGTGAAGTCTAGTCGTAAATGATCAATTATTATGTGGGTTTGAGGCGATGTTGCGTTGCTGCGTAATCGTTGGAGTATGTCAGCCTTGTTTTGCAGTAAGAGCTTCCACGTGGACATCGAAAAGCTCAACTCGTTGCCTTTATTGCCAGCTATGGTCATCTCGACGCTGCACGAATCCATGCCAATGCGTATTCCAATAGTTAGACGTTTATAAGCTGTCGCGGTCAACGGGTAATCACGCCCCAGGATCCGTACAATTGACGGTTTTGGCGTTTTCAATGTTTTTGGTGTTGCGGATCCAGTACTGTAAGAAATATGTACACAAAATTAATGCTTCGTTCGTATACGTTTACAGTGAATGAAGTAAGTGGAAAGTGTATGGTAACGAGTACGTACCTCATATCGAGTTGTTGATTAAGATCTTGTTGTTGTTGACGTTTATTTGGAAACCCACCATCGTTGGCGGATGTGCAGGATGAGTCGTTTAAGCTGCGTTTGTACATTTTGATATGCAATATGCAGTATGTTCATCGAACAAAAAATTGACGCTAACGGTACTTAACACTCGAGCGTACGTGGTGTAATGAAGTCCACAGGACTGACCAACGTCGCTTTATACTGATTCACGTATACGGCAATGTGTGAATGTACAACACATTAGTGATGGCGATGATCATGGTTGTGTTGTGACGCAAACATGTGTGTGCCGTAAAAGAATCAAAGAGAGAGTACGCGGTAAATTCAAATACGATTGACTTACAGCCACCTCGATCACCAAAAATACTCAGAGGTCAAGCCCGAATAACTATAGCTTTATGTTTACATTGGTTGCTTAGGTGAACGCAACGTCAAATTCACTTCTTCATTGCACGTGCGCTGTATCGCTCCCACGGCTCAATATATGTAAATACACGGTACAATGCCGTGTTTACTCCATGGGCTACCGCGACGATTGACTTACAGCCTCCTCGATCATTAAAATATTCGAACCTACACTTCGAATAATTATCGCTCTATGTTTTAGTCGTCTGATGTTTACACGAACGCAACGCCGGATTCTCTTACGGTCAATAGGGTGGGGTTACGTAAATTAAATACTGGGTGAACGCACCGTATAATTCGTTTCTTCGTTACACGTGCACTGTATCGGTTCCACGAATCAAATATGAAGAGCAGGCACGTAGGCGCCAAAACGCGTTCAATTCTGCTCAAATATAAACACACTGCATGGCGCGGTGCAATGTTATGTTTACTACATAAATTAAATACTCGGAACTATGAATATTCGGAACTCTCCACCGAATACTTATCGCTATATGTATATTTACTCCATGGGCTGCCGCGACGATTGATTTATAATACTTATCGTTCTATGTTTATGTCACGATATAAACATCCTGCATGAATGGTGTGCACATAGGTATCAAAACGTGTTCAATCCTGTCGCACGCCATGCTTCATTATCTTTTCTCAGAAATTCTATACCACCCTCTTTCTCAGAAATCAGCATCGAAGACGAAATTCGAAATTCCACGATTCGCTCGCGGTCGCGCCTGCGCCCCGATTCCACACGCGTGCGGAGATTGCGCGGCGGCGACTCGTGTTCAAAGTACCTTAAACATCCAACAGGTGGCGCCAATACGAAATGTACTAAAAATCTATGAAATTTATCAACGCATGCCCAAATATCGACGTGGATCCAAAGTACCTTAAACATCCAATAGATTGCGCCAATACGAAATGCGCGCGACGCCATCTTGAAATTTTGAAAATCCTCCCCCTCCCCTTCCCCTTTGACGTTATCCCCCTCACCCACGAACTCGACCGCCATTTTGAAATTTGAAAATCCCCCTCCCCTGTGACGTCATCCCCCTCACCCACGAACTCAACCGCCATTTTGAAATTTGAAAATCCCCCTCCCCTGTGACGTCATCCCCCTCACCCACGAACGTGGTACCCCCTCCCCGCCTCACCCCCTCACCTACGAGCATGGTACCCCCCTCCCCACCTCACCCCCTTGCCCTCGCCGAAGAGCGCGCGATACCCCCCTCCCCACCTCACCCCCTCGCCCTCGCCAAAGAGCGCGCGGTACCCCCCGCCCCGCCTCACCCCCTCGCCCTCGCCAAAGAGCGCGCGGTACCCCCCCCGCCCCGCCTCACCCCCTCGCCCACACTTGATCCAGAACTCTCATAGCCTAACTACTTTAAGCGTTACAGGCGGGAGAGAGGAACGGAAATGAAGGAAAATAATTGGGGAAATACAAAAATTAGGTAAAACCAAAATATATTCTAGAGCAAAAGAGTTACAAACTCATATTATAAGAAAACAAAATTGAAAAAGAACAGAAAAATTAAACAGACAAATTCAACACATTTACGAAATACCGTCATATACGCAAAACAAACGAAGAGGATTAATAAACGGGATAGGCTCAATAGCAAAAACACTTTTCGGAATAATGGACGCGAGCGACGCGGAAGAAATAAACGCACACTTCGCGGAAGTAGACAATAAACAAGACGCGTTACAGACAACAATAAAACGACAGATACAACTTACAAACAATACCTTACACCATTTACACGACATTGAACGGACGATACAGGACAACGAAAAGATACTAGCAAAACAGACGAGACAGCTGCGAGTGCAAGTCGAGACGGAGCTTACTCGGCAGAAAATACGTACTGACCTAGTGGACCACTTCGCGACATTGAACTCGCTGTTAGTCGACCTAACGGATGACGTAAGGGACGTAAAACAATACTGTAGTCAGCTAAAGAGCGGGAGCATAGACCCAAGCGTATTATCCAACGCGGAGATAGTAAAATTACTACAGACAGCGGTATCGCGGCTACCAGACGGTTTCGCATTCCCCATAGCACCTACGTTAGAGAACGCGCACTTAATCGAGCGTTTAACATCAGTCGTAGCGTACTATGAAAGACAAACACTCGTTACTATAATCAAAATACCACTCATATCCTCCCAGACATACAGTGTAATAGAAGCAACCCCGGTCCCAATACATGTACGCGATAATATATATGCATTGTTAGTCACACATTCGCCGATCATGATACTCGACGCAGACGACGACCAATACATAATCGCGAGCGAACAAGAATTGCAAAAATGTAAAAAATTAGTATCTCAATATTACGGCGAACAGCCGATGGTCGTACATAAACTAACGGAGACACGCGAGTGCGAGGTTAATTTATGGTTACAACCAACGGACAAATTCCCAGAAAACTGCGAAGTAAAGTATTTAACAGCAAACAATAGCCTATGGATCGCCACGGCACAACCAGCGACATGGATCTACGCGACCCATGAACCAGAAACAATTACAATCCAATGTACAAATAGCAAAACATTCAAAACAACGCTCACACATTCGGGAACTATCACACTAAAAGACAATTGTAAAGTAACCGGTAAAGAGGTACTATTGCGAAACCAAAAAGCATTATATGAACAAAACCTTGTAATAAAAACATCACCCCTCTACAACATAACCGCAGACCCAAATATAGCAGGATGGAGTAACAGTACACGAACAAAACCCCTCACACATGTCGAACTCCATAGAATAATAAAAGACCCGTCGGAATTTTCACAATTGTACAAACAACTTAACGAAATCAAGAACGAACTACCTGCGGAAACAAAACATGTAAGCATACCAATATGGCACATATTGTACCCGAGTGCCACAACAATATTAATTGTAATAGTAATAGTTCTGACAGTTATAATATACTTCGTAAACTATCGGAAAAAACCAACGAAACGCGAGGCCCAAGCCATATATACCGTACCAGAACCGAAAGTAACACGATCAGAACTCAATGTACAACTAAATTAAAATAAGAAACGATTGTATAAAACATTATAATCGGGAAAACCTATGTAACGAACTGACGCTGAGCCATAGAAATAGGACAAAATTATCCCGATACAGCCACCCTTCTTTCAAGGGGGGGAGGATGTTGTGAAACAACCACCGAATAGCACTGAGCCAGCAAGATGTGCATCAATGCTAAGGAATCCGCAAACGACGCAACGGTCAACGAACGTTGCGCAGCCACGGGTCATCGGACGGCGACCATTAGGCCCCCGCCACGACCCAAAACGACCATATATAATCACCGCCCAAAACGGGGCAGAGGCTCTCACTTTTCGAATCGATTAGCGATCACTACCGTGATCGCCGCGCCAGTGTCAGTTCAGGCTCAATAAATCCTTATTCACTCTACGGTGAGTTCTAACTCTTAAACCGGCCAAGGATCCACTACCTTCGGTTCAAACCCGAATCCCCGTTCCCGGCATCTACACCCGAATTATCGGAGCCCGGAGGACGACCCTTCCGAGGACAGCCCACGGCAACCGACGAGATTCTCAGAGAGAACCTCAGCCCCGGCAACCTCGCAACAGTCTTAAGAGCAACCGTATTCAAACAGAACGTGTAATAAAAGTACCTTACGCAAAGTCCAGCGAGAAGATTTATAATATCCTCGAATCCGCTCCCGAACCATACTCAATTTTAACATATACAGGGTGTCCCAAAAATGCCGCGGTTCCTTGAAGGGGGTGACTCGGGGGGTGATTGCAAACAACTTTTTCCTTCGCGAAAATGCTCTCCGAGGTTTCGTTAACGAGATATTAACAATAAGCGCCGACCAATCAGAGGGCGCGCCTTCCGGCCGAGCTCCCGCAGTAGCGTTGGCTACGCGGTAGGCGGCTGCGCTTATACTACGAACGTACGGACAAGCAAGTCACGGACAAGAAACCGCGTTACACAGTTATTTTTTTAAAGCAGAATCTTAAATAATAATTATTTGAAGTGAGATGACAAGAAATACGTAAATTTCGTTTTCAACTAACGCATAAACGAAAAGGTAATGTAACAGAAAATGTACGACAAGTGATCGTAATTTCTTATTGAGGTAAAAATCAGTAGTTTAATAACGGCCAACACAACTAAGTTTACAAAATAATATTATGTGTATGGATAAATTCTTTCCGACTGGATTTACATAATCAGTAGGTATAAAGCTACCGAATTTCTATCGCAGTGGTATTCATAAACTGCCAGAAAAATGGCAAAAGGTAATTAACAATAATGGAAATTATTTCGATGATTGAGTTGTTTTCTTATTTTTTAAATCGAACTGTTATTGTACCCTAAAATCGGAAAGAATTTATTTCCACACCTAATAATCACCAATAAATTAAATAACACTCACCCTTTCGGACATTCCTTTCCTTGCTTTCCTTCCCTTTCCGGAAATCTGTGTCACTAGGCCACTGTACCGATCCTGGTCATCGGCGTCCAGTGCTCAACTGATCGCAGGTATACGACACCACCCGAAGGTAAGGATCGCAACGTCCAGTGCGTTAGGGGTAATGTATCGAATATTCACTTCACTGCACGGCTACTAACACTGATCACTTAATTTATGTTTCACGGAACGTGTTGTTCCTACGTTATAAAAATTGGTGGCCCCGAAAGGGGCTGATTACTGTTAATTACTGGGACGAGATTACTACTATTACCCGGCGAAAAGAAGACTCCTGGCAGACGGTCTCGGGCTGTGCAGTCCGCTGTTGTGACGATTGGTCGAGTCTTGGGACGGTCTTGCTGGCGCCACGAGTGGCATTGCCTGTTGTAACAGATACCTACCTGCCAAAGGTCTACGCCAGCCCAAAGGTTGGACAATTCTTTTCCGTCAGAAATGCTACATTGGTAGGTACATCTGCGGTATCGAGAAGCGCACCGTTACTTTTATTTCGCACTTGCTTCTACGCTCGGATGGCCGGTTATTTTGGGAGGGATGCAAGTTCGATTGGTTAGGTTAGGAGGTGTGAAAGTTGCTAGACTAAATTTCAACCATAGGGAGCAGACTGAATTCGAACCAATCGGATTTGCATCCCTCTCAAACGGCTGCTCTCTTGAAGAGGCCCTCTTCACGGCAATATTCCCTCCCCAATGCCCACCTTCTCTCGCGCGGAATACGTCAACGCATGCTTTAGGTTTTGATATTGAAGCTCGTGTTTATACTCGAGAGGACCACGCGTCGACAGCGGGCTACCCCTTTTCTTCCTATGTGTCTCCACGAGGAGTATTTCCGGTGGATTGTAGGAGCGTAGATGTCGGGATGCCAGTTATTGAATTCAGGAGACGATAGAAACACTTTATTACAAAACACACATGTACTATAATTAAAGTAAATCGTATTCCTCTCGGGCAGGAGTACTGATAATAATCGAACTTGCGCCCCACTTCGCGCAGACCGATTACAAGGGGGGTAGTCGGGTGTCACACACTGCACAAATGATACAGGGCAACAATTCTGGAGCAACGCCCGTCAAGGAGATGCGGCCTGGTACCCCGTGGCGAGGACAGCCCTTCGCAGTGCCTCGCCCGATTTTTATGGCTTTTTCCGGAAAAAGGTACGCATCCTGGGCCGAACGTAACGATTTGGGGTCGAGCCCCCGCAGTCGAGGGTGAAATTACAGCGTATTAAGAAATTCTTTTCTTCATCGTGTCGAAAGGGAAGTGACGCCAATGGATTCCTTATGTTTTTCTGATGAAAACCATACCAAATATCACGCAAATCAGACTACTTTGACACAAGCTATTTGTATTCCCTATGTAATAGTTGTCCGATTTACACGACATTTGTAATGATTTTCATCAGAAAACCCCAAGGAATCCATCGGCGACACTTCCATATCCATACGATAAAGAATAAAGAATAATTTTATTTCCTAAACAGATACAGGGTAATTCTGGAGGTACGCCCGTCACCCCGTGGCGGGGAATACACCCCGCAGTGCCCATCGAATTTTATGGCTTTTTCCGGAAAAAGGTACGAATCCTGGGCCGAACGTAGCGAATTGAGGTCGACCCACCGCAGTTGAGGGTGAAAATGTGAAATATTCATTTCAGCGTAGTAAGAAATGCTTCATTCTTTAATGCATCGATATGAAAGTGGCACCAATGGATTCCTTATGTTTTTCCGATGAAGATCGTACCAAATTTCACGTAAATCGGACTATTATTAACGAAATTAGCTTGAGGTTATGGAAATGGATTGTTCATTTCCTTCATTATTTTCCGAAATACGTCGTTCTTGGTGTCAGTTTGATCGGAAAAACATAAGGAATCCATTCGCCTCGTTTTCGCAAAGATGTGATGAGAAATGCGGATGTCGAAGATTTCTCACTTCTTAATAGGCACTCCAACCCCTTCGAGGGTCGAAAGCCTTAAAATTCGGTGGGGCACTGCGGGGGGTTGTCCTCGGTACCAGGCCGCATCCTTTGGTGGTTGTTGCGGCCGCGCGCAACGGCCGGATTTGAACGCGCGCCCGCGGTGGCATCAACACAGCTGTTGAGCCGTCGCGGCGCGTTTGAAGTGTTTTGACCGCTAACGATCATCGCGAAGCGCTCGCCCGGCGACCGTTAGTTCCGAGAACAACACCGTCGTGACAACCACGCAATACGATCCTGCAATATTTCGCGCCCATTGCGCCCAGCATTCTTGTGCACCGATTCTTGTGCGACCAGTATCGCTACGCGCCCACGCGCCGTGTATACGTGTTTTGTACATTACTGTGTCTGTGCTGTCCGACGTCTGTGTGATCACAGAGTGACGAAATAAAACAGTGTTGTGTCCACCTGCGGAGTGTTAGCTACCCGTCATCCCTTTCCCTACGAGCTGCCCTACCGCCGGCATTATAAATCCGCTCTTGGCGAAAACATTGGTCCTTCGAGCCGGATCTGCAGTAAGGAAGGATGACGAAGGAAACAGCAACCACCGCCAATGCGGCGGCCCCGCTATCTTGGTCGGCCCTGGTAAAAAAGATCCGGGCGCTGATGCAGTCCGCCCAGCGCCTGCTGGTCAATTTTAAGAAAATGGGCCAGGCCAAATTCACGGAGGACAACGCGAAGGAGAGGATTGCGGCCCTGAAGGCGACGTGGGAGCAGTGCACCCAGTTGCACATGGAGGTGGAGGCCCTGATTCCGGAGGAGGAGCGAGATGCCTGCCCGTACTTCCTCAACCACGAGTTCGCCCAGGCCGAGGAAGGATATTGGGAGACATTGGACTTCTTGCTGGAGGTCGTCCGGACGCTCCGCGTCCCCTCCCCCGAATCGGCCAAGGATCCAGCCGCCTCATCGCAGGGAGGAAAGAAGAGCCGCGCCAAGCTTCCACGCCTCACCTTGCCACGATTTTCGGGTGAGTACTCGGAGTGGCAGGCCTTCCGCGATCTCTTCACGTCGCTCGTCATCAAGGACGGGGCCCTCGACGAAGTCGAGCGGCTACAGTACCTAAAAACGGCGGTGGAGGGCCCCGCGCTGGCCATCGTCGATCATTACTCGACGACGGAGTCAAATTTCGCCACCGCCTGGGCGACCTTGTCCAGGCGGTATGGCAACAAACGCGTCGTCCCCCCTCCCGTGCGCGTCCGCGGCAGATGTGGGCCTCGTCGCGGCGTGAAAAGACCATCTGTAACGAGCCCCGAGATTGTACGCCGCCACTCCGAGTCACCCACGCGCTTCACATCTTGTCACGGCGGGCGGCGCCGGGCGGGCGCGGTTCTTCGAAATTCGGCCCCACGACTGGGGTCCGAGGCGGGCGGAATGTTGCGGCCGCGCGCAACGGCCGGATTTGAACGCGCGCCCGCGGTGGCATCAACACAGCTGTTGAGCCGTCGCGGCGCGTTTGAAGTGTTTTGACCGCTAACGATCATCGCGAAGCGCTCGCCCGGCGACCGTTAGTTCCGAGAACAACACCGTCGTGACAACCACGCAATACGATCCTGCAATATTTCGCGCCCATTGCGCCCAGCATTCTTGTGCACCGATTCTTGTGCGACCAGTATCGCTACGCGCCCACGCGCCGTGTATACGTGTTTTGTACATTACTGTGTCTGTGCTGTCCGACGTCTGTGTGATCACAGAGTGACGAAATAAAACAGTGTTGTGTCCACCTGCGGAGTGTTAGCTACCCGTCATCCCTTTCCCTACGAGCTGCCCTACCGCCGGCATTATAAATCCGCTCTTGGCGAAAACAGTGGTCGTTTATCCAGAATCAGCCTGTTTGTGACAGAAACTTAGTTTATTATTTTAATTTGTACAGTATTATAATCTACATCGTGTCTTTAACCTAAGTTGTAATTGCCGCTCTCGTACGCCCAATGAGAGCTTGATATTGCCGCTCTCGTCGCTCCCGTGGTTTGGGTGGACCGAGTAGCTCGAGCCTCGGGATCGGCGGAGCGGGGATGATCTGCTTTCGGCGTACCGGTATCTCGCGGCCTACGTGCCGAAGTCTTGTTCACGCGCTTTCAAAGTGACAACACGTACCGTTGTCTCGCGACCTCTGAACCGCGAGAATCCTCGTTTTCTACTATAACGAGTATATAATTAGATAGAAGGTCTCGGGCTAACGAGCCTTTCAATAATTAATACCAACGGGAATTGTTTCCACTGTGCGCGCTCGAAACGCTGTTTTCGAAAGAATTAAACTATATTCTACAATTACGGACACGAGTCGTTTCTCTGATTAACCTGCTCTCCTTGATTTGAACGTGTAGCTTAATTAAAACTTTAAACATTAAGGTTCATTTTGCTCATTTTCTGGTCCTTCGAGCCGGATCATTCGGACTCTTCCGATTAACCGGTGCTAAGTGGATTCGTCGGATTCTTAGATTCGTGTTCGTCCTTGCAAGTTTCGCGATCACTGTGCGCGCTTTCGCGACACGAGGTGATAGTGCGATTGTGAAGTACGCGACAAGGTTTCGCAACTCTGAGCGCGAATCCCGTCCTGTGCGTTAGGAAAAGTGCGTGGAGTGCCTTCCGACCGTGAGCTCGCACTATTTCGGGTTCACTCCGATTTTACTTTGGGTTTAACTTTGTCCTCGTTGCCGGTTGAAAAATGGCGACTACGCTGGAAGATTTGATTGCCGATCAAGCCGAAACCGCTGGAAGAATTGAACGGTTCCTAATTAATCTTCGCAAGCTAGGCACGAATAATATTACACTAACCGTGCTGGAAACTCGACAGGAGCTCCTACAGTCATACTGGAAGAGCTTTACCGAGGGACATCGCCAAGTAATTCGGAAACCGGATGCAAAGGACAATGACTATGTTGCTAACGATCGGTATGCAGATGTTGAGGAAATTTATCTCCAACATTCGGTGGTATTAAAGGACATGATTCGAAAGCTGAATCCGTCAACTATTGACGAAACCAGGAGCCCTTCGACCTCTAGACGAGTGGACAACGAGGAAGACTCTACTCTTCCTAAAATACCGTTACCCACCTTCTCAGGTGATCTGCTAGAGTGGGAGAGCTTCCGTGATAGATTCCGATCGTTAATCCACGATTCCACGCGTCTTTCCAAGGTGCGGAAACTTCAGTATTTGAAGTCGAGCCTGACTGGTGAGGCTGCGACTATGTTGAAGCGCACTCCGATCACTGATGCAAACTATGACGGTGCTTGGACCAGCCTTCAAAAACGCTTTGAAAATAAACGGATTCTTTCCGCGGCGCATATGAGAAGACTAGTGCATTGTGTCCCGGTGACGAAAGGAAGCCCTGACGAAATCAAACGTCTGTTAGACGAATTCCGCCAGGCCATCGACTCGTTTGCCGCGTTGGAACGACCAGTGAAGGAGTGGGACGAATGGTTCGTCTTCCTTTTCGCGGAGAAGCTGGACACCACTTCTCGACTAGAATGGGAGGTCACACTAAAGGACCGAACCTTCAGCCCTTCCTTCGCTACTCTCTAGGATTTCTTCGAGGATAGGGTCCATGCCCTCTACGCTGCTCACACCAAGGAGTCGACTGTGCCCGAGAAGCGTCGCGATGCCGCAAAAGGAACGAAGCCATCTTCCGACCGCTCCAGGACGGCGCTCCCGGTAAAGGCTGAGGCTCCACCTAAAAGGGGCAAACGCACTCGTCAGTGTCCAATGTGTCAGGGCACTCACAACTTAAATTACTGTCCGCAATTTAAGGGGATGAACGCGGGCGATCGTAAGATCCAGGCCATCAAGGTAGGCGTTTGTTTATCTTGTTTAAACGTGGGACACATGGTGGCTGAATGTCCTTCCGCCTTTCGCTGTCTGGTCTGTGAAGCGAAGCATCACACACTCCTACATGATGCCTATGTGACCTCAGACCAAAGGACGGAAAACAACGCCAGTGTTCCACAGGAATCTATCTCCAGAGCTGCGGTTAACTCAATTTGCGCCAAACGTTTGGTTTTGTTGGCAACGGCCCGGGTACGCCTATGGGCCCCGAATGGGAAATACATTTCGGTTCGCGCAGTGCTTGATCAGGGCGCTGATGCGTCGTTTGTCAGTGAATGGGTGGCCCAAACCCTTCATCTAAAGAGGAGGCCTACTCACGTTACTCTGGCCGGCTTTCAGGGACGAGACGTCGGCGTAGCAAAACACGAGGTCCAATTGAGCGTGACGGCTGATTTCGATTCCTCTTTCAGACATTCCTTCTTTGCGCTGGTGACTCGCGAGGTGATTCCTCCGACTCCTTCTCGCCTGGCTACAATAACTGACTGGCCTCACTTGAGGGACCTTAACCTAGCGGATGCGGACTTCCATAAGCCTTCCCAGGTCGACATTCTATTCGGTGCGGATGTCTGCGCGTCCCTGTTTGGAGAGACGCGCCAGGGTCCATTTGGTTCGCCTGCCGCTACGCATACGCCTTTCGGCTGGGTGATCTTCGGGCCAGTGCCCCAGGAGGCTGACACTGCTATGTCTTCCAAGCGTCGTGTGCTCCACACGCGTGTACAGGATCCCTTGTCCGTTGAGCTGCAGCGATTTTGGGAGCTGGAGGAGATTCCGGAGACGTCGCCTGTGAGCCCCGAGGAAGTCTGGTGTGAGGACAACTTCGTGGAAACCCATACGAGGGACGAAACTGGACGATACATCGTGCGTCTACCTTTTCGACGTAATTGCGCGTCCACACTTGGCTCTTCCAGACCAGCTGCCATGAGCACGTTGCTCACTAATGAACGTCGACAGCAGAAGGACCCAAGGTTACGCCGCAGCTATGTGGAGTTCATGGAGGAGTACCACCGTCTTGGACATATGGAGAGATTATCGGAGGGGTCGACCGCTTCACTGCCGGTCTACTACCTACCCCATCACGCGGTGTGGAAAGGAGAGGGGGATACCTCTAAGATTCGAGTAGTTTTCAACGCCTCCTGTACAACCTCTTCGGGAGTCTCCTTGAACGACTTGTTGTCCCCTGGGCCGAAACTGCAAACCACGCTCTGGAGCGTGTTAACGAAGTGGCGACTTTTCAGATATGCCTTCTCGACGGACATTGTCAAGATGTTTAGGCAGATCTTGATTCACCCAGCTGATCGAGATTGGCAACGCATCTTATGGCGTCCGGACCCAAGTCACTCACTGGACACGTATCGGCTGGCCACGGTGACTTATGGAACTGCTCCAGCGCCGTACTTGGCGTTGAGAGTCCTGCGACAACTTGCGATGGATGAGGGAGAGCGTTTTCCGCTTGGTGCTCAAGTCCTCCTGCAGCATTCCTATGTGGACGACCTCCTGGCGGGCGGCCATCACCTAGAGGACACAGTCACGGTTCAACGGGAGCTCATCGACATTTTGAGTGCTGGAGGGTTCCACCTAAGTAAGTGGGCCACCAGTCATCCTCTATTAGATCTGCAGGACTCAGCAGGAACGAAGCTGTTCCACGAGCCGGACACTCACGGTGCGTTGGGACTTCTCTGGTCACCAACCACAGACACGCTATCGATCAAGGGACCGACGTTATTACCAGTCCAGCTGGACGGTTACTGGACCAAGAGAAAGGTGCTGTCCGAATTGGCTCGCCTCTTCGACCCTATGGGCTGGCTCGCCCCTGTGCTGGTAAGGGGTAAAATTCTGATGCAGGACCTTTGGCTCTGTGGAGTAGGTTGGGATGATCCGATCCCTCCGCTAGTGGACGCCTCTTGGAACTCCTTTAGGGAAAGTCTACCTGAGCTAGGTGACGTTCGAGTTCCAAGATGGGTTTCCTATATACCGGATAAGGCCCAGGTCGATTTCCATGGGTTTTGCGACGCATCGGAAAGGGCCTACTGTGCAACGGTATTTCTCAGGGTCCACATTACGAGCCAACGACAAACGTTTTCCCATCTTTTGGTCGCGAGAACTAAGGTTGCGCCGGTAAAGGTCATAAGCGTGCCGCGTCTCGAACTTTGTGGTGCCATTCTCCTTGCTCGGTTGCTAAACCAAACGCAACGAGAGTTGGTTCTGCAAGATGCACGGATCTACGTCTGGACCGACTCCTCGGTTGTGATGGCCTGGACCCGATCACACGCGTCACGCTGGAAGCCCTTTGTGGCTCATCGAGTGGCGGAAATTCAGAGACTACTACCTGACATTCCCTGGCGTCACGTTCGCTCCTTGGACAATCCCGCCGATCTTGCGACAAGAGGAATGGACTTCTCTTCCTTTAAATCACCCCCTCTTTGGTGGCACGGCCCTGAGTGGCTGATTCGCTGTCCAAAGGAGTGGCCTGCTTCGGATTTGGACCTGAAATTGGTTGAGGCTCCGGAACAACGAAACTCGGCGGTCGTTAATGCTGTCCAGGAGAGTAAAAAAAATGAGATGCTAGCTCGTTTCTCCAACTTCCCTCGACTTTGTCGGGTCATTTCATTGGTCCGAAGATTTGTCTTTAATCTCCGACATAGAGGTCAAAGGCAAACCGGGTTTCTTACCTCTGTTGAGTTGTCGGAGACGCGAAATTTGATTTGCAGGCTGAGTCAATCAGAAACCTTTCCAGACGAGGCTGACGATCTACGGAAAGGAAGGCCAATCAAACTGGCCTCTCCTTTGGCGCCTCTTCGAGCCTTTCTCGACGAGCAAGGACTCATTCGGGTCGGCGGCAGGCTGCGTCAAGCTGCCCTCTCGATGGACTACAAGCATCCAGTCGTTATTAGTCGACATTCCTCTTTGGCGAGACTTCTAGTGACTGATGCTCACTTGGCCACACTTCATGGTGGTCTTACCTTAACTCGTAGTTATTTACTGCAGAGATATTGGATTCCCAGAGGACGTCCTTTAATCAAGGAGATCCTTCGCAGCTGTCTGCGATGTCTGAGATTCCGGGGCGCCACCGGGCGCCAACAGATGGGTGATCTTCCTGCTGCGAGGTTACAGCCCTCTAGGCCATTTCTAAAAAGTGGCGTAGACTATGCTGGACCACTTTTACTGCGAACAACAAAGGGAAGGGGTCACAAGGCATACAAGGGCTATATAGCTGTCTTTGTGTGCCTCTGTACAAAGGCAATTCATTTGGAGGTGGTTTCAGACCTTACTTCCACTACCTTTGTTGCAGCCTTTCGCAGATTCGTATCACGACGGGGTCACTGCGCTGAAATGCTCAGCGATAATGCTACCACCTTTCGAGGAGCCGACGGGGAGCTGAGGAAGCTCTTCAAGGCGGCGTCCACCTTCTACAAGGAAACCGCTGAGACCTTGGCTATGGACGGGACGAAATGGTCGTTCATACCACCATACTCGCCTCACTTTGGTGGTCTCTGGGAGGCCGCCGTAAAGTCGGCAAAGTACCACCTCCGTCGGGTTGTTGGCGACCACACTTTGACGTTCGAGGAGCTTACGACCTTGATGTGCCAAATTGAAGCTTGCCTAAACTCAAGGCCCCTTACTGCCCTCTCTGACGATCCGTCTGACCTTTCCTCCTTAACGCCAGGTCATTTCCTTGTTGGCGAGCCCTTGATCGCTATCCCTGAACAAAGTAACACGGATACTTCGATCCATGGGTTAGCAAGGTGGAAGCTAGTTTCTAACCTCCGTGACCATTTCTGGCGTAGATGGACCCAGGAATATCTCCATCAGCTCCAACAACTGCCAAAATGGAGGAGACGCCAACTCAACTGGACGGTTGGAACACTCGTTCTCGTCAAAGACGAGCTCCTGCCTCCGACGAAGTGGGCTCTTGGCAGAATCCTGGAGGTCCATCCGGGAAAAGACGGACTAGTACGCGTCGTCAAAGTCCGTACAGCAACGAAGACGATGACACGCTCTATAGGGACGTTGTGCCCTCTACTGGGCCGAGAAACAGACGTTCCGCTGAACTAGAATTCGGAACACTCCACTGTTGGGTCCGACACGCACTCGCGCCCTCTGGTGCTCGGTCGTCACGGTGGGCGGTGAGGCCTGATCGCTTCACTGGGAATGTACTGCTACATGCGGCCGTGGTCATGGTGGGGACTAACGGAACTATTCGAACGATGAAGTCAAGTACCGCTCAGCGCGTCTTGGGAAAGGATGGGTGACCGAGTCACACCATATTATTCTCCTGTTTCTAGCTTTATGTTTATTTAAATCACAAACGTTCAACCCCTGCAATCGTATGTTGCGTCTCTTCCTGATCCGGTCGCATTTCTTTTGTATATAATGCGATTCTGGCTCTAGTTTTATAGTTTCGTCGTCGTGTCCTCGGACGAGGCGGGCGGCATGTTTGTGACAGAAACTTAGTTTATTATTTTAATTTGTACAGTATTATAATCTACATCGTGTCTTTAACCTAAGTTGTAATTGCCGCTCTCGTACGCCCAATGAGAGCTTGATATTGCCGCTCTCGTCGCTCCCGTGGTTTGGGTGGACCGAGTAGCTCGAGCCTCGGGATCGGCGGAGCGGGGATGATCTGCTTTCGGCGTACCGGTATCTCGCGGCCTACGTGCCGAAGTCTTGTTCACGCGCTTTCAAAGTGACAACACGTACCGTTGTCTCGCGACCTCTGAACCGCGAGAATCCTCGTTTTCTACTATAACGAGTATATAATTAGATAGAAGGTCTCGGGCTAACGAGCCTTTCAATAATTAATACCAACGGGAATTGTTTCCACTGTGCGCGCTCGAAACGCTGTTTTCGAAAGAATTAAACTATATTCTACAATTACGGACACGAGTCGTTTCTCTGATTAACCTGCTCTCCTTGATTTGAACGTGTAGCTTAATTAAAACTTTAAACATTAAGGTTCATTTTGCTCACAGCCTGTACCTGTACTAAGGGGAAGTAGGAGAATATGACTCAATTTTAAACTTCAATAGTCTTTTATTTCGTACTTCCTTCTATGCTCGGATGGCCGGTTGGGTTCCAGCTAGGAAATAGTGGGTGTTATAAATTTTTTCTTTGATCATAATAGTTTCTTATTTGCATATTATAACCATCCTCTGCACAGTACTTATTTTTACCTTTGCTCGCACGGCGTATGGGCTCAGCAATAAAAGGGTTAAATATCCAGTTTTGCCCTTTTTTGTATCAATTAAATGCGTGTACATAAAATCGTGTACGTTGTTACATAAAAAATGTTTGTGAGCTTTATGAAGCAACTACCAAGTAGACGTGGTTGCGTTCCATGCGAACCCGACAACATCAGTTCGCACAATAGCGGAAAATTGTGACTTATCCACACCGACTGTAGAGCGACGGTCGTTGTTCGCAACGTGAAACTGTTTCGACTGTGTACGAACTTGAAACTTTATTGTAATATAAGATAGACTTGTTCTACGATCGCTCGGGCAGGCGTCACGAGAGGAAGAGACGGCGTCTCTTGCTTGAGGCGCGATACACGCTCGCACTCGTCTTCGGCTGTTTTTCGGTGAGCACCATGACGATCTTTACACGCGGCGCGGAAGGACACATACATGTGACCATGCGCTGAAGTCCCACAATGCGTCCAGCACAGCAGTGGTTCCCATTCAGATGGGCGACTCAACATCAACAGTGCATAAAATCGTAAAGAAAAATGGTTTGAAGCCGTATAAACTATTTGATAGAGATTTTGGACAACGGATTGAATTTGCGATGCGGATACTGCTGAAAATCAAAGACGATGCACAGTTTGTACGAAACTTAATGATAACGGACGAATGTACCTATATTTTATACGAAGGGCATGACATGCTATCAAAATATGATAATAACCAGTACCGCGACTCGGTTTTAATGTGGTGTGGTATTTTCAATCGAAAAATATATGGACCGTATTGTTTCGAAGGAAATCAAACAGGAACAACATATTTAGAATTTCTGGAAAATGATGTGGATGATATTTTCCACCACATGCCACTTACTGAAGTGTAAATTTTCTGGTTTCAACAAGACGGTGCTGCATCATTTCCCAAGCAATACCCTCAAAATTTGATGATTTACCGGTAATTCGCCAAATTTTTATCGGTAATTCGATAAATTATGTATAGCAATGTAGCGCATATATGCGCTCATTAATTCCGTCGATATCTACTACGTTATCAGTGAAAAAACAGTTTTAATCGATTTACCCGATTGCAATCCCTAATGTGTCCTCATGAAATGCGCCTTTAGGCCGGCTGTCCTTCCACGTGTCCTCCGTCGTTGAGGATGCAATTCATGACCCGTCGGGAAAATTCCGATTCCATCCTCAACAACATATCCGCTGGAATATTACGGCATGCTTCTATTATCCTTTGCGTTAAATCCATAGTGTTATCAACGGGGGTTTGAAATATTATTTCCTTTCAATAACCCCATAAAAAAAAATCACATGATGAGAGGTCCGGGGATCTTGGAGGCCATGCAATGCCTGTAGTGCAACCACGACCGATCCAGCGGTTGGGAAATGTTGCGTTCAACCATGATGTTACAATTCTCGCGTAATGCGCGGGAGCACCATCTTGTTGAACCCACAAGTTGCGTCTTTCTGCCAGTGGCATATCGTCCAAAATATCTCGCACATATTGTGTCAAAAATTCTAAATAAACTGCTCCCGTTACATTTCCCTCGAAAATATACGGTCCATATATTTTTCGATTGAAAATACCGCACCATACTAAAACTGACTGCCGGTACTGGTTATTATCTTCCCGTATCCAATGTGGGTTTTCTACTGTCACATTCTTAAATTTTGATGGCATGTCATACCATTTGTATAAAATAAACATTCGTCCGTTATCATTACGTTTCGGACAAACTCTGCATCCTCTCCGAGTTGCTGCAGTATCGACATCGAAAATTCAATCCGCGGTCTGTAATCTCTAACAAATAGTTTATGCTGCGTAGTCGGCTTATACGGCTTCAGACCATTTTTCCTTACGATCTTGTGTACAGTGGACTTTGACAAATGGTAATTTGCCGCCACTTGCCGAATGGATGTTTTCGGGTGCGCATGAAATGCAGCCACCACATCTATTTCTTGCTCCTCCGTTAACGTGGGTATTTTCTTCGGGAGCCGATGCACACTCCCCGTGGCTTCAAAGAGTTGACAAATATTTTTTACCTGAAAACATACCGATTTGATGTAAAATCATTTAATTAATACAAAAAAGGCAAAACTGGATATTTAACCCTTTCATTGTTCAGCCCATGCGTCGTGCGTGCATGGGTAAAATTAAGTACTGTGCAGTGATGAGAGGATCATTGCGGGAGGAGATTATATCGTGATCAATTGGATCAGCGTTCTTTCCAGATACAGAGTGATTCTGAATCTACGCCCGTCATAGAAATGCGGCCTGGTACCCCATGGCGAGGACAACCCCCCGCAGTGCGTCACCGAATTTTATGGCTTTCCACCCTCGAAGGTGTTGGAGTGCCTATTAAGAAGTGTGAAATCTTCGACTTGCGCATTTCTCAACAGATCTTATCCCTTGAGTATAAACACGCGCTCGAATTTCGAAACAAAAGCACGCGAGACGCATTGGGTGCAAGAAAAGGTGGGCCATAGTACCCTGTGGCGGGGACAACCCCCCCCCCCCGCAGTGCCTCACCCGAGTTTATGCCGCGACCCTCGAAGGTGTTGGAGTGCCTATTAAGAATTGAACAATCTTCGACTCCCGCATTTCTCATCAGATCTTTGCGAAAACGAGGCCAATTGATGATTCCTCATGTTTCGCCGATGAAACTGACACCAAGAACGATGTAATTTGGACCGTAATGAAGGAAATTCCATGGAAAATCGATTTATATAATTTCAAGCTGACTTGACTTGGTCAAAAATAGTCCGATTTACATGAAACTTGGTATGGTCGTCATCGGAAAAACAAAAGGAATCGATGGGTGTCGTTGTTACGTCCCTACTTCCTTATTTAAATGGGATTTTTAAGGAGTTTATATTTTGGATCCGCTTTCGAACTAGTCCTGGGACTTTACGCTCTGGGATAGTTGAGAGCGATAAGGCTGTAGATTAGGATACATTTTTATTCTATGTTTACCTTAATTTGGCCGCGGTGACGGCAGGTCTATCGGAATTGATTTCCACTCGATGGGACTTGATGGAAGCCTCGAAATTCTTGGTGCAAGATCGGACTTCGGTGCTGCCCACTCCCCAGAAAACAGGGTGATCCCGAATTCGATGGGTGCTGTGTCCTCCCTGACTGTCAGAGTCGCGACGACTCCGAAAAGCTCGTCACCGGTTACCGGCGTTTCCCGATATATCTGGTTGAGTTTTCTTAACTGGACACATCGTCCCGCACGGTGGTTTCGAGGCATTCGTCTTTTGGAATTTTTGATACCAATTATTAATTGACCAATAAAATCACTCATCACCTTCCGCACCCGGTGCTACCGCGGGCAACGTTCTGCTCTTCAGCGGCACCTTTGGCGGAGGCAATAGTGATTTATCCACATTCTCAACATTTATTTAGAATTTCCTTAATATTTAAATCTGTCGCGTCGATTACGGTTTACGCATAATCTCTGGTAAGACCGCGGGCAACGTTCTGCTCATAGGTAATACCATTAATCAGCGCGACCCGTGACCTGTCAATAGGCAATTTTCGTAATTTAATGGGTTTTTCAAAAGACGAACGCTCGATTCGGAGGATGGGGAATTATTGGTAGAAACACTTCACTCACTTGTAAACGTTAATAAAACTTTTATTGTCTCTAGAGGTTTTTACACCTTTAAACACTTTAAGTATATGTTTTATCAAAAATAATAATTCAATTTACTGATAATGATTTTAGTACTGAATGATTTTAATAATCATCGAGCTCTGTGGGTGATCTATCCCTTTTTATAGGGCTGTCAATCACTCCTTCTTCAGGTTTGTCACATGACAATTAGGATGGTGGGAGATGAAATCTCCCAATCATCTGCCGTGGGATCCACCTGAAGAATTCGTTCCGGCGCGTTATCCGAGAGTTTTATTTACTGCAGAGTTTGAGCTATTTCGCATCTATTTCGGTCTCTTCTCCGTGACTTAGAACGTTTTTCTGCCGTAATATGAAACTCTCAGCAGCGTCGATAGTTGAATTCTTATTTTAATCCATACTTTAGATTTTTACGCTGTTGGTTTTTACGATTGATTTCGTACAGACCACATACTAGGGATTGAAGTTAATGTACATCGGTTCCGTATTGGAGCTCGAATTACGGGAAATAAAGGGAGGGCAAGCTTCGGGCGTTGATCAGGAGCGCAGATCCGTGAGGATGTCGGCAGCATTGGCTGATAGGGGCCTCCGTCCCACGCTGAACGTCAGCTGGTGTTGGCTGGGCCTTCCTAGTGTGTGTGTAGCCGGCTGGCCGCTACCTCCCGTAATAGCTGCTCTCCTGCTCCCTGTTGCCGTCCGTAGATTCACGGCTCGAGCTCTTCTTATCGCGAGTTTCGATTACAGTGGCTTATCGGCTATGTATTATGTTGATAACTTATTTGTGGTAATTATAATATACCAAAGTACGAAATAGTACGTAAGAATGATTTAAAGGGTTAAATAATAGTTGACTCGACGTCGCGGGACGTGACAGTCGTTTTCGCAAAGATCTGATGAGAAATGCGGGAGTCGAAGATTGCTCCGTTCTCATTAGGCACTCCAGCACCTTCGAGGGTCGAAAGCCTTAAGATTCGGTGGGGCACTGCGAAGGTCTGTCCTCGCCACGGAGTACCAGGCCCCATCCTTTGACGGGCGTAGCTCCAGAATCATCCTGTACGAAGAGATGGCAACTTCAGGTCTGGAAAGAATGCAGCTTCAATTGTCATAATCTAATCTCCTTCCTACGACTTGCCTTCACTCACAACGCATATGTCAGCGCGAGCATTTGTTTTGATATGCCAATGCGTGTTTATACTCGAGAGATAAGGAATCCGTCTTTAATTTGAAAGGAGGACGATGCAGGCGGAACCACGCGCACTCAACAGTGTACTCCTTTTTTTACTGTGTCTCTCCACGAAGCGTGTTGACGGTGGATAATACTTTTTAATTCCTATATTTGTGGCATCTTTCTCGCGTGCGTCGGGACAAAAGCCGACTCACAGCCAGGCGAAAATTCATTCGCTCTTGACGATCGATAATTTATTATTTCTCCAAGAATGTTTCGACAACATCTGTTTGCCAAATTTTTAAAGGCCAATAAGAAACTTGGCGACATTGTCCAGTCTGAGTTCATCCGTATATTGCTCTGTCGGTGGGTAGTGGGTACGATGACTTCGGACCCGTACTATGTACCGTTGCCTACCGCCGACGCGCGGACAATCCTACCATAATCCGTGGCCCTGGCGAGACAACCCGGCCGATCAGTCCGGTTAGTTTTTGGTAACCAGATGTGGCATTTTCCACCTCTATTTCATCAGGAGGGAGGGGGGTCCTCTTCCCCCGACGAATTCACAGAGGGAAGGTCCACCCTTTTCGAGGAACGGTGTTTCCAATGTGTGTTTCAAAATTATATTAAAAAAACAATTTCTTTCATATTATTTTCTCTTCTTCATACAATAGTGAGAAAAATATAAAATAGGTAAAAATGGAAACCTTGTACTCTCTGAATTCATGGTATCGCTATATCTGACTCTTGAGGGGTATTGTTTCATGCATGGGCATACATTATTGTTGCGGCCGCGCGCAACGGCCGGATTTGAACGCGCGCCCGCGGTGGCATCAACACAGCTGTTGAGCCGTCGCGGCGCTTTGAAGTGTTTTTGACCGCTAACGATCATCGCGAAGCGCTCGCCCGGCGACCGTTAGTTCCAAGAACAACACCGTCGTGACAACCACGCAAAACTAATCGGCAATTTTGTTCGCGCCCATTGCGCCCAGCAGTTTTGGTGCTGATATTCTTGTGCGACCAGTATCGCCACGCGCCCACGCGCCGAGTAACCGTTGATACTGCAACGGAGTAAAGTTTGGTTTCGTTGTCTACTTGTTTTGTACATTTTGTATCCGTGCTGTCCGACGTCTGTGTGATCACAGAGTGACCAATAAATCAGTGTTGCGTCCACGTGCAGAGTGTTGACCACCCGTCATTCTTTCCACCCGAGCTGCCCTACCGCCGGCATTATAATTTCGCTCTTGGCGAAAACATTGGTCCTTCGAGCCGGATTCTGCAGTAAGGAAGGATGACGAGGGAATCATCAACCACCGCCACTGCGGCGGCCCCGCTATCCTGGTCGGCCCTGGTGAAGAAGATCCGGGCGTTGATGCAGTCCGCCCAGCGCCTGCTGGTCAATTTTAAGAAAATGGGCCAGGCCAAATTCACTGAGGACAACGCGAAGGAGAGGATTGCGACCCTGAAGGCGACGTGGGAGCAGTGCACCCAGTTGCACATGGAGGTGGAGGCCTTGATTCCAGAGGAGGAGCGAGATGCCTGCCCGTACTTCCTCAACGACGAGTTCGCCCTTGCCGAGGAAGGATATTGGGAGACATTGGACTTCTTGCTGGAGGTCGTCCGGACGCTCCGCGTCCCCTCCCCCGAATCGGCCAAGGATCCAGCCGCCTCATCGCAGGGAGGAAAGAAGAGCCGCGCCAAGCTTCCACGCCTCACCTTGCCGCGATTTTCGGGTGAGTATTCGGAGTGGCAGGCCTTCCGCGATCTTTTCACGTCGCTCGTCATTAAGGACGGGGCCCTCGACGAGGTCGAGCGGCTCCAGTACCTGAAAACGGCGGTGGAGGGCCCCGCGCTGGCCATCGTCGATCACTACTCGACGACGGAGTCGAATTTCGCTACCGCCTGGGCGACCTTGTCCAGGCGGTATGACAACAAACGCGCGCTCGTCGCGGCCCACGTCCGCGAGTTCATTTCAATGCCGCCGATGTCGGACGATTCTGCCGTGGAGCTAACCCGTGTGCGCGACGCGACCAACCGGTCTCTCTCGCTCCTCGCGCAGCTAGGCTGCCCCACCACTCAGTGGGACGCTATCGTTGTCGGGGAGCTCTGTTTGAAACTGGAGTCCGGGCTCCTGGAGGAGTGGGAGACGTCGCTCGGTACGCGTACCGACCCCCCTACCTATGACGAACTCGATCGGTTTCTCGAGTCGCGCATCCGTTCACGGGAGGCCACTCAAGCCAACGAGGAAGCCAAGGCTCGCGTTCACGGCGCGGTGCCGCAACCGCCTAAATCGGCCCCCTCGTCCACTGCTCGGGTGTGCACCACATTCGCCTTTCCCGAACCCCGGCTCCCCTGGAAGAAAGCGTGTTGTCCCGTGTGCCGGGCGCGACACGCCGCGTACCGCTGCCCGTCCTTTCGATCAATGCAAACCGACCAACGTCGCGATCTGGTCAACGGCAAGCGGCTCTGCGTGAATTGTCTCGCGCCCGGCCACCGGCCTCGGTCGTGCCCTGTTTCGGCGTCGTGTTCGTGGTGCGGTCAGCGGCACCATTCCCTCCTCCATCAGACCAGCACTGCGGTGGAGGCCGACGCTGCGCATTGTCCGGCGCGCGTCGCCCCGACGTCTGCGACGGCGGGCGGCGTTGGGCCTTCGGCGGCGGTACTCGGGGCGTCCACGACGACCGACGCTGCGCTGGGGAAACCGGTGTTACTGGCCACTGCCATCGTTCGCGCTCGGTCGGCGGGCGGCAAAATAATGACCCTGCGCGCGCTCTTGGATCAGGGCGCACAGACGTCCCTGGTCTCGGAGTCTGTGGTTCAGGCCCTCCGCCTGCGCCGTCAGCCCTTGCGAACTTGCTTGAGAGGAGCCCTGGATGGAACGTTGGGGACGTCACGGGCCCAGGTGCAGCTCACCCTGTCCCCGGATCAGGAGGGGCCCCCCGGGATCTCCATCAACGCCAAAGTCGTCCCAAGGGTATCCTGGTACCTTCCCGACGGGATACCCTCCGCGAAGCTGCAGGAGCAGTTCCCTGGACTCCCATTCGCCGATCCAGTGCCGTCCACCCGCCGACCCGTCGACCTCATCGTCGGGGCCGACCATTTTGGCGCCCTTTTGCGCCCCGGATTCCGTCGCGGCACCCCCGCGGCCTTAATCGCCCAGGAGACTCTCTTCGGGTGGATTGTTTCGGGACCGACCGGCCACCCCGCCACGGCTTTTGGCTAGCGCGTCGTCCCCCCTCCCGTGCGCGTCCGCGGCAGATGTGGGCCTCGTCGCGGCGTGAAAAGACCATCTGTAACGAGCCCCGAGATTGTACGCCGCCACTCCGAGTCACCCACGCGCTTCACATCTTGTCACGGCGGGCGGCGCCGGGCGGGCGCGGTTCGTCGAAATTCGGCCCCACGACTGGGGTCCGAGGCGGGCGGAATGTTGCGGCCGCGCGCAACGGCCGGATTTGAACGCGCGCCCGCGGTGGCATCAACACAGCTGTTGAGCCGTCGCGGCGCTTTGAAGTGTTTTTGACCGCTAACGATCATCGCGAAGCGCTCGCCCGGCGACCGTTAGTTCCAAGAACAACACCGTCGTGACAACCACGCAAAACTAATCGGCAATTTTGTTCGCGCCCATTGCGCCCAGCAGTTTTGGTGCTGATATTCTTGTGCGACCAGTATCGCCACGCGCCCACGCGCCGAGTAACCGTTGATACTGCAACGGAGTAAAGTTTGGTTTCGTTGTCTACTTGTTTTGTACATTTTGTATCCGTGCTGTCCGACGTCTGTGTGATCACAGAGTGACCAATAAATCAGTGTTGCGTCCACGTGCAGAGTGTTGACCACCCGTCATTCTTTCCACCCGAGCTGCCCTACCGCCGGCATTATAATTTCGCTCTTGGCGAAAACAATTATTGTATTCGTAATACAGAGTGATTCTGGAGCGACGCCCGTCAAAGAGACGCATCCTGGTGCCCCGTGGCGAGGACAACCCCCCGCAGTGCCCCACCGAATTTTAAGGCTTTCGACCCTCGAAGGGGTTGGAGTGCCTATTAAGAAGTGAGAAATCTTCGACATCCGCATTTTTCATCACATCTTTGTGAGAACGAGGCGAATGGATTCCTTATGTTTTTCCGATGAAACTGATACCAAGAACGACGTAATTCAGAAAATAATGAAGGAAATGAACAATCCATTTCCATAACCTCAAGCTAATTTCGTTAATAATAGTCCGATTTACGTGAAATTTGGTACAATCTTCATCGGAAAAACATAAGGAATCCATTGGTGCCACTTTCATATCGATGCATTAAAGAATGAAGCATTTCTTACTACGCTGAAATGAATATTTCACATTTTCCTTAGGATACAAAATTAAAGGGTATAGCCGGTTAAGATGGTCAAATGTGCCCTTGAACCGAATTCGACTCACGATGAGTCATTCGAAAGCTTATAAAAAAAGAAACATTTATGGCAAGTTTCAACTTTGTATCTCTACCCGGAGGGTAATAAAGGGCAAAAATAGAAAATCAGGTTTTTGCCGAATTTCTCTTATACTAGAGAATCAAAAATTTTGAAAAAAATCAGAGGCATTTCTGTTACCGGGGCACATATTAGAGAATTGTTTCAGATTTTTAAATTGAAAAACCGAGCTGTGAAAAATAAAAAACCCCCAAAAATGATGAAAAATGCTGATTGTGTATCGAAGCAGTCTTGGCACTATAATTATATTTTTACTGTAAGTCCGTATCATTGTTACTATTGTCCTGAATTTTTTTCAGATTTTTCAATTTGGTGCGCCGCAGTTAAAAAAATTAAAAACCGATTTTTTCGTCGTTTTTCCCGTGTCAGAGTAACTTATACGTCGAATTGCTTCATGAAATAAGTGTTTTATGCGATCTTCAATGATTATACGTACAGCAAAACATCATAAGAATTAAAGAAACTGAAAGAACCGAATCATTTGAAACTATGTTATGCGCCTTACATTGTAAAGTATCTACGTATTTTCCAACGGCGTCCGTGGCGCAGCGGTAAAGTGTCGAGCTGATATACCGCTGCGAACTTTTGAAACGTAGGTTCGAGCCTCGAACTTCCAAGTCCCCCCTTAGACTAAGTTTTTTTTTTCGTTAATTATATACCTATATTTCCTAACTTTACGACACAATGATCAATATTTTTTTTCAAATGTTTTAAGAATATTTGAAAAACATATTAACCTGAAATATACGTAAATATGAGTTTGGACTGCTTGTTATGCCACCGTTTCTCTTGTCAAGTATCCTGTCAATTACAACATTGTTTAACAATTCCTACATTATATTAATATGTGAAATTGGTTTTCAAATCTCTTACCTTTAACAATTATGGATGGATAGCAACAAAAATCGTGTCTGATGTTTTCCTACTACTTAGCCTTTTCGTCTATTAGAATTAGATCGCATGCTCGGTACCTGTCAAAAATTGTAAGACCTGCAGAAATTATTAGCAAAATATTCAACAGTGAACACGTGACACCAGTAATTAATGAAGACAGCGATGACGATTGAATACATTGAGACAGTTCTTATCGAGTTACTTTCTGGTCCCAAAACCCAATGGCTCGTTTCGGTTTATTTTGAATCTAAAGAGATTAAACAAGTTCATTAAAACTAGCCACTTTAAAATGGAGGATATTAGAACGGCAGTAAGATTAATCTTTCCGGGGTTCTACATGTGTACAGTCGATCTGGAAGACGCTTACTTTTTAATACCAGTTCATGAGATCAGTCGAAAATATTTAAGATTTGAATTTTCGGGAAAATTGTTCCAATTCACATGCCTACCTTTCGGGTTGAATTTAAGCCCATTTATTTACACAAAAATTACTAAAACCTGTTGTCAATTACCTAAGATCTAGAGGTTTATCATCGGTCATCTATTTGGATGATATTCTATGTATAGGAAACGATTATGAAAGTTCCAAAAAGAATGTCGACGACACGATGGAATTGCTAAAATGGTTAGGGTTCCTAGTTAATATGAAAAAGAGCAAAATAATTCCATCAACCAGATGTAAATTTCTTGGTCTTATTATCGATTCAAAGCAATACTCAATTGAATTACCGGACGAAAAAAGAAAAAATCTAGAAGGTTCTTTAAGATCATTTTTTTAAAAAAAGTCTTGTTCAATCAAGGATTTCGCAAAATTGATAGGCAAATTAATTTCAGCTTGCCTCGCGGTAGAATACGGTCTGATGCATACAAGGTGCTTAGAAAGAGAAAAAACATTAGCCTTAATGTCAAATAATTACGATTACAATAAACGAATGCTTATTCCAAAAACAATTCTGCCTGATCTAGCTTGGTGGATTAAGAAATTACCGGTAACGAAGAATTGGGTAAAAACAGCAGATTCTCAAATGGAAATTTATACAGATGCATCAAGCACAGGGGGGGGGGGGGCACAAATGGCTTCGATAACATTTATGGTTTTTGGGACGATAACCAAAAAGAATTTCATATTAACTACAAAGAACTCCTGGCAGTAAAATTAGCTTTAGAGTCTATAGCAAATCACTTAAGTAATTGTCAGTTACTTCTCAGGATCGATAACACCACAGCCATATCATATGTGAACAGGATGGGTGGCGTTAGATTTGTAGCATATAATAAGCTGGCAAAAAAGATCTGGCAATGGGCAGAAGATAGAAAGATTTTCTTGTTTGCATCATATATAGCATCAGCGGATAACAAGCAGGCAGATAGCCTATTTAGAATAAAGAATGATGACATAGAATGGGACCTAGGTAATATAGCCTTTGATATGATCGTAAAACAGTTTGGTAGACTGTTTGAGAATGGGGCGGTTGAGCACGCTGGTAAAAAGTGAGGTTAGGAATCGACAGTGAAGAGGTGCACACAACACAGTATATTGAGTAAAAATGATCGTAGTCTTTATTATAAAACACAGTGAGAGAATTACGTGAGCAGTGAGACGATGCACGTTGTGCTGAACTCTGAATAATACAAACTCGTTGAGAGTGTACCACGCACCACGCGGTCGCACGCCGTCGGCGATTTAATCAATGATCGCGTGAGAATTGAGACGAGAGCAATGAATAGGTTGAGTAGGAGACTTTAACTGAGCACAGTAGAGCACGATTGAACTGAGATAATTACGAGTTACGTGTTAAACGTTTTGAGCAAAACGTTGCGTCTACACCGTTAGTCGGCTTGAACAAGATCGATAATCAATATGGCTGAGCATTTCCGTTACGC
This sequence comes from Andrena fulva, assembly GCA_946251845.1. Classification (NCBI taxonomy): domain Eukaryota; kingdom Metazoa; phylum Arthropoda; class Insecta; order Hymenoptera; family Andrenidae; genus Andrena; species Andrena fulva. Next base: position 29,100 of record CAMITZ010000248.1, read on the forward strand.
GTCTTCTCCAACTTTTCAGCGGAGTCAACGACGTGGGGAAATCTGATTGGGTGAGCGTTTTGTCGTTGACTTTTGATTGCCTGATCGACTGTCGATCAGCCGTGCGTTGCACTGCCCAGGAGGTGCTGCCATGATCTAGGGTGTGGCGATGAGAAGAAGTAATTGATTCTCAAACATGCTCCCGGCCTCAACAGCTGGAACAAGATGTTGATGATGATTCTGAAACATGCAAACCGCCAACCTAGTGAATGGCGTGATTAATGTTGTTAGAGCTGTGGTCGTCTGAACTGAGCCATCCCTCCTGGGCTGGATGTAGGTGAGGAGAGTCAGAGAGCTGATCTCGGATTCACTGGAGGAATAGCACCACTTGAGCTGAATAGAGTTGTCCTCGTAGAGGTGGTGTTGAATGATGAGTCCAGCAAGCTGTTGTATTACCTCGCTGAACGAAGTGAGTCCTGGTTCAGAGTTTGAGCTGGTCATTCAAATGGCGCATGCTCCACCGATTATGTTGATCTTGGATGAGTTTGCCCTTCCCCTTGCCACGTCTGGATTGCAGTTGCAAGTGGTTGAGTTGAGTGTAGATGCACTGCCTTTGAGGCCGATCTCCATCCAGGGAACGAAACTGAGGTGTGAGTCAATTCGTGAATGATGATTGGTGAGCCATGAGCGAACAATCAGCTGTCTGTATTGACTGTAGACGTCAAGTGATGTTGATTATTGTGAGGATGTGGCTCTTGAAAGAGGTATTTGGCCCATCATATGATGGACACGGATCCCCCTTTGTCGAGCACACACCACACACCGATGTCGTTGACATCTCACTGAAGCTTATCGTCCAAAGATCCAGCGTGGTTTTCAGATGGAAATGAGACGTCACTGAGTTCTACTCTGAGTCGTAGTTGGTGAGCGTGACCATGACCTAGGTAGGCAAGATGTTATCGAAACTTCCTCGAGTTCCGAGCAAGTCTTTCGATTCGTGTAAAATGTATCTAATCTCGAATGCGTAACTTCAAGAAATAAACTGCATATATCTATTTCTTGAGTTCCTGGACGAGACCGACACTTGTAATGAATAATACTTGAAAATTACTCAGTGGGCGCACATTCCCGTTACGACCGACGCAGGAAAAGGATCACTCGAGGGTAAAATTAACGAGGTGTACCGTTTCGAAGTCGCACAGGAAGAGAGCGAAGCGCGCTTCGACACTCGCCTCATCGGCCGAACAGAACCCCTCCCCGCATCCCGCGGGACCCGAGCTACTCGGTCCACCCGAAAATCCGCGCGAGACGCGAGGGGAAGCCGTCACGGTTCGCCGGTGTGGCAGTGCCGTCGCCACGACGCTATAATTTATTAACACACAACAAGAATTGCTTAAACATGCCGCCCGCCTCGGCGTCGAGTTGGACGGCGAAAACGCACACGTGAGCAGTTCTAACCGATATACATCTGAATGGATATATCAAAATAACACTTTGAATCGCGTAACATAGTTCGGAGAAGCGAAAACAGCGTACGCAGAGTGTTACTAGACTCAAAGTAAGTGTTAGCGGAAAATAGTTACCCATTCGTTACCAATTCGTACCCATACCTGTATGTGAATTTAAGCAATTGTAAGAATACACACAGGGGCGTAGATGGCGATCTACGAACAAGAATAAAGCGAAGTAACTATATTGCAGAAAGCTACATCAAAACAATAGGCAGCGCTAAGCAAAAATAAGAAACGCGGTAAACTATATTACAGAAGCTGCGTAAAACTGCGTAGACAGCGATGCAAACGAGTAACGCGAAATTCCTATAATAAAGAAAGATGCGTAATAAAACAGAAGTGTATATACAAAAGGAATGAACGCGACGGAATTATAATACAAAAGATGCTTAAAACTAACGAGAAGAGTATATATATACAGGGTGTCCCAAAAATGTCGCGTTTCCTTGAAAGGGGTGACTCAGGGGGTGATTTGAAACAACTTTTTCCTTAGCGAAAATATTGTCCGAAGCTTCGTTAAGGAGATATTAAGCAAAAACCCCGACCAATCAGAGCGCGCGCCTTCCGCCTGAGTTCCCGCGGTAGCGTTGGCTACGAGGTAGGCGACCGCGCTTGTGCTACGAACGTACGAACAAGCAAGTCGGCATGCATCGAAGAAAACCGCGTTACACAGTTTTTTTTTTAAAGCAGAATCTTAAATAAGAATAATTTGAAGTGAGAGGACAAGAAGTACGTAAATTTCGTTTTTAAATAAGGCATAAACGAAAAGGTAACGTAACAGAAAATGTACGACAAGTGATCGTAATTCGTTATTGAGGAAAAAATCCGTAGTTTAACAACGGCCAACACAACTAAATTTAAAAAATAATATTAGGTGTATGAATAAATTCTTTCCGACTGGAATTTCTATCGCGGTGGTATTCAGAAGCTGCCAGAAAAATGGCAAAAGGTAATGAACAATAATGGAAATTATTGCGATGATCGAGTTGTTTTCATATTTTTTAAATCGAACTGTTATTGTACCCTAAAATCGGAAAGAATTTATTTTCACACCTAATAATCACCAATAAATTAAAGAAAACTCACCCTTTCGGACATTCCTTTCCTTGCTTTCCTTCCCTTTCCGGAAACCTTTGTCACTGGGTCACTGTACCGATCCTGGTTATCGGTGGACGAAAAGATTTATGGTTGGGTAGCGCCCAGTGCTCAGCTGATCACACTGCGTCCGGGTTAATGTACCCAATATTCACTTCACGGCACGGCTACTAACACTGATCACTGAATTTATTTTTCACGGAACGTGTTGTTCCTACGTTATAAAAATTGGTGGCCGCGAAAGGGGCCGATTACTGTTAATTACTGGGACGAGATTACTACTATTACCCGGCGAAAAGAAAACTCGTGGCAGACTGTCTCGGGCTATGCAGTCCGCTGCTGTGCAGCGATCAGATACGGATCCGACCGACGATCGTCAAAACAAAAGCGTAGGCTACGCTTGGTCAAATCGCTCTATCCCACTCGATCTCGTGTTTCGTTCGATCTCTTCGTCGCGCGGTGTGACAATGTATGTGACAACTTCAGCCAATAACCAAAATACGTGTGCCCCGTCTTTAAAAGTGTGCCCAAATAGGTGACTCGACCAATCGTCACAGCAGCGGACTGCATAGCCCGAGACAGTCTGCCACGAGTTTTCTTTTCGCCGGGTAATAGTAGTAATCTCGTCCCAGTAATTAACAGTAATCGGCCCCTTTCGCGGCCACCAATTTTTATAACGTAGGAACAACACGTTCCGTGAAAAATAAATTCAGTGATCAGTGTTAGTAGCCGTGCCGTGAAGTGAATATTCGGTACATTAACCCGGACGCAGTGTGATCAGCTGAGCACTGGGCGCTACCCAACCATAAATCTTTTCGTCCACCGATAACCAGGATCGGTACAGTGACCCAGTGACACAGGTTTCCGGAAAGGGAAGGAAAGCAAGGAAAGGAATGTCCGAAAGGGTGAGTTTTCTTTAATTTATTGGTGATTATTAGGTGTGAAAATAAATTCTTTCCGATTTTAGGGTACAATAACAGTTCGATTTAAAAAATATGAAAACAACTCGATCATCGCAATAATTTCCATTATTGTTCATTACCTTTTGCCATTTTTCTGGCAGCTTCTGAATACCACCGCGATAGAAATTCCAGTCGGAAAGAATTTATTCATACACCTAATATTATTTTTTAAATTTAGTTGTGTTGGCCGTTGTTAAACTACGGATTTTTTCCTCAATAACGAATTACGATCACTTGTCGTACATTTTCTGTTACGTTACCTTTTCGTTTATGCCTTATTTAAAAACGAAATTTACGTACTTCTTGTCCTCTCACTTCAAATTATTCTTATTTAAGATTCTGCTTTAAAAAAAAAACTGTGTAACGCGGTTTTCTTCGATGCATGCCGACTTGCTTGTTCGTACGTTCGTAGCACAAGCGCGGTCGCCTACCTCGTAGCCAACGCTACCGCGGGAACTCAGGCGGAAGGCGCGCGCTCTGATTGGTCGGGGTTTTTGCTTAATATCTCCTGAACGAAGCTTCGGACAATATTTTCGCTAAGGAAAAAGTTGTTTCAAATCACCCCCTGAGTCACCCCTTTCAAGGAAACGCGACATTTTTGGGACACCCTGTATATATATATCGGACGCCGATTTGTTGGCACCGTTTTCGATCGCGTCCGCGAGGGGACGCTTGGGAAGCGCACGACGCCACCGCCCGCCATGAACAACACTGGACAGTGGCGTTGAATGACCTTAGCCGGCATCCGTTTCGGCCCGAACTTGAAGCGGGACGATTTTGTTGATCGTCCGGCTGATCGTCCGAGACGCAGTTCGCAGCGTTACAACTCGAACTAATCCGTCGGCTCCGGGATGAACTTCCAGGACACGAGCGAGTGGCCAGCGCGTTGGTGGAGTTAGTTCGTCCTTCACAAGCACGAGGTCGCCCTTCTGTAGGTTTTCCCGTCGGCGTTTCCATTTTGGGAGTTGCTGAAGTTGGTGTAAATATTCAGTTTTCCACCTATGCCAAAAGTGATCGCGCATGTTAGTGAGTAGTTTCCACCTCGACACTTCGCGATGTGGTGGTTCAGTGGAAAGTGGTTCGGACACGGCATTGATGGATTCGCCGACAAGGAAGTGTCCGGGCGAAAGTGAGGTCAGATCGTGTGGATCGTCGGAAAGTGAGGTTAGAGGACGCGAATTGAGACAAGCCTCAATTTGGCAGAGGAGCGTCGCCAGTTCTTCATAGGTGAGTGTAGCGTCACCTATGACTCGTTTTAAATGCGTTTTTGCTGACTTGACCGCCGCCTCCCATAGGCCCCCAAAGTGCGGCGAGTAAGGCGGAATGAATTTCCATTCCGTCTCAGAATTTCCGAGTGCCTCGATAACGTCGCTGTGGAACTTCGAAGCGTGGTGAAACATCTGCCGTAATTGGGCATCAGCGCCACGGAACGTGGTGCCGTTGTCGCTCCACAGTTCTCCGCATCGTCCACGTCGTGACGTAAATCGTCGGAACGCAGCGAGGAAGGCGTCGGACGTCAAATCCGTAACGGCATCGAGGTGGACGGCCTTGGTGGATAGACACACAAACACAACGATGTATCCCTTATGGGATTTATTACCCCTCCCTTTGGCCATACGGATCTGCAAGGGTCCTGCGTAGTCTACCCCAGTACGCAAGAAGGGCTTCGTGGGTTGGAGTCGTCCACTGGGAAGGCTCCCCATCTGCTGCTGACATGAGGTTCCCCGCAGTCGAAGGCATCGGATACACTGGTGTAACACTTGTTTTATCAGTGGTCGGCTGCGAGGAATCCAATACCGTTGGCGAATCCAAGCCTGTGCAGCGTTGACGCCACCGTGAAGAGTTTTCTGGTGAGCCTCCTCACAAATAAGTTTGGCCAGATGGGTTTTGCGGCCTATGATCACCGGATGCTTCTGGATTGAAGCAATCGGTGCGTAATGGAGGCGTCCTCCAACACGGAGAATCCCGTGGGTGTCTAAAAACGGATTAAGAGCGGTTAAAATAGATGATGCTTTTATCATCCTACCTCGGTGAAGAGACTCGAGCTCTTCAGCGAATGTGTCTCGCTGGCACAGCTGATGGATAGCGGTCCGTGCCCGCTGATGCTCCTGTACCGACAGAGGCCCGACCAATCTTGCATGACGACCTCGAGCATTGGACGCGAAACGCAAGATAAAAGCAGTGACTCGAAAGAGACGTTGCAATTTTGAAAATTTCGAGATTAAAAACGAGTCGACCTCGTTGTCTGGTGACTGGAGCGTTACCAGCGTTTGAGCACGCCGTTCAGGTAAGTCTTGAGACTCTGGCACGGCTTGTTGTGAAGGCCAATCCGCTTCCGGATGACTTAGCCAATGCGGTCCGTCCCACCACAGGCACGCTGATTGGAGGTCACTGGAGTCGATACCTCTGGTGGCCAAGTCCGCTGGATTCTCCGTGGTTCGGAGATGCTTCCACAGAACCCCTGGTACCAAACGCTGGATTTCTGCTACTCGATGGGCCACAAACGGTTTCCATCGAGCTGCGTGTGACCGTATCCAGGCCACTGTCACCGTTGAATCGGACCACGCGACGGTTGGAATGTCGTCTAACGAGAGTCCGGTTTTCAGGGATGCCAAAAGACGAGCCAGGAGCACGGCACCGCACAGTTCCAACCGTGGGATACTCAGTAACTTCACTGGAGCTACCTTCGTTTTGACCACCAGGAGCTTAGTATGGATTGTTGAGGTACGTTGAACCCGAAGATAAACGGCGGCAGCGTACGCCCTCTCCGAAGCGTCGCAGAATCCATGAATTTCGAGTTTGACCCCCTTCGGTGAATATTGAACCCATCGTGGAATGGTGATGGTGTCCAACGTCCGCAATTCTCTGCGTAATTCCAGCCAGCGTTGAGCGAGCTCCGTGGAAATGGCGTCGTCCCAATCGACACCTGCAAGCCACAGGTCTTGTAAGATTATTTTGGCACGGATCAGTACCGGTGCCAGCCATCCGAGGGGGTCGAACAGTCGCGCAACCTCGGAGAGGACGGTGCGCTTGGTCCAGCTGATTTTCGCCTCCTCAAGTAGACTGCGTGGTCCTCGGATCTACAGTGTGTCGTCGGACGGGTGCCACTGGAGCCCCAGTGCGCCATGCACCTCGGATTCCTGAAACACTTTCGTTTCCAGGGTTGGTTTTGGATGCAACCCGGGGGTGTTACCTGCCCACTTGTCTAGTGGGAATCCTCCAGCATTCAAAATGCCGATGACCTCGCGTTGGATGGTTTTGGCTTCCTCCACGCTGTCTGCCCCTGCCAGAATGTCGTCCACATAACAGTGGCGTTGAAGAATTTTGGACCCCAACGGGTACCGCTCCGCTTCGTCCGACGCCAGCTGGGAAAGCACGCGATGTGCCAGATAGGGGGCTGAAGCCGTACCGTAGGTGACCGTGGTCATTCGGAACTCCCGCACGCCGTCCGCCGGGTTTGCCCTCCAGAGAATCCTCAACCAATCTCTGTCGTCAGCGTGAATCTGAATCTGACGATACATTTTTACCATATCGGCAGAAAAGGCAACACGGAACAACCTCCACCGAGTGATGACCAGCCAAAGATCGGCTTGCAACTTTGGACCGGTCAACAAAATATCGTTGAGGGATTTCCCGGCGGCCGACTGACAGGAAGCGTTGAAGACCACCCGAATCTTCTTTTGACCACCGGACTCCTTCCAGACTGCATGATGCGGAAGGTAATATCCGGGCCTGTTCTGACCGAGAGGTTCCGACACTTCCTCCATATGCCCCAGCCTAAGATATTCGGACATGAATTCAGAGTAATGAATCCGGAGGGTCGGGTCTTTGGACTGGCGCCGTTCCCCTGAGAGAAGCATTTGGAGCGCGACTTGACGCGACTGGCCCAAAGTCCACGTTGGATCGCTGCTGAAAGGTAAGCGAACTTGAAATCTTCCGCGATGATCGCGAGAATGAGACGCCTGAAACAGCGTTTCGCACGCTTGCTCGTCAGGCGTTGCGAGAAGAGTGGACGGCAATTCTTCCACCTCCCAGAATTTTTGAAGATTCATATGAAGGTCTTGACACTGTAAGTGCATCGTACTCGTCCTTCCTTTATTGAAGGGCGAGTCCGAATTGACTCGTCCGAGAAGGGCCCATCCAAACGGGGTGCGGATGGCGTCCGGAGTCCCAGCTGGCCCAGAACGATTTTCAAAAATGAGGGCTCCACATACGTCGGCGCCCAGCAAAATGTCCACACGAGACGGCAATTGGAAGGCAGGATCTGCCATGGGCAAACCGTCGACGTGAGGCCATTTCCCTCTCTTCACGGGATGCGAGGGCGTGGCTAAAGTTAGAGTGTTGGTGATCAATACATCGACGGTCATGCGGAAGTCGGAATTGACACACGACCGGAGGTCGACTAGCGCCTCATGTTTGGCGATGCCGACACTTCTCCCCTGGTACCCCGTTAACTTAACGTGGACCGCACGGCGGGGAAGTCGAGGGCCTGGGCAGCCCATTCGCTCAGAAAGGAAGATTCCGAACCGGGATCGAGAAGGGCTCTCACTTGAATGTGACGACCATCCGCTTCAAGCTTCACCCTCGCTGTGGCCAGCAGAGTAGCTCGGTGAGTACTTACGGCGTACGACGCCGTCGTGGTCTCCGATGACGTTGCCGTCGGCTGGGACGTCACCGCGCCGTCCGTGTGATAGGCGTCGTGAAGAGTCGTGTGGTGTCTATCGTCACACACCCAACAGCGGAAAGTGGAAGAGCAGCGGCTGGATTGATGACCGCTCCCGAGGCAAAATAAACAAAGATTCACTCGTTTGACATATGTCAAACGATCGGCCGGGCCTAACTTTTTATATTTTTGGCAAGACCCTAAACTGTGTTTTCCCGCACACAGCGAGCAGTCACGAAGCGGCTTCGGTTTCGTCGATGTGTCTGTGGCTTTGACGGTCATCACAGCCTTCGACTTGGAAGAGGAGTGACCTCGAGCAGAAGTATCCTTGGACTTGGATGATGCGGAACCAGCTGATCCCCGAGATGACGTCAGAATGTGAACCCGATTCTCCAAAAAAGATTCAAGATCGACGAATGGAGGTGAGGCGATTGGATCCGGCCGCGATTCCTCCCAAGATAGCCGCGTGACCGAGTCCAGTTTCTCCATCAGGAGAAACGTGATCCATTCATCCCACTCCGCCACCGGTTTCCCGAGGGCTTCGAACGAATCCCGCGACTGACGAAATTCGTCAAGAATTCTCTTGATTTCAGAGGAAGTCCCGTTCGTGATCGGAGAACAATGGATTAGACGATTCATGTGAGCTTCTGAGAGTGCGCGCGGATTCCCATACCGCCGTTCCAGAGACGCCCATGCCCCCTCATACCGCGCCTCGCTGATGGGTGTTCGCGCGAGCATCTTCGCCGCATCCCCGGTCAGGCTCGATTTCAAGTAAGTAAATTTACGAACCTTGGATAGACGTGTGGACTCGTGCACAAGCGATCGAAAAAGATCTCGAAAACTCTCCCATTGCAGGAGGTCTCCATTGAATGTGGGAAGATTTAGCCGCGGCAAGCGGAGATCATCATCAAGATCCTTCACGGCGGCTGGATTGTTGACGGTTAACACTGCCTCTTCCGGAATGGTTAATCGCTCAATCCAAGCGTCGAGCTGGTCCGCCTGTTCGAGGTAGATCTCCTCGATTTCGGCGAAATAATCCTGTGTCAGGTAATCCGACGCTTCCGGAGCGCCCTTCTTCACGATTACCCGATGGTTCTCCGAAAACTCCTTCCACTTTTCTTGCATTAATGCGACTCGCTTTTGCAAGATCGCGACCGTAACATTGTCCAGGCCTTGTTTTTTCACATTGGACACTGTCCGACCAATTCGACCTCCTAAATCCGCTTGCACCCGGATCAACTCTTCCGGAGCCCTCGACATTGTTGTTCAGTTTAAGAAGAATTGAACAAAAAAAAACTTGTAGCGTTTGAAATTACGCACTGTTTACCCGGTTGATCTAGACTGAGGACACAGCACGCTTGTATGAGCGCGTCGGTGTGTGATTATCACACCGTACCAACGATGGCCGTTGGAATTTCAAAATTTTAATCGTTAGACACGCGACACCTTTTTCGTGTTTTTGCACACTGAAGTTCGCGAACTTTTGCGTTTAAAAAGCGCACAAGGGATCGCGAACTGAACGGTGCAAATGCGTGATTACCCGAACAATTTCTATTTCAGATAAACCACTGAACGGCTTCTCGAAACGTGGCGTAGAAAGAACGCACGAAGATTTCGAGTCACTGCACAGGAGGAAGCACTGGGCAGCGATGCGGACGCGAAACTGCACTTCCGAAGGACAACGGACTACACTCGCGTTAAAAGTATCCGGCTCGAAGGACCAATTTATGTTATCGAAACTTCCTCGAGTTCCGAGCAAGTCTTTCGATTCGTGTAAAATGTATCTAATCTCGAATGCGTAACTTCAAGAAATAAACTGCATATATCTATTCCTTGAGTTCCTGGACGAGACCGACACTTGTAATGAATAATACTTGAAAATTACTCAGTGGGCGCACATTCCCGTTACGACCGACGCAGGAAAAGGATCACTCGAGGGTAAAATTAACGAGGTGTACCGTTTCGAAGTCGCACAGGAAGAGAGCGAAGCGCGCTTCGACACTCGCCTCATCGGCCGAACAGAACCCCTCCCCGCATCCCGCGGGACCCGAGCTACTCGGTCCACCCGAAAATCCGCGCGAGACGCGAGGGGAAGCCGTCACGGTTCGCCGGTGTGGCAGTGCCGTCGCCACGACGCTATAATTTATTAACACACAACAAGAATTGCTTAAACACAAGACGTGAAAGGCAAGGAGCACTTAACGAGTGTTACCGTGATAATTGAAGGGAGCGTTGCAGATGACCGCTGGCTACGGCCGATGAGTTGTGATGCAGAGTGTTCAATTATGGCTTCAACGTGTTCGAGTTGAGTCCGCCTCCAATGCAGATTATTCTTTGGTCGTCGACGAAGGCCATTAATCGCTTGAAGGAGGTCTGGAAGGCTGAGATGACTTGGTTCGTGAGCACTGCATTCCGTGGGAATGCAGGTTGATGGTGAGGCTGCCATCTGCATAGTTACTGCCCATCTTCATCCCACATTGTCGAGATGAGATGAACGTGACTGAGATTTAGCTTCTCAATCTTGTGATGGTTCTGAAACAAACTGAACTGGGGTGAGTAGGAGATTGTGGTGTTCAGGTTTGTAGGTTGACTCCAAATGATACTTGAAAGATGAGTGTAGAGCCAGTCAGAGAGTCTTGGGCTGGTCTCCGGTGAGCGTCAATGCACTGAGCCGCAGCTCGCCTCAGGATTCGATGAATACAAGAGGGTGCAGGTGAGCCATGAGGAGAAGAATTGCAATTCCTTCTAAGTCCAACCCTGGCGAGCATCACCTCGAAGTTCGAGAACAGCCAGCGATGCATGGTCTGCTGACGAGTCCCTCGCTGAAGTAGTGATTTGGTTTGAGTGCGAGGCATCTTTTGCCCAGACTTCTTGACAGATGTGAAGGGATGGTCAGGCAGATTTGTAAATTCTGTCTGCAAGGCTGTGATGAATGCTGTTGCAACGACACAAGTCTTCTTGTGTAGATTGAACGTGAACTGAGTTGAGACAGCCTGGATGATTTGAGCACCGGAGCTACTGGTGCTCCCGGCGTTGAGCCGTTGATGTCGTTTCAATCATTTGGAGTTGACGTGCTTGGAACTTTCCAACGCACATGTTAGGTGAATTGTTGATCGGGACCTTCCAGTGTGATGTTCGTGAGGGATCCATTGTGTAGGCAGCGTGAGAATCCGTCCACATGTGAGTAGTAGCAACGTTAAGTTGAGATGAGAATTGATTGAATTTGATTGGCACGTCGTGTCAGATCATTACTGCAGTAGAGAGTGAGAGTGTGCTTGTGGTTGTTGCATGGCGCAGCCTTGGTTTGGAGCGCACTAGTGAATGCCTTTGATGAGGCATCGAGTGTCGACACTTGTGAGCTGTGGACGGTGAAGTGGTGGTAATGCAAATTACCTTTGTCATGACGTGTTGATGAACATCCGAGAGGTTGGTGGTTCCACTGTTGAGCCTCGGCAATCGTTGACCACTGAGAACATGAGTGCTTGCAAGCATGTGATTGCCTCTCTGATGTAGAGCCAGTGAGAAGTGATTGGGAATTGGATCACCCATGGGATGAAGTGGCTCATCCAAATCGAGCATGAGCAGCCAAAATTCTTGCACTCGTTCTTGCTTGAATTGGGACCAGTGATAGGATGCTACATGGATCTCTGATTTGCTGCTTCTGAGCAGATTGAGATGATTGGGTTGAGCGTCATAATAGACTTGGAAGGAGATTTGAAGTGATGATTGTGATAGAGCATTGAACGAGAAGATAAGGTTGAACATTCTAATAGAAGCAGAGGATGTGAGGTTGAAGTTGTGGGTGAGGGCTTCCTTGGAAGCAGAATGTTCTATCGGGCAGCTGTCGAGTGAGGTGATTGGTAGAGCTTTCACCTGTAAGCCCAATACCGATAGGTGGATAAATTCCAGATGAGAGGCTCGACACCGCTGGTGTCGTACTGGTTGCTCTTGAGAAATGTGCATTGAGACGCTGCCCGCGTCGCACAGGTCTTCGTGATCGCTACGTTGGGTCAATGAGTCCGTCAGCTGTTGCGATACTCATTGGTCTTGATGACGTTGATGAGCATGCCTGTTTGCAAGCACGCGTGTTCATGAATGACCTGTACCTTTTGTTGAGAATGGTTGAGTGGATTGAGTACAATGAATCGCCATGTTGATTCATGAACGTGTTCCTCGAGGATCTTAGCCCCTTTCCTTGACACTTGAAGGATTGACAGTTTGCATTGATTGGGCGCCCTGAGGTGAAATGGGCTTGAGAATTTCTATAAATTGCAGCGTTGCCGATAGAATTAGCGAGTCTGAGCCTTGGAGAGTCCACTTCAAGGTTCTTGATCGGTGGCAATTTTGACGCAACTCGAGATTGCGCAGAGTTCTGGGCACTCAATGCCACTGATGTGGTGGAACATGGCGTTCACTGAGCGTTGAGAATGTTGGTGAGAGCCATCATGGCGCAGGGGAGCTTGACGATTGGTGAGGTTGAGCATTGTGATGGAGTATTGACGGCACTGACAGTTTGTCTGTTTTCCTGTAAGCAGGCGTACCTCGTCGAGGAGCGAGCCGTGAGTGTATGTGTGAATGTTGCCAAGAATGGCGTAGTAAATATTGAGACGACCCACCTGGGTTTTGATGATGAGCTCAATGAGACCTGCGCCATGAGTCTTGAGGATTGATAATGCCTCGTTGAGGCTGGTGAAGTGAGAGCTTGCTGCGGCTGCACGAAGCAGGTGGTGAGTGGAGACGTTAAGCATGTGATTAGATTGGCACTTATTCCTGCCCATCACTGGCTGGCGCATGTTGCCGTCGTTGACCACAGCAATTGCGGCAGAGAAGTTTCTTGGTGATGAGTTTCCGCCTGGCGACCACGGTCATTTGGCGAAATTTTGTACACATCACTATAAAGTGAGATGCACCACAGCAATCGCATGAGTACGCGGTGCTCCGGTCGCGGTGGTGAGTTTGAGCACTGGATTTGAGAACTGCTCCTGCCGACGTCGATGAGCTTGAGCTTGCAAGGGGAAAGGGTCTGTTATTGTCCTTCTCCAATGCGTTGGCCCTGCTGAGAATGAATTTCTCCAGCTGATCCCAGTCTGGGTACTCGGGAGCCGACTCCAGTGAGGTTTCCCACGCCTCACGTGTCTTGTCGTCAAGCTTGCTCCAGACGTGATAAATCAGCATGCAGTCCTGAGTATCGGCATTGCACATGGAGGAGATCATGAGCTTGGTCTCCTTTGATGCCTCGAGCAGTTTGAGAAGTGAGTGTGCATTTGAGATGGTGAGAGGTGAAAAAGCATGCAACTTCTCAAGTTGCTGTTTGATGGCTGCCCTCCGGTTGCAAAAGTGTGCAACCAGCAATTCCCAAACTTGCGTGAAGGTGAGCGTGGTGTCGGACAGCCACCAGGTGAGCTGGTCCTTGGTGTATGCTAGAGCGCAGATACTGGAGCTTGACGTCGTCGTTAAGGTTGCGGTCCTTGATAATGAGGTCAGCAAAACGCTCGCTGAACTCCTTCCACTGCTTGAACTCCTCAGTAAAAGCCGGCACGGTTATCGCAGGAAGGACCAACTGCTGCACCTGCGCTTCGGGGCCTTCGGTGAGCAAATGAGCTTGGAGCTCATCTTTGAGGCGACTGAGCCTGAGCTTGATCGTGAAAGTGAGTATCGCCTCTTGGTTTTGCACTTCAGAGGTGAAATAGTCATGATCAAAGAGAGTGGGTGGCCAATTCAACACAAGGTAGGCGTGTTCCTTGATGAATGCCTGGTGGAGCTCCTCCACGTGATCCATGTGAACCCTCACCTCGTCGAGAGTGAGGTTAGGTGCGCAAGATGGCAGCTCCGCTAAGAGGGCGTTGAGAGTGTTGAAGCGACTCACTTGCGTGCGATGCTTGAGTGTGAGATGCGTGGACAACTCTCCCACGAGCTTGAGGGATGATCCTGGGTTGTTTTGCCTCTCAGGTTGAATGTTGAGCCCTCCTTCGTTATCGTCGATAGTCAGCATTGCCGATCTGAAGGCTGCCTTTATGGCTGACTTTGCAGCGACGATTGCCTCGTGACTGCTAATTTCACTCATCACTACACGACCACGTTGATCTTGAGCGTGAACTGCACTGTCTTGCACCTCTACTGTCGATCCGGCTCGAAGGACCAAAATGTTTGAGAATGGGGCGGTTGAGCACGCTGGTAAAAAGTGAGGTTAGGAATCGACAGTGAAGAGGTGCACACAACACAGTATATTGAGTAAAAATGATCGTAGTCTTTATTATAAAACACAGTGAGAGAATTACGTGAGCAGTGAGACGATGCACGTTGTGCTGAACTCTGAATAATACAAACTCGTTGAGAGTGTACCACGCACCACGCGGTCGCACGCCGTCGGCGATTTAATCAATGATCGCGTGAGAATTGAGACGAGAGCAATGAATAGGTTGAGTAGGAGACTTTAACTGAGCACAGTAGAGCACGATTGAACTGAGATAATTACGAGTTACGTGTTAAACGTTTTGAGCAAAACGTTGCGTCTACACCGTTAGTCGGCTTGAACAAGATCGATAATCAATATGGCTGAGCATTTCCGTTACGCGTCTTCTCCAACTTTTCAGCGGAGTCAACGACGTGGGGAAATCTGATTGGGTGAGCGTTTTGTCGTTGACTTTTGATTGCCTGATCGACTGTCGATCAGCCGTGCGTTGCACTGCCCAGGAGGTGCTGCCATGATCTAGGGTGTGGCGATGAGAAGAAGTAATTGATTCTCAAACATAGACCAACAATTGATCTCTTTGCTTGCAAAAGAAATGTTAAATGTAAAAAATTTGTTTCATGGAAGCCTGACTCAGAAGCTTTACAAATTGATGCTGTCACTATCAAATGGACAAACTTAAGTTTTTACGCATTTCCTCCTTTTGGGTTAGTTTTAAGAACATTAGTAAATATCAAGCAAGACAGGGCATCAGGCATTATTGTAGTACCTAATTGGCCAAGCCAATCATGGTACCCTTTGTTTTTAGATTTGCTTGTAGGAGATCCTATCATTTTTCAACCAGACGTTAATCTATTATTGTCCCCATGCAGGAAAAAACCTCATCCACAAGCAAAGCACCTATATTTAATGGCAGACAGAGTATCGGCGAAGCCTTTTTGAAGAGGGAGGCTATCAGAGGGAGGCTGTGTCACTGGGTCACTGTACCGATCCTGGTTATCGGTGGACGAAAAGATTTATGGTTGGGTAGCGCCCAGTGCTCAGCTGATCACACTGCGTCCGGGTTAATGTACCGAATATTCACTTCACTGCACGGCTACTAACACTGATCACTGAATTTATTTTTCACGGAACGTGTTGTTCCTACGTTATAAAAATTGGTGGCTGCGAAAGGGGCCGATTACTGTTAATTACTGGGACGAGATTACTACTATTACCCGGCGAAAAGAAATTGCGTGGCAGACTGTCTCGGGCTGTGCAGTCCGCTGCTGTGACGATTGGTCGAGTCACCTATTTGGGCACACTTTTAAAGACGGGACACACGTATTTTGGTTATTGGCTGAAGTTGCCACATACATTGTCGCACCGCGCGACGAAGAGATCGAACGAAACACGAGATCGAGTGGGATAGAGCGATTTGACCAAGCGTAGCCTACGCTTTTGTTTTGACGATCGTCGGTCGGATCCGTATCTGATCGCTGCACAGCAGCGGACTGCACAGCCCGAGACAGTCTGCCACGAGTTTTCTTTTTGCCGGGTAATAGTAGTAATCTCGTCCCACTAATTAACAGTAATCGGCCCCTTTCGCGGCCACCAATTTTTATAACGTAGGAACAACACGTTCCGTGAAAAATAAATTCAGTGATCAGTGTTAGTAGCCGTGCAGTGAAGTGAATATTCGGTACATTGACCCTGCGATCAGCTGAGCACTGGACGCCGATGACCAGGATCGGTACAGTGCCCTACTGACACAGGTTTCCGAAAAGGGAAGGAAAGCAAGGAAAGGAATGTCCGAAAGGGTGAGTTTTATTTAATTTATTGGTGATTATTAGGTGTGAAAATAAATTCTTTCCGATTTTAGGGTACAATAACGGTTCGATTTAAAAAATATGAAAACAACTCGATCATCGAAATAATTTCCATTATTGTTAATTACCTTTTGCCATTTTTCTGGCAGCTTCTGAATACCACCGCGATAGAAATTCCAGTCGGAAAGAATTTATTCGTACACCTAATATTATTTTTTAAATTTAGTTGTGTTGGCCGTTGTTAAACTACGGATTTTTACCTCAATAACGAATTACGATCACTTGTCGTACATTTTCTGTTACGTTACCTTTTCGTTTATGCCTTATTTAAAAACGAAATTTATGTACTTCTTGTCCTCTCACTTCAAATTATTCTTATTTAAGATTCTGCTTTAAAAAAAAAAAATGTGTAACGCGGTTTCCTTCGATGCATGCCGACTTGCTTGTTCGTACGTTCGTAGCACAAGCGCGGTCGCCTACCTCGTCGCCAACGCTACCGCGGGAACTCAGGCGGAAGGCGCGCGCTCTGATTGGTCGGGGTTTTTGCTTAATATCTCCTTAACGAAGCTTCGGACAATATTTTCGCTAAGGAAAAAGTTGTTTCAAATCACCCCCTGTGTTGCGGCCGCGCGCAACGGCCGTATTTGAACGCGCGCCCGCGGTGGCATCAACACAGCTGTTGAGCCGTCGCGGCGCGTTTGATGTGTTTTTGACCGCTAACGATCATCGCGAAGCGCTCGCCCGGCGACCGTTAGTTCTGAGAATCGCACCGTCGTGACAACACCACGATCTAACTAAAGAGACAGTTTTGCTCGCGCCCATTTGCGCTCTGTACCGTTCTTGGTGGAGTAGTCCATCCGCGACCCGCTTGTCGCCTTGCGCCCACGCGCCTACGATTCAGTGTACAGTTCGTCTCTGGTCAGTGTCCATTGTAGTGTCCGACGTTATTTGTGTTAAGTGTTCCGACTACAGCAACTCGCTGACGACAAATAAAGCAGTGTGTCCAGAAGCCACGCTATTGACCGACCCGTCATTCTTCCCTCGACTCCACCAGCACCGGCATTTTAAATCGCGATAGGCGAAAACACCCTGAGTAACCCCTTTCAAGGAAGTCCGACATTTTTGGGACACCCTGTATATATAAGCTTTACATAAAAACTCTAAATTGCTGGTATACAAATAAATATCTGGCAATTTAAATGCAATATGCAATGCAATTTTTTGTTACTACAAAATTTATTTTGTGCATGCATGGTACAAATTTCCAGATATTTATTATTATTATTATTATTATTATTATTATTCATTAAACGGGTGGACACCCTTTGGTTACAAAACGCAAGTAAAAGTATAAGACGACTAAGCGAGGTTATCGGCGATAAGTGGTTAAACTGAAGTCATGGGGTACGGACCGAAAGCGCGCAACGCGCCTGAAGCCTGTCTTTTGAAGGAGATGGCAGAGTTGTGTGAGAAGAAGTCAATCTTGTGGCTGACCCTATTGGCCAATCCACAAAGGCGATCAATGGTATCGTGCTTACCGTAATTCGTAGCGTGCATTTCTAAAGAGAAAAGTGGAAATTGTCTAAACATTCTGGGTGGAGCATTGAGTTTGAAAAGTTCTAATAGGTCCGGGGAATCAATGTGATTGTTTAAAATTTTAAAAGCAAATAGTAAATCGGATACAGCTCTGCGCTCCTCGAGGGTGGGCAGAGCAAGTTTACTTAGAACGGAGTCATAAACGTGACATGTTTTCGGGATCGGCTCATTTAGTTTGAAAGCGACAAATCGCAGAAACTTGTGCTGTATCCGTTCAAGAGAAGTTACATGGATCTGGTGTCGAGGATTCCATAGTGTGGAGCAGTAGTTTAGATACGGAAGCACCAGGGCAGAATACAGTATTTTAAAAGTTGCAGGATTTTTGAATTCGGAGGATGATTTCATGACAAAACCAAGCATTCTAGAGGCCTTTCTGGTGATGTTATTATAATGCTCATTGAAGGATAAGGAGGAGGAGAATGAGACCCCTAGATCACATACACTGTAAATTTCGTCAAGCACGACACCATCAATTGAGTATGGATGCGCCAGTACAGATTTTTTACGGGTGAAGCGCATGACTTTACATTTAGTAATGTTTAGGGACATGTGATTGGTTCTGCACCATGTAACGAGGTTATTCAGATCGATTTGCAAACGACATGCATCTGAGGGAGATCTGACCTTAAGAAAAATCTTAAGATCGTCAGCATACAATAAGAAGTTACAGTATTGGAAAATAGGCGCAATGTCATTTACAAACAGATTAAATAGAAGAGGGCCTAGATGAGAGCCTTGAGGCACTCCAGACGGTACGGACCGACACCTGAGATCTGCACGTGAGATAGCAGGATACCCAGGAGAGTATACTACCCGAAAAGCCGATAGAGGCGAGCTTATTTAACAATATTGCATGATTAACCGTATCAAACGCCTTACGAAAGTCGGTGAAAATGACGTCAACCTGGTGGCCATATTCTAAGTTGCTCGAGAGGTGGTGACAGAATAGAGTCAGGTTAGTAAGAGTTGAGCGATTCGCTACGAAGCCGTGTTGTTCCTTGACTATATGGTGTTTGGCCAGGGATGACAGTTTGCCAGCGACGATATCATCCAAAATTTTAGGCATGACATTCAGAATAGAGATTGGCCTGTAGTCACTAATGTTCGATTTATCCCCAGATTTGAAGATAGGCGTAATTATGCTCGATTTCCACCTGGTTGGAAATTTGCCTGTTCGAAGAGATATATTAAAGATCAACCACAGAATTCTAGACATAATAAAAGAGCATGATTTAAAAAACACCGGAGGCAGACCATCATCGCCGGGACCCTTGTTAGTGTCTAAAGCGCCAAGCTTTTGGAATATCTCGCCGATACTAACTGTGACACCTGTTGTGTCAAGCGGGGAACCGCAATCAAGTGTTGGCGGGTAAACAAGATCATGAGAATAAACAGACTCAAAGTATTCCGCAAAGCCGTTGGCTATAGCGCCGGCGTTTGACGTTTCAAGACCATTAATACGCATGGTGTTAGGCAGCACATTGGAAGAACGGTTTGAGTTGACAAATTTCCAGAACGTCTTCATATTGCTAGGTATTGCTGATTCAACTCCACCGATGTGGGCAGAACGGCACCGCATGTACGCGTGTTTACAATCTGAACGGAGTTTGGCGAACGCTAAGTAATCGGAGTAGGAATTGCTGTGTTTGTAAGCCCTATGTGCCGCTTTTTTCGCTTTAATTAGTCTAATGAGGTTACTAGAAAACCATCTCGGAAAAGAGGACTCACACAGCGTTTGTGTAGGTACAAAAGATTCGGTGATGTATGAGAGGTGATGGTATAGAGTGTCGACTGCAGCATCGACTTCCGAATTGTGCAAGGTTAAGTCCCAGTCGATGGCATTGAGGTAGTTGGTAATCGCTACGTAATCGGCGCAGTGAAAATTACGTCTCGATAAACGGGACCTGCCATAAGAGAGATTCGAGCAAACTATACAGGGTGTCCCAAAAATGTCGCGTTTCCTTGAAAGGGGTGACTCAGGGGGTGATTTGAAACAACTTTTTCCTTAGCGAAAATATTGTCCGAAGCTTTGTTAAGGAGATATTAAGCAAAAACCCCGACCAATCAGAGCGCGCGCCTTCCGCCTGAGTTCCCGCGGTAGCGTTAGCTACGAGGTAGGCGACCGCGCTTGTGCTACGAACGTACGAACAAGCAAGTCGACATGCATCGAAGGAAACCGCGTTACACATTTTTTTTTAAAGCAGAATCTTAAATAAGAATAATTTGAAGTAAGAGGACAAGAAGTACGTAAATTTCGTTTTTAAATAAGGCATAAACGAAAAGCTAACGTAACAGAAAATGTACGACAAGTGATCGTAATTCGTTATTGAGGTAAAAATCCGTAGTTTAAGAACGGCCAACACAACTAAATTTAAAAAATAATATTAGGTGTATGAATAAATTCTTTCCGACTGGAATTTCTATCGCGGTGGTATTCAGAGGCTGCCAGAAAAATGGCAAAAGGTAATAAACAATAATGGAAATTATTGCGATGATCGAGTTGTTTTCATATTTTTTAAATCGAACTGTTATTGTACCCTAAAATCGGAAAGAATTTATTTTCACACCTAATAATCACCAATAAATTAAAGAAAACTCACCCTTTCGGACATTCCTTTCCTTGCTTTCCTTCCCTTTTCGGAAACCTGTGTCACTAGGCCACTGTACCGATCCTGGTCATCGGCGTCCAGTGCTCAGCTGATCGCAGGGTCAATGTACCGAATATTCACTTCACTGCACGGCTACTAACACTGATCACTGAATTTAATTTTCACGGAACGTGTTGTTCCTACGTTATAAAAATTGGTGGCCGCGAAAGGGGCCGATTACTGTTAATTACTGGGACGAGATTACTACTACAGTAATTCGTCGTGATTGTCACGTTTTTACCATGCGTTATAATCACGCTCACTATCCCCACCATTTCTTTGAATCCTTCAGTCGAGAGTGAGAGAATCCGAGAACGTGCGAGAGAACAAAAGAGTCGACACGAAGTTGTCGTCGGCTACGAATGGTGTCCGCATCGCGTTAGTATCACGCTGCCAGCCCCGATCGTCGTGATTCTAACGAGGCATTACTGTATTACGCGGTGAAAAGAAAACTCGTGGCAGACTGTCTCGGGCTGTGCAGTCCGCTGCTGTGCAGCGATCAGATACGGATCCGACCGACGATCGTCAAAACAAAAGCGTAGGCTACGCTTGGTCAAATCACTCTATCCCACTCGACCTCGTGTTTCGTTCGATCTCTTCGTCGCGCGGTGTGACAATGTATGTGGCAACTTCAGCCAATAACCAAAATACGTGTGCCCCGTCTTTAAAAGTGAGCCCAAATAGGTGACTCGACCAATCGTCACAGCAGCGGACTGCACAGCCCGAGACAGTCTGCCATGAGTTTTCTTTTCGCCGGGTAATAGTAGTAATCTCGTCCCAGTAATTAACAGTAATCGGCCCCTTTCGCAGCCACCAATTTTTATAACGTAGGAACAACACGTTCCGTGAAAAATAAATTCAGTGATCAGTGTTAGTAGCCGTGCAGTGAAGTGAATATTCGGTACATTAACCCGGACGCAGTGTGATCAGCTGAGCACTGGGCGCTACCCACCAATAAATCTTTTCGTCCACCGATAACCAGGATCGGTACAGTGATCCAGTGACACAGGTTTCCGGAAAGGGAAGGAAAGCAAGGAAAGGAATGTCCGAAAGGGTGAGTTTTCTTTAATTTATTGGTGATTATTAGGTGTGAAAATAAATTCTTTCCGATTTTAGGGACAATAACAGTTCGATTTAAAAAATATGAAAACAACTCGATCATCGCAATAATTTCCATTATTGTTTATTACCTTTTGCCATTTTTCTGGCAGCTTCTGAATACCACCGCGATAGAAATTCCAGTCGGAAAGAATTTATTCATACACCTAATATTATTTTTTAAATTTAGTTGTGTTGGCCGTTCTTAAACTACGGATTTTTACCTCAATAACGAATTACGATCACTTGTCGTACATTTTCTGTTACGTTAGCTTTTCGTTTATGCCTTATTTAAAAACGAAATTACGTACTTCTTGTCCTCTCACTTCAAATTATTCTTATTTAAGATTCTGCTTTAAAAAAAAAATGTGTAACGCGGTTTCCTTCGATGCATGCCGACTTGCTTGTTCGTACGTTCGTAGCACAAGCGCGGTCGCCTACCTCGTAGCCAACGCTACCGCGGGAACTCAGGCGGAAGGCGCGCGCTCCGATTGGTCGGGGTTTTTGCTTAATATCTCCTTAACGAAGCTTCGGACAATATTTTCGCTAAGGAAAAAGTTGTTTCAAATCACCCCCTGAGTCACCCCTTTCAAGGAATCGCGACATTTTTGGGACACCCTGTAGAAGTATCACAATAAAAAGTTAAAGCAGGATGATACAGGTCGCAGGGCAATAACGGATCAGTAGCAGTTACCGTACAAGTCGAATCGTCATTCGTGAAAAGGAGGTCCAGGCAGGATCCTAGGCTATTACAAATAAAGTTTTTCTGTAGCATGTTGAGCAAATTAAATCCCTCGCAGATAGTAGTAGCACGATATGATATTGAGGAGGAGGTCGAGAAACAATTGAGAACGCCACATGAGTCCTCCTGCCAGACGGTATGAGGCAAGTTGTAGTCACCAGATATATAAAAAGTTGAGTTTGGGTACGATAATGTTAGGTTTTCGACGGTCCTGCAGTGATCAAAATAGAGGTTAATGTCGGACGCTGGCGGTAAATATATAGCACCGAAGATACAAATCGTGTGATTGAACCGAACTTTGACAAATATTTGCTCAATGCGCTTTCTTATGCGAAAGAAGATGCTTCTCTGTCGAACCTCCTCCGGACAACTTCCAAGTCTGTGATTCTACATAAGGAGTCTGTTCGGGAAATAGTACTTATTGCGCCATCTCCCGAGACCGAGGTAACTTATGCATGGTGACGCATTGCTCTATCCCCCCTTGTCCATGTGGATCAATCGATCATGCGCTCCCTTCCATCGATCGGCGATCGATGGAAGGGGGAGAGACCGTAGATTCGAGGAAACCGCATAAGAATTCCTCGATCTACTAGTCGACGAGCCGTCCACCAGGTAACACGCTTAAACTTCGCTTAAAACGCTTAATCGCTTCGCTAAACCGCTTCGCTTAAACCGCTTCGCTTTACTGGACCCGAGCCGAGTCCACGTGCTTGCCGCTGTTTAGCAAAGTTACCTACCGCGTAGGAATTAGTGTTTAGAACCGCTACATTAATAGTCACAAAACGTACATAACGGACCTTTATTGTTAAACTGTATATAGTGTGCATAGTATACAGGGTGTCCCAAAAATGTCGCGTTTCCTTGAAAGGGGTGACTCAGGGGGTGATTTGAAACAACTTTTTCCTTAGCGAAAATATTGTCCGAAGCTTCGTTAAGGAGATATTAAGCAAAAACCCCGACCAATCAGAGCGCGCGCCTTCCGCCTGAGTTCCCGCGGTAGCGTTGGCTACGAGGTAGGCGACCGCGCTTGTGCTACGAACGTACGAACAAGCAAGTCGGCATGCATCGAAGGAAACCGCGTTACACATTTTTTTTTTAAAGCAGAATCTTAAATAAGAATAATTTGAAGTGAGAGGACAAGAAGTACGTAAATTTCGTTTTTAAATAAGGCATAAACGAAAAGCTAACGTAACAGAAAATGTACGACAAGTGATCGTAATTCGTTATTGAGGTAAAAATCCGTAGTTTAAAAACGGCCAACACAACTAAATTTAAAAAATAATATTAGGTGTATGAATAAATTCTTTCCGACTGGAATTTCTATCGCGGTGGTATTCAGCAGCCGCCAGAAAAATGGCAAAAGGTAATGAACAATAATGGAAATTATTGCGATGATCGAGTTGTTTTCATATTTTTTAAATCGAACTGTTATTGTACCCTAAAATCGGAAAGAATTTATTTTCACACCTAATAATCACCAATAAATTAAAGAAAACTCACCCTTTCGGACATTCCTTTCCTTGCTTTCCTTCCCTTTTCGGAAACCTGTGTCACTAGGCCACTGTACCGATCCTGGTCATCGGCGTCCAGTGCTCAGTTGATCGCAGGGTCAATGTACCGAATATTCACTTCATTGCACGGCTACTAACACTGATCACTGAATTTATTTTTCACGGAACATGTTGTTCCTACGTTATAAAAATTGGTGGCCGCGAAAGGGGCCGATTACTGTTAATTACTGGGACGAGATTACTACTACAGTAATTCGTCGTTAGTGTCACGTTTTTACCATGCGTTATAATCACGCTCACTATCCCCACGATTTCTTGGAATCCTTCAGTCGAGAGTGAGAGAATCCGAGAACGTGCGAGAGAACAAAAGAGTCGACACGAAGTTGTCGTCGGCTACGAATGGTGTCCGCATCGCGTTAGTATCACGCTGCCAGCCCCGATCGTCGTGATTCTAACGAGGCATTACTGTATTACCCGGCGAAAAGAAAACTCGTGGCAGACTGTCTCGGGCTGTGCAGTCCGCTGCTGTGCAGCGATCAGATACGGATCCGACCGACGATCGTCAAAACAAAAGCGTAGGCTACGCTTGGTCAAATCGCTCTATCCCACTCGATCTCGTGTTTCGTTCGATCTCTTCGTCGCGCGGCGTGACAATGTATGTGGCAACTTCAGCCAGCAACCAAAATACGTGTGCCCCGTCTTTAAAAGTGTGCCCAAATAGGTGACTCGACCAATCGTCACAGCAGCGGACTGCACAGCCCGAGACAGTCTGCCACGAGTTTTCTTTTCGCCGGGTAATAGTAGTAATCTCGTCCCAGTAATTAACAGTAATCGGCCCCTTTCGCAGCCACCAATTTTTATAACGTAGGAACAACACGTTCCGTGAAAAATAAATTCAGTGATCAGTGTTAGTAGCCGTGCAGTGAAGTGAATATTCGGTACATTAACCCGGACGCAGTGTGATCAGCTGAGCACTGGGCGCTACCCAACCATAAATCTTTTCGTCCACCGATAACCAGGATCGGTACAGTGACCCAGTGACACAGGTTTCCGGAAAGGGAAGGAAAGCAAGGAAAGGAATGTCCGAAAGGGTGAGTTTTCTTTAATTTATTGGTGATTATTAGGTGTGAAAATAAATTCTTTCCGATTTTAGGGTACAATAACAGTTCGATTTAAAAAATATGAAAACAACTCGATCATCGCAATAATTTCCATTATTGTTCATTACCTTTTGCCATTTTTCTGGCAGCTTCTGAATACCACCGCGATAGAAATTCCAGTCGGAAAGAATTTATTCATACACCTAATATTATTTTTTAAATTTAGTTGTGTTGGCCGTTCTTAAACTACGGATTTTTACCTCAATAACGAATTACGATCACTTGTCGTACATTTTCTGTTACGTTAGCTTTTCGTTTATGCCTTATTTAAAAACGAAATTTACGTACTTCTTGTCCTCTCACTTCAAATTATTCTTATTTAAGATTCTGCTTTAAAAAAAAAATGTGTAACGCGGTTTCCTTCGATGCATGCCGACTTGCTTGTTCGTACGTTCGTAGCACAAGCGCGGTCGCCTACCTCGTAGCCAACGCTACCGCGGGAACTCAGGCGGAAGGCGCGCGCTCTGATTGGTCGGGGTTTTTGCTTAATATCTCCTTAACGAAGCTTCGGACAATATTTTCGCTAAGGAAAAAGTTGTTTCAAATCACCCCCTGAGTCACCCCTTTCAAGGAAACGCGACATTTTTGGGACACCCTGTAGACTAAGATTAAATTTAGTGACTAAAGTTAAGTGTTCTTAAATCAGACTACCCTCTCGCGAGCTCCCGAATCCTACGACGAGCGCTTTCCGTTATTCTGCAAACAGAGTCTATTAAAAAAATTTGGAAGCTTACCTTGTTAATTGAGACAATAATTCAGTGTCATATGTGGTGTAAAAACATTTCAGAAAATTTTGACAACTTTCCTTATTTGACACTTGGTAGGTTATAAAGCGATGACACTTGGTAGGTTATAATTCAATAGTATACATAGGTATATGTACAATGACGGACGCCGATCCCTGCCGAATGATCCCGAGTGTAACAAACCCCCAAAATGCCCTTTTTCTTTTTTCTTTTTTCTTTCTTAATAAACGTAATTAGTAATTATTATAATACTTATTCTTATTATTCTTACTTTAATAAACGCGTTAGCATTAATACTAATATTAGCTCATAGTACCGCGAGACGAGAGTGCAATGAGAGAGAGAATCGAATGTTAATGAGTGGGGAGAATTGAACGCATGCGCGATCCTCAGTCGATCGGCGGATCGGCGAGAGCAAGGATCGGGAGCAGAGAAGTGTGCAGAGCAAAGTGGGAGAACCGAGCGTTCAACGCGCGCCTGCGCATTAGTCAGTCGCTCTGTAGGCCGACTGGAGAACGGACCATGCGAGAGCGGAATTGTCAATGCGTAATAGTCGAGCTCCATTCCTATTGGTGCGCTCCCAGTATCCAGAATATGTATAAATACGGGCACGATAGCCCAGAGAGATTCATTCGATTCATTTGACTCCAAGCATTCAATGGTACTAAATCAATACAATCCAAAGGATCATTTAAGGCAAATAGCCGATCCCGACATAAATTAATGCTCCAACTTTGGAAGCCGCTTTGTAGGCCCCTCGGTTCTGTTGAGCGTTCCAACCAAGGCCTTAGTCGCCAGGTTTGATGAGACGTTCCAGCCTTGGAAGCCGCCTTGTAGGCCCCTTTGTTTGAAGAAGCAAAGTTGTTAAATTCTTATTCTCAGGTTAGTAATATTACTCCTGAGCAACGTGGGAGGAAGATAATTCCAAGTGGCAAAATCCGCCCTTGACGAAACGGAGAAACAATTAAGAACGAGTCTCGACTTAAACATATTCAATCCTAAATCCTAAGCTACTACATATTTCCTAAATCTTTCTACATCGACCAAAAGAGTCACTATCTATAAGCTAATTCCTAGATCCATAAGCTAATTCCTTCAATCGACTAAGACGTCGCTATTAGTTATTTAAGTTATATCACTCTAAATCGAACGATCAAACGGGCGTTCTTTTGTACCGACCAAGAGTCGCAACCCAAGACGATCAACTATATTCTTTTGTACCGACCGAGAGTCGCAACATAATTATCCTAATTTCTTTAATATTATAAAGCGTTAATTCTTGTTTGTTTGTATAATTTAGAAGTGTTTTATTGAATAAACACTATTAAGATTAATTCTGGTTCTTGAATTTTAATTCTTTATCGCACGCCACTCGAACCAATCCCGAAATCCTGTAAAACGCGTTACGCCACGCGTGAAAACGTTACAGGAGGTTATTTTTGGTGGCAGCGGTGGGATTGTAAATTTGCAAAATCGCGAATTTTGTGGCAAAGGAGTAACCCTCCTATAGCGAAGAACGAGAATTTATCTTTCTTATTAAAGTAAGCGAAAACAAGCAGTAATCATGCATCAAGCAGGCGCCCAGGTTCCTGTAAATGAGGTAGTAGCCGAACTGCAAAATCTGCATCTAGACCCAGGAAATATGCGTCACCCGCAAATTAGAATTAGAGACGCCGCAGATACGGTTCCGGCATTCGACGGGCGAAACATTTCTATGTATCAATATACAAAATGTTGTAAAAATGCAAGAAATATGGTCGCACCAGACGCCGAATATGGGCTAGTACAAATAATAAAAAATAAATTATACGGCCAAGCCTCACGAGTTGTTTTGAATGGTGATTACAATACCATAGACGAACTGATTAGAGTGCTTAATTCTCGCTTTGCTCCACTACATTCGTCAATTCAATTATATGGAGATATGTCCAGAATCGCTCAACTACCGAATGAAGCAACTGTCGATTACAGTAGCCGTGTGTCAGAAATCCTTCAGCAAATAAAAACGTGTCATGAAACAGAAGTTCCCCTGAATGTCATACAGTATAATCAAACTGCGGAAACAAATGCTATTCGGACGTTCTTGACGGGATTGAGACCGGAGATTTACGCGAGAATGCGAACAGTTGACTTCGCTGATTTGGATAGCACTATTAGCGCCGCGATCAAAGCTGAAGCAGAAAATCAGGACAACTTAATGAGGAATAGATTCACAGAGGGCCTCTCATATTCTGTGCAATGCACTAATTGTTTTGGTTATGGGCACACAATAACGATCTGTAGTAGTAGACTCCCTGAGAGACAAATATCACAGATATCCTGGCAGTCAAAATTCTGCGATCATTGCCGACGAGTGGGACACACTATTCGAGAATGTAGGATAAGAAATCCACAGAACAATTCAGTATCGCGAACAACATCACAAGTAGAATGTAGATACTGCAAAATCAAAGGTCATACTATTGACCAATGCCGTAAGAGAATATATAATAATAATAAGAACCGCAAAAGGATTGCAAATTCTAAACCAGAAACGCATAAAGCTTCAGACAATATACAACAAACTTCACCACAAAAACGAGGTACACTTAATTTGCAAATGTTAAGAATTGGAAAATCACCGAACCTTACTCTATCAGGGCCAGAATTTAATAAATCTGAAATCCAAATGATGATAGATACAGGTGCCGACTTAAGCGTAATTAAACAAGAATCAACTTCCCCTGACATTCCGATTTATACAGATGCTGTGTACGAATTAAAAGGAATAGCCGACAGTATTCTTCCTACTATAGGATATATTAAATTTAAATTCCTAAATACCGAAGTAGAGATTCATGTAGTCAAAACATTGCCAATTGCCCAGGATGGATTATTAGGTACAACCTTTTTCAAAGAAGTAGGAGCCAAGATAGATTATGCTAGATCAGCTGTAATAGTAGGAGACTATATCTTACCATTCGAAAATTGCAAGGTAACTATACCGAACCGATCAAGGTGTCAAGTGCAAGTTAAAGTTCTCGCCTCAGATCTTAGAACCGGATATGTACCTAAATTAAATTTACATCCTAAAATTCTTATGGGAAATGCTCTAGTTACCAATAATAATGGGCTAGCTAATCTTTATGTTATCAACACGTCCAATAAGGATATAACATTAGCGATACCACCCATACAATTAGAACCTTATGAAGAAGTAGAGATGCCAGAAATTCTTGAAACACCAGAGCATTTTGAACAAGTATTAAAATTACTTCGAACTAATCATTTAAATCCTGAAGAAAAAGAAAATATAGAAAAATTGATTAAACGATATTCTGATAGATTTCATCTCCCTGGAACAAGACTAGAAGCTACAAGAGTAATTAAACACAGAATAATTACAAAAACTGAAATACCAATAAACACTAAACAGTATCGATACCCGCAGGTGCATAAAGAAGAAATTAATAAACAAATATGCGAATTATTAAATAATAATATTATTAAAACTTCATTTTCTCCTTACAATTCTCCAGTATGGATAGTCGCGAAGAAACCAGACAGTAAAGGAAACAAGAAATGGAGAGTAGTAATAGATTTCCGTGATCTAAATGACGAAACAATAGGAGATGCATATCCATTACCGAATATACTAGATATATTGGATCAACTTGGTAGTGCCAAATATTTCTCAGTATTTGATCTAGCTTCAGGATTCCATCAAATTCCGATGCATCCAGATGATAAACACAAAACAGCATTTTCTACTCCTTACGGACATTATGAATTTAATCGAATGCCGTTTGGATTGAAGAATGCCCCTGCCACATTTCAAAGATTGATGGATCAAGTTCTTACAGGATTACAGGGTGTAGAATTATTCGTGTACTTAGACGACATAGTAATCTATGCTCGCTCACTCCAAGAACATGCAGTCAAATTCGAAAAGCTAATGAAACGACTTAGGGAAGCAAACTTAAGTCTACAACCAGATAAATGTGAATTTTTAAAGAGAGAGGTAGCGTATTTAGGACATATTATTAGTGAAAATGGAGTTCGACCAGATCCAAGAAAACTAGAAGCTGTTAAGGATTTCCCATTACCCAAAACTATAAAGAACGTGAGACAGTTCCTTGGACTGGCTGGATATTATCGTAGATTTATAAAAGATTTCTCGAAAATAGCTAAACCATTATCAGACCTAACAAGAAAAGATAATAATTACGTTTGGACGAGTAAACAACAAGAAGCATTCGAAATCTTAAAAGACGCGTTATGTCGCGAGCCTATATTACAATATCCAAATTTTGACGCTCCATTTATTGTTACAACGGACGCTTCTGGATACGCCGTGGGAGCCGTCCTCAGTCAAGGAGAAATTGGAAAAGACCTTCCGATCGCATATGCCTCGAGAATCCTAAACAATGCTGAAACACGTTATGCACCAACTGAGCGTGAATTACTAGCATTAGTATACGGCCTGGAACATTTTAGACCCTACGTTTATGCCAAGAAATGTAAACTAATAATGGATCATAAACCTCTAGAATGGCTGCACAAATTAGCAAACCCAACTTCAAGATTGATGCGATGGAAAATTAGATTAGCTGAATACGATTACGAAATCATTTACAAGCCCGGGAAATATAATACCAATGCCGATGCCTTATCAAGGAATCCAATACCTACTCTTCCCCTACAAGCAAGCGAAAAACGAACTCGGTCACAGATGACCACTAATACAGAGTCCGGGAATCCAAGACCATTAAAACAACCAAAAGGAGATGCTTCTTCACGGGACTCAGACGACATAGACGACTCTGATGACCCAATGATGTACGACTATCAAATAAAACGTAAACTAAAAAGGAAACATCAAACAACAACAACATCACCGCCAGGTAGACCAATTCAAAAAAAGGTAAAACCCGGTGATGCAAACGACGCAGACGGTTCAACTGATTCCGATGATCCGATATTAGATCATTATCAAATTAAACGAAAACTAAAACGAAAGCACCAGACTACGACGACCTCACCGACAGGTCGACCAGTCCGAAAACAGACAAGAGGAGAAGAATTATTAATCAAAGAACCCTTAAGAAACGAACAGTCCACAGATAGTTACGAAGTAAAAAGAGATATTCAGATGTCAGTAGAGGTACATCCTCCCCCTAAATCAGACGTTAGTCGAGAAGGACCAGGACCATCCAGAATGGAGGTCGATATAATGTCGCCCACGAATCAGCAAAGACAAAGTGGAGCCGAACCAAAACTGATTGTAAATCGACGAATAATTAATGAAGATGAAATAATGGAAATAGATGAAGGTGTGGAAGTTCCTAAAACCCACGTATATCGCGACCCGCCTAAAATAAATTCTTCTGGCAGCAGCAGTAGTAGCATCAGACTCATCCCTCCTAAAAAGGAGAAACCCTTAGAATCCAGCGGAACAGAATCGGGACGAGTATCACCATTAACATTAAAAGAAGAAGGAAAAGGAAATTATAAAATACTTCCCAAAACCCCTAAAAATAAAATTAAATTTATTAAACCTACTAAACCAGGGAAAAGGAATATCAAACAAAAAGGACTACCCAGGATAATAAACGATGTTCCAATTACATGTAAGGTTATAGAAATAAATGATTACTTATGGATGAGAAGGGAGACGTTAGCAATATTCATTAATGCAGAAGGTAATCCAGTAGAGAAGTCAGGAATAGAATTGAAAGAAAGAAATATGCTTAAGATAACCTCAGAAATTCCATTCGAAATAGGTGAAGTAATAAGAATTTCAGAGGGAAGTCAGTTAATTTTAGGGATGGTAATACA
Organism: Andrena fulva; assembly: GCA_946251845.1. Taxonomy (NCBI): domain Eukaryota; kingdom Metazoa; phylum Arthropoda; class Insecta; order Hymenoptera; family Andrenidae; genus Andrena; species Andrena fulva. The sequence continues at coordinate 60,626 of CAMITZ010000248.1, forward strand.
AGATCCTCCGACGATACAGACATATGCCACTGTATTAGGAAATTTGTGCCATAACCTTATGGAAAGGAGAATTAAGAAGATATCATTGTCTAGGGGAGATAATAATACATTATGGGAACAAATAAAGAATATAATTAAATTAAAATTTGTACAAACCAATATCACAATAACTATTTGTAATGGAACCATACAATTACCTATGGAACAGGATAGGTTAATAATAATAAAAGAAAATCATGAATCACCAATAGGAGGCCATAAAGGAGTAACAAAAACGTACGATCGAATTAGAAGTTTATATTATTGGAAAAATATGAAAACAGATATTAAAGAATATATTAAAACCTGTATAAGTTGCCAAAGACAGAAATTAGTACGAGTTAAAACAAGGGAACCAATGGTGATAACGGACACACCATTAGACGCGTTCGACAAAGTATCAATGGATATCGTAGGGCCATTGCCATACACTCGTTCAGGAAAAAGCTACATACTCACAATACAAGACAATTTAACCAAATATTCATTAGCTATACCGTTAGTTTCATTCACGAGCGAAGAAATAGCCGAAGCGTTCATGAAACATTTTATATGTCAGTATGGATGTCCCAAAGCAATTCTGACGGACCAAGGATCTTCGTTTATCGCGTCTCTTATGAGAAAATTTGCAAGAGTCTTCAATATCAAACAATATAAAACATCCGCTTTTCATCCCCAATCGAATGGCTCACTAGAAAGAAGCCATCATGTACTAATTGAATATTTAAAACATTATATAACAAAAGAAAGACAATGGGATCAGTGGTTGCCACAGGCAATGTTTTCTTACAATACCAGTGTACATGAAAGCACAAAATATACTACATACGAACTCATCTACGGAAGAAAGGCCAGACAACCATCTAGCATGACACAGAAAGATTCACTAAACACGTACCCAGATTTTGTCGATAACTTGATGAATAAATTGATAAATATTCGCGAAATAGGCAGACGTAACTTAGAAAACTCAAAGTTTAGACAAAAACACTATTATGATAGGAAGGTATCATCCGTTCAATACCATAGAGGCGAAGAAGTAATGTTATTAAAACCAAAAAGGAATAAATTTAGTAATGAATATGACGGACCGTACGTGATTATGGACGTCCTGGAGAATAATAACGTGAAACTGGCAATAAGTCCCCGTGTCACTAGAGTTGTACACCAGGATAGGATTAAGAACGCTTACATCTCACCTATTCATAATAATACTAGGGATCATAATCAGGCTGGTACCAATGCAGGAACGTGATTTCGAAAAGTGGGGAGATCCGCGAGATTAATTACGACGAAATCCAGTTTAAAAATTTAGTGCGCACTGAGATTTCGAAATCGCAGCAAGCGAATATAATAAAGTGAATATAGAAGTAATAGAAGGTGATAGAGGTAGTGATCGTAGAAAAGAAAAGTGAGTAAAAGATTCAAAAGAATAAACTAAATTAATAAATCGATAAGATTAATAAGCGGGATTTTCGAATTTTTGCCTTTAAAAGCATGCCGGTTTTCCACTCCCGTGCCTTTCGCCCAACGGACATGGACGAAGAATACTACGGACCATGGGATGGGATACTGCCCGAAAATTATCCCACAATTTATTTAAAATTAATGCGGTTAGTGTGCCTCCAAGGGCCGGGAATTATTTATGAGGACCGATATGATAATTTTAAAAGAAAAGTATGCCGGGAGTGTTATGAACGGTTACCGGAGAATCACAGGTTCTCTTATCCACAAACTTTTAACCACCTCATCACTCAAGTGAATAGTGCCCTAGCGTATAGGGACTGTAAATTATGCAATAAGACATTATACACCGTATACCATGCGAGACGATGCCCCGAGTGCATCGAGATGTATTTTAATTTTGATGAGGAGGGAGAAGACGACGACATGCTCCGACAAGGGCATGCAATAAACGTGATCACCCAATGGTGATCACAAAATAATAAAATCGCAATTTCAATTTCCTTTCAAACTGCGTAGTGAATCTCCGTATCAATCATGTCAATAGGGAAGAAAAAAAAAATAGGTCGCGAGAGAACAGATCGCGGAGATGAGAGAACAATGCCGAAATTGTGCGCAGTATAGTAATCGACAGCGATCAGTGCGGATCAGTTAGCGATCAATAACGTAATATTTTTCATAAACTACAAATTTAAAATAATAGTAACAATGACGAACCGTCGTGCAGGTACAAAAAGAATAAGAACCAAAAGAATTGAAATACAATGGAAAAATTTGAGTAAAATAGATATCCCTGAAAACGGCTGGTGTGATTATATTAAACTACCCCCCTCTGACCCTCGACAACGAGCATGGAAGTACAACTTTCTCTTCGGCTCTGGACATGCACCACCTCCAACTACTGGAAAAAGAATACCGATGGTGGATGACGATGAAATCCAAAATTTCCAGTACATAGACGAAGAATTCAACAGCCCAAGCCCTCCACTTGACCCTTTTGAAACAACCATTCCCCAAAACCCTGTCTCTCGAGGACGAGAGATTACTCCCGGCGGGGAGATGTAACAAACCCCCAAAATGCCCTTTTTCTTTTTTCTTTTTTCTTTCTTAATAAACGTAATTAGTAATTATTATAATACTTATTCTTATTATTCTTACTTTAATAAACGCGTTAGCATTAATACTAATATTAGCTCATAGTACCGCGAGACGAGAGTGCAATGAGAGAGAGAATCGAATGTTAATGAGTGGGGAGAATTGAACGCATGCGCGATCCTCAGTCGATCGGCGGATCGGCGAGAGCAAGGATCGGGAGCAGAGAAGTGTGCAGAGCAAAGTGGGAGAACCGAGCGTTCAACGCGCGCCTGCGCATTAGTCAGTCGCTCTGTAGGCCGACTGGAGAACGGACCATGCGAGAGCGGAATTGTCAATGCGTAATAGTCGAGCTCCATTCCTATTGGTGCGCTCCCAGTATCCAGAATATGTATAAATACGGGCACGATAGCCCAGAGAGATTCATTCGATTCATTTGACTCCAAGCATTCAATGGTACTAAATCAATACAATCCAAAGGATCATTTAAGGCAAATAGCCGATCCCGACATAAATTAATGCTCCAACTTTGGAAGCCGCTTTGTAGGCCCCTCGGTTCTGTTGAGCGTTCCAACCAAGGCCTTAGTCGCCAGGTTTGATGAGACGTTCCAGCCTTGGAAGCCGCCTTGTAGGCCCCTTTGTTTGAAGAAGCAAAGTTGTTAAATTCTTATTCTCAGGTTAGTAATATTACTCCTGAGCAACGTGGGAGGAAGATAATTCCAAGTGGCAAAATCCGCCCTTGACGAAACGGAGAAACAATTAAGAACGAGTCTCGACTTAAACATATTCAATCCTAAATCCTAAGCTACTACATATTTCCTAATTCTTTCTACATCGACCAAAAGAGTCACTATCTATAAGCTAATTCCTAGATCCATAAGCTAATTCCTTCAATCGACTAAGACGTCGCTATTAGTTATTTAAGTTATATCACTCTAAATCGAACGATCAAACGGGCGTTCTTTTGTACCGACCAAGAGTCGCAACCCAAGACGATCAACTATATTCTTTTGTACCGACCGAGAGTCGCAACATAATTATCCTAATTTCTTTAATATTATAAAGCGTTAATTCTTGTTTGTTTGTATAATTTAGAAGTGTTTTATTGAATAAACACTATTAAGATTAATTCTGGTTCTTGAATTTTAATTCTTTATCGCACGCCACTCGAACCAATCCCGAAATCCTGTAAAACGCGTTACGCTACGCGTGAAAACGTTACACGAGAGTCAACGAACGAAACATACACTAGTTTCTTTTGGCTGAAGGTGTGCGTGTAACGCGTAGTATATACGTATTATGTTTGACGAAATTTGATTGGAGAATCAGAAGAAAATCTTACCGTTTCCGACTGATTCATAAGACGATATTATGATATCTCTGTCATGCGTGGACAGATTTTATTGAAATTTGGTCTTATCCGAAAGCTTATATGCGGTTTACATAACCAAAATGCCTTTAAATTGTTGTGCCCAGGGAACGCCCAAGCACACGCGCCGCCAGACATATTATACATATCATATTACATTTCGCTATGTTCGAGAAGTTTCCCAGCTGAGCCGCTAAGCGACCAAATCTATCAAATCAGCAATATGTAAGCGCACCGCCGCGACCGGGCTTAGTAACGCGTACCACGCCCAGCAGGCTATAAAGACCTACCTAACACAGCTAACGGGCATTCTGGTTTTGACACTCGACGTGCTAACGCGGCTTTACACTTGTAATTCCCAGTCTAGTCAAGTTAAGGTTATAATAAAGAGTAATATCTGAATATAACCGAGTAGTGCACCCCGTAGATTCCCATCTTTGATTCACTCCGTACCTACGACATCACCAAATCCCGTACCAGCCTTGCGAGCCACCACGCAGGGCACAACAAATGGTGGCAGCGGTGGGATTGTGCTTCGTAAAAATTTTACCGAGCCTTGACGCAACCGATTGATCAACGTCGACTGAGGTTGAACTACCTCTGACAAGATTATTGGATCATCGCAGTCACTTTGGCTAGGACAGGCAATCGTCGCTACCGAGGTAGCACAGAGGACCGAGGAACGGTCTTCGAGAAAAACGTTCGACGCAGTCCGAACGACGACGAGCCTGGAGACGAGTAAAATCAGCCTGAGAGTGAACGGGTGAAACTACAACTAACTAAACACCAAAATCCATCTACGAGGACGTCGCTGATCCGAGGACCAGGACGCACGAGAGGACTTGGGGACTGAGGAACGAGAGGAAGCCGCACCCAAAGAACGGACGGAGAGCCGTACGAAGGTAGCAGCCGTTGGAGCACGCAGTAAACAGCTGTACGGATCGACCTTGCTGGGTCCGATTCATCTCTTATCACCGCCGTCAGTTCACGGACGAGAGGACGCCTGACCGAGCTGTCGACATGTGGAGGAGAGTAGCGTTGTGAGTAACCGAATAGCGTAAACGTGCTTATTGTAAACCAGAGTCCTATCAAAAATTGGAAACGGTGCATGAATGCCTCTAGAAGACGAACGCGAAATTCGATTTAAACTCCCGGGTCAAAGAAGCTTGTCACGATCATTCGAATCGTTTTTTGACAAAAAACTTATCTTCGTACGAGAGGAACTAGATATCCTACCTTCTTTAGACCATTCTAAACCGTTTCGCCGAACACTTCGACCGTCGCCGTTGCGACTAAGCGCTAGAAAATACGACGATTCAAGTGCCGAATCGTCCCCAGAAAACTTCGTAACGCCAAATAGAGAATACCCGATTTTGCTAGCGGACTTTAGTTTGTTGGACAGAGTAAATTCGGAAGGACAAGAAATGTCTTTGCTTGACGGAGCTAACCCCCCCGGACTACCGGACGTAAAAATATTGTCTACCGCGCTGTCATTAGTCGATAAATTCTTAGGAAAATCGTCAGACGAGCTAGCAGAATTTCTGAAGTCTTACACAAGCGCCGCGGAGTTTGTCCCCGCGAATGAGTTGCCACGATTCCTGAAAACTGTGATAGGCACAAAAATTAAAGGCAAGGCAGCCAAGGTATTAGAGTACAAGGATGTAGATACATTCGATAAATTGAAAGACATCTTAACTTCCTTATTCGTAGACAAAAGATCTATAGGAGCTGTCGGAGCAGAGTTTCATGCCTGTCACCAACGAGAAGGCGAAAGCGTAAAATTATTTGCGTGTAGAGTAGAAGAGTTAGCTGGAGAATTATCTGAACTATCGGTAAAATCAGGGAACAGCGACGAAGTAAATAAGGCGCTAACAGAATCAGTGCAAGAACGCGCCCTAGATGTTTTCACCCTCGGGTTGAATTTGTTACGCGGTTACGAGGTAAACGTGGAGTCCGAGTAATTACTGTCTAAATCAGTCTAATCGGAAGGATGTTATGCGCGTTACAGTACAAATTGTTATTTAAGAATTTAAAGAATTCTGTTTGGTATCGGGAATCCAAGATCTAGTCCTATACAGGCCCCGCACTGGGTTATTGTGAGGATTTGGTTAGTTCATCATTAAATAACTACTGCTCAAATGTAAGGTTCAAGTGCGAATAATTATATTTTTATTCTTCTTCTTTTCTTGGCGTTAAGAAGACCAAAGAGCCAAGGGAAATCCCAAAATATTGGCTAAAGCCAATATTGACTCTCCGTTACCTCTGCATTCACCAATTGGCAATAGAACATGAATAATATTTCTTTTACATGCGTTTACGCTCGCCAATCGTTATTTCGATTACAATATTTTAAGGAAAAGAAATGCGCACTCACCCGCTATATCGTTTAAATTTTTACAACGTTTGAAATTCCTTTTTGGTTATGCTTTATAAAGAAAAACACCTGTTCTATGCCTGAGAACAAGAAAATCACACTCACACTCACAATACTCGCGATAACAATATAAAAGAGATAAATAATATAGCTCAAAGCACAAAAAGGGGATGAGATCTAACAGAAGGTTGATCCCAACGCAATACAGGATATTAAACAAGGTTATTAAGCGAATGTAAAACGCAGATTTATAAAATTGAAATGCAAGAGAGTTAACACACTATTTTACGTGGAAAGAATGAGTCCATTCACTATAAACGTTGGAATCTCTGGCTCGAAACGGAAACTTGAGTTAAGATAAAATAAATTACGATCCACGGACACCTTGTCACGCTCTCCGCGACTGTACGACAAAGAGTGACTCCAGCTTCGCGCCCCCGAGAGCGTCCGGCCGCGAGGCCCGCTCAGAAAAGCTGACGCTGCAGTCCCAATCATGCCCCAGTAACCGTCGCATGATTTCATTAGATGTTCTCACTTTCATTCTTCCATACTTTTCACCTATGCGCTACCGGCGTAGAACAGGGTGACTCTCATCCTCACGCTTCTTACACTCAGATCACTCCTTTTCCTCGATGCGACGATTCGCCGGTCGGAGATGCGCTCGATTAGGTTAAACCAGAATGCTAGATGCATTGTTAAGACACACCCCCGCCGCTTACATTTAATCAGTGTCGCGAGGTATGAGAACCACTGCTCATTTTAAACGAACTACTGAGAACTACGCTGATGCCTCAGCACAGTCCCACGTTCAGGGTACAACGCAGCGACTGAACGTCGCGGCGACGACGACGTTCCTAGTACCGAGTATCCGTTTTCACTGATAAAATACAGTAAGCAGAGATGCGCTCGATTAGGGATTTCCCAGAACGCTAAGCGTTGTCGAAGCACTCTGCCCTCTGACAAAGGAAAAACGCAATTAATCAATGATTTAAAAAAATTTTGAAGTTTCGGGACGTAACACCCCTCCTTCCTTAGAAACGTCGTCGTCCCGACGACGCAACAGCGACGGGGCACCGTTGAACCAATCGCCGAGACGGCACGCCGGAGAAACAACCCCATAATGTGTAACAAGGTTTTACCAGAGTGCAGAATGCGCACTGTCACACATCAGGGATCGTTCACCAGAAAATACCCACGCGGGGTGATCCTATGATAGGTTATTGTTAGAAAGATGTTTTTCCGGTCCCTTTTCACGTGGTACGCTTGAGTTTCGCCGAGGTACATGTGCAATTTTTGACCTCTAATAGGGATAGTGTTTCCTGCTGATATCACGATATTCCGAGTTAGCCGGTTACACCCCTCGATATTGATTAGCTCAACATCAATTGCGTGTTCCAGAAAACCACAAATGTCCAGATCTGTGATCCCCAAATTGTCTCGAGCGTCCAATCGTTTTAAATTGTCTAAACGGGCCAGAAATGTTGCTTCGACATTACTATACATGTTGTTCATGAAAAGCTCCTCGCATTGCGTAAGCTCCCCAAGAGGTGCAAGTTCTGCGCCTCTTATGGACATGCAAGAGCTTACGTTTAGTCGTTTTAATGACTTCATATGAGCTCCCATGGCCTGGACGACATTACTATCAACCCATCTACAGAGGGCTACGCTTAGCGAGGTGACGTTTTTGTAACGAGTAATGAAATTCACAGCGGTGACGGTCAGTTCTGGTGATAAAAATATCATCTCGAACTCCTCCGTCTCACCGATGAGTGGAGACTGATCAAAATTGACGGTACCGAACGTCAGACACTCAAGAGTTTCGGCCACCTTTGTGTTCTCTGTTAAAGCTTTAAGTACACCGGGGGACCTGAGCCCGGGACACCGTGATATCTTCAATTGGCATAAACCTGAACACAACGCTAGCGCCGATGAGATGCAAGCATCTCTGAGGTTTTGACAATTTTCAATTTCCAGTGTTTCCAATTTAAAACCCTTCTCTATAGATTTTCCCGTGAATGCATTGTTCTGAATCGACAAGCGTCGCAATCCGCTTGTTATCTCCGATAAGTATTGGTCAACGGGCCCCTCGCATATTCCCAACGACAGTGATCTAAGCGCCAGCTTCCCTTTTAATGCCCGCAGCGCCGATGGTCGTATTGTTACGCTTCTTAAATCTAAGGTACTGAGGTTTTCGCACCCCTCACAAGCTATTGCTAGTACTTGCGGTTTCAGTGAGCTAGATAAAGAACGCTCGTCGAGACTAACGCGCGATACATATCGCCCGCAACGCTGAAGCAACCAATAAAACGCCTCGGTGGAAATGGGCCGGTGACCCCATTCGTTGTTCCATCTCCAGTCGTCCAAGTTGACGGCCGTCGTTCCCCGATGAGACGCCAAGCTTGCCCTTCTCCATAGCCGAGAGACCCGCTCCATCCTGGCTCGGTCCGGGTACGGAAGCAGCGCCGCAAACATCGCCACGCACTCCTCCGGTAGTACGGATGCGCCCCAAGGCTTGATGATCAAGCCTCCGAATGGATCCGGACCCGGTGGATCAGCCGGCGCTGTGCTGAGAGGAATTAGCACCGCCTCATGCCAGGAGTCCGCAAGAGAGATTTTTAGCTTGCGCTTATGGCACAGGATTGGTTGTGCCGCTGCTGCCTCCACCACTAAGTCAGCCTGCTCCGGGGTAGTAAAGGTGACGAATGCTACGCTTCCCGTACTCTTCCTCCGGACCACCGCATGAATCGGGCCGAACGGCTCGAACACCTTTAGCAAGTGTTCCTTCTTTGTGTAGGGAGCCAATCGAGACACAAATACCCTGCGGGAGTTATGTCCTTTAGCCATGATAAACCTGAAGGTAATACAGTACGTATAAGCATCGTAAGAGAAAACATTATGGTATGACACACAGTATAAATCTGGTCAGTTAACCAGTAATCATTGCGGAGGTAATGGAGGTCTGTTCATTTGTAATGATTCTAAAGGGTGCTCGTTGCCCTCACGAGTAGCTACTGACGGAGAATATTTCTGTTTTACGAAAAATTTCCGAAGCCTCATGATATGTCAATCGCAAATGATGCTCCTTCTCACGCCGTTGGTGTCCGATGATCTCCAGTTTTTCCTCCACTTCCCGGAGTGAATTGTCCGTGTCGAATTTCCACGGCATTGGTCCCGGGTGTTCCTTGGTGACTTCATGGGTTTCCGTATATTCTTCCAGGGATGGTACCAATTCCGTGATATTTAAACTTAGATCTGGCTGATAATAATAATAGTGTTTATCTTGAACGATCTTTACTCCCGTTAACGTAGTTGTCTGTGTTCTTGCGGTGCAGTCGGGATGTAATTCTAGTATTCCGCTGTGCTCTATTGTAACAATTTGGCCTTTTCTTCCATTGCAAATTATTTGAAGAGATTCAGTTTGATCCAAAGAATATAACCAAGCGCCTGATACTTTAAGTTTTTCCCAGTATTGCTCGTGAGATGACTTCATCCGAATATTACAGTTTTGAAAGGTGTCCTCCTGACTTCCAGTCCCCAACAGCAGTCGAAGTTCACAGGATTTTGAATTTTGTACTTCATATAAAGGTGTTTCTGGTTGACACAAGAAGTTACCTTGCAGTTTCAGACAAGAACTTAAAAAGTTATCATCAACGATGAAATATGTTCGGAGGTCCGTGCTCAACCCTATATTTCTTGCTCGTGGCACAAGGTACGCGGATGCGGTAACATTTGAATTTATAATTTGTTTAGAAGGCCAAGAGTACGCATGATAAAGCTCAAATTTAATTCGGTCTATTAATGGTATGTGTATTGTGACTATTATTTTTCCGTTATAATATCCTAAATTTACTGTGGTTAGTTTTGACAATTCTTCGATTCTACGGACATACATAGGAAGTTCATAGCTTGTAACATATCTCCTGTAAGACGATTCCCAGTCTGGGTCCACTAAGCAAGGAAGGGTGCAATTCACCTTGACGAGCTGCCACTATGGCTGTCATAAACGTTTGAATTCCATTGATATAATGATTAAGAGAGATTTCTACAGAATTAGAGTATTGAATTAAAGCCAAAGAGTAATTTAATGTTTTGAATGCTCCCTGTGCTTCAATTAATTTGTTTATTTCAAGCCTGTTACTATCTATTTTTTTTGCTAATTGCTCCATTATTTCATGGGTATGATGTAGATCGCTCATGACTATGTGAGTTTGATTCTTAACAATCTGAGTTATAACACGTTGATAATCATATAATCTATCAATTTCCCTGTCAAAATACTCGGCATCCTCCATGTTCAGTGTACCAAACAAGGAACGACTTAAAGAACCCACGAATCCAAGCGGTACGCTTCGGCGAGTTATTGTTTTCGGAGGTTTTGATAATTTCGAAGGCGGCGTGATGATTTCAGAGATTAGTTGTTCTGCTTCCTTGTGCAGGTGGATGACCTCGGTCACTCTACCCCTCAAATACCCTATTCTTAATAGCGAGGTACAGTCTGTTTTAACTACAAGTGATATACAATTTTGATAAGCATTTTCCAAAGTTTCGTTCTCGTGTTCCCAACTTTTGCTAATTTTTTGGATGTCAATAAATAACGCTACACGCCAATCCGCTCTCGCAAATTCTACGCCGCTTCCCCTTTCGTAGTACAGTCCCGGATTAGCAGGCATCCGTGTGATACGGTAGTCTTTCAGGTCGTTATCGGGCTCTTCCATAGGTTTACTCATGGTCACTAGACATGCCCAGGTAACTACCAAATTTAATCGAATTAGCCGTGAGCCGCCCATTCTTTTCCTTAATCCAATATTAATTTATCCGGGTGCTTCGTAAAAAGTTTTCCCTTGTCGTCCTCCAATACAATGCCTCTTCCCTCCAAGGCTCCAACAATCCCGTATGGGCCATGGTAGCGTTCACCAAATTTTCCTCTTTTTGGTTGGACCAGGACACGTGCCATGTCCCCCCCCTTTCCTTTAAACGGACGTGTCGATTTATCGTAATATAATTTAGACTTTTCCTTAGCTTTGATCAAATTGTTCCCAGCTAATGTTTGCATTTCGGAAAGGCGTATTATTAGGTCTTGCAAGTATGAATTGTATACGGGTAGATTTTCGTTTTCGTCTTGAAAGGAATTTGGACAACGAGCTATTCTTCCGAATACTAACTCGTATGGCGTAAAATTAGTGGCTTCATGAACCGAGGTATTGTATGAAAACATTGCAAAAGGTACCAAACGATCCCAATCGTCATAGTCTTTGATATAATGACTGATATATTCTGTTAATACTATATGACTTCGTTCTAAAGCTCCATTTGTTTGAGGTCTATATCCCGATGTACTAACATGATGAATTTTGAAAATCGTTGCCAGCTGTTGCATTAATTTATTGATGAAACTAGTACCCCTATCGGTTAAAATCACTCGAGGCGCCCCATATTGTAATATTAAATTTGTTGTTAATGCATGTGCTACTGTTTCCGCCTTAATGTCAGGAATAGGAACAGCTATGCAGTATTTGGTTAAATTGTCCTGCATAGTGAGGATATGACGGTTTCCCGATGAAGATGTCGGAAGAGGTCCTACAGTGTCCAGAGCTATCTTATCAAAAGGCTCAATCGAGGTGTCAGTAATTAACATAGGTTCCCGAGTTTTTGCTCTTACTAACTTTTTACTCTTACAACTATTACAAGTGCGGATAAAATTTTGGACGTCATTTCGTAGTCCTGGCCAGTAAAACTTTTCCCTAATTCTAAGATAGGTTTTCGTCACTCCCTTATGTCCGCCTATTAGTCCTTCGTGAAATTCTGAAATGATATTCTGTCGTATGGATTCCGGAGGGACTCGAATATTCCCAGAACAAATAATTACTTTAATTCCGCTGTCTTCGAAAATGTGCGTTAGTAAGGATGCTAATGTATTGTGAGGAAGTTCATCTAAAAAATCACCTGATTGTGAAATTCTAAAAGACTGCACATTGGATTTGATTAGTATATTCTTTAGATTCAGTATGCCTGATGTTAGGTTTCCTACACAAATTTTATCTCCATGAAATTGTTTTATCACTATGCTAAAGACCTTATGTTTTCCTCGTTCCGTAATTAATACTTGCCCTACTTTTGGCTTTGCTAGTTTCATATCATTTACATTGATGATATCTAAATCAGATAACAAATTGCTAATTGGCGTTATTAATTCGCAATCCGAGGACATAAAATGAACATAATGAGAACGAGAGTACGTTAAATTTTCCCTAGTCATGGATACAGTTTCACTACCCTCGGGTGATAATTCAGAAAAATCTATTGGTTCGGCGGTTTCTAAATCCGGTGGTATATCTTCAGTTATCGTTATACCAGTTGAATGAGAATTTTGCGAATTTTGGGGTATGATTCGTCGTGGAATGGGTATATTCGATTTTAAAGGAGTTTTCCCTCCTTCCTTAGAAGATCGTTTACTTAAAAGGTCCGGAAAAGGCGTAGAAAGTGCCAATGGTCTGGTTGTTGAGACAGGTGAGGGTATGGTAGTTTGATAGGTAGGTTTGACGATTACTGAGCTATTCGAGGAAGGGGTTATATTCAATTCTGTATCTTCCGGGATAACTTTAAGTGAAGGTGCTTGTAACGCGAATTTGCTAGTGGGAAAAGTGCCTCTCGAATTTCGTATCAAGTCTTCGACCTTTTGACTTCGGACAAACTCCTCCTCCGCCTCATCATCGGAAGAGTCAGGCTCATCCGAAACTGTTTCTACAGGTTCTGAAACTATGTCTTCTCGAAACTCTATTGGTTCTTCTTCATCGTCCACGTGAATGATACCTCTTTCTCGCATAGATTCATCAAACCTTCTGAAGGATTCTTGAAGGTCCTTTAACTCGATAGAGTAATCTGGTGTTTTATCAGGTTCACCTGCTATGTCCTGTACTTCTGATGGATTAACAACGACGGCGGTTTCCTCCTCTGGAACACTAGGATTTTCCAGTATCCGTGTTTCAGGATAGTATTCCAGATTAGGAAAAACACTCTTTCGCTGTCTGAGAATCGGAGGATCATCATTAGACGACCCCTTGTCTAATGACGTAGAAGGTTCAGTTATTGCTACGCTAGGAGGTTCGGATAATTTTGAAGATCCTGCTATTGATTGTTTAGAAAGCTGTGGTAATTTGGAACGGGTTCTAGTGGCAATAGCGCTCTGATCAAGTATTGTTGGTCGTTTTACCCTTGTTCTTGAACCCAATGTTTTTCCCGGTTTTGGAATTTTTGATTGACTCAGGGGTTTTGGCTGAGACACTGAAGGTGTCGGCGAGTCGCTAGTCTTTTCACTTTCTTTGAGTGGAAACAATTGCTTCTTTTCTACTTTTGTGCCGTCATCTGAATCATCGGAGGATTCTGTCAAAGTTTCATCAACCGGATTTCGCGATAATGCGTCTGCATTTGTATTTAATTTACCAGACTTGTGAACGAACTCGTATTCATAATCTCGCAATTTCAATCTCCATCTTACTAATCTCTGGCCGGGATCATTAATAGAATTTATCCATCTCAAAGGCTCATGATCACTAACTAACGTGAATTTACGTCCATAAAGATAAGGTCGGAAATGTAGCACTGCATATAATATCGCTAAACATTCTTTCTCGGTAGTAGAATAATTTTGTTCGGGTTTTATTAACATTCTGGACAAGTATGCTATAGGTAAATCGTGACCATCTTTCTCCTGGCTCAGGACTGCACCAATTGCATAATCAGATGCATCTGTTGTTAGAGTAAATGGCCTTTTAAAATCAGGATATTGCAGTATTGGTCGAGTGCATAACGCTTTTCGTAATTTCTTGAAACTATCTTTTTGTTCCTTACCCCAGACAAATTTAGCATTCTTCTTTAATAGTTCGGATAATGGTTTTGCTATAGCCGAAAAATCCTTTATGAAACGTCTATAATAACCCGCAAGACCCAAGAATTGCCTAATATTTTTAGGATTTTGAGGACGAGGAAAATTCTTCACGGCCCTGATCTTGCTGGGGTCGGGTTTGACTCCGTCTTGCCCGATGATATGACCCAAATAAGCTACTTCTGTTCTCAAAAATTCGCATTTACTGGGTTGAAGTGACAACTTTGCATCCGCCAATCTATTGAATAAACGTCGAATTTTCTTTCCGTGGTCTTCTAAATTTTTAGTGTAAACTACGATATCATCTAGGTATACGAAAATTTCTGTTCCTTGCAATCCACGCAACACCTGGTCCATTAATCTTTGAAACGTTGCCGGAGCGTTCTTAAGACCTTCCGGCATGCGTTTATACTGATAATGACCGTTTGGCGTCGAGAAAGCTGTCTTCAAACTATCTGCCGGATCCATTTCAATTTGTTGAAATCCACTTGCTAAGTCAAATATTGAAAAATAACGCGCCTCTCCTAATTGGTCTAATATGTCCGTAATGTTCGGTAATGGATAGGCATCTCCAATCGTTTTTTCGTTCAATTTACGGAAATCTATTACTATTCGCCACCGTAGGTTGCCATCCGGATCGGGTTTCTTTGGCACGATTAAAAGTGGAGAGTTAAATGGAGAACTCGAAAATTCTATTATTCCTTTACTTAATTTGGCCGAAATTTGTTTAGCTATTTCTTCTTTATGTACCGGGGGAAATCTATACTGTCGCGTGTCTATTGGAACATCATTGGCCGTAGGAATTTTATGTTTTATATTCGGTGTGGCTTGCAAATTATCACCGGGCAAATGAAATATTTCAGGAAATTCCTCAACAAGATCAATCACGTGTCTTACCTCTTCTTCATTCAAATGAGACAGACGTAATCTTTTTACTACTTCATCTACTCGGTTCGTTACAATTTCTGAGGATTCTGAATCCGAATCAAAATTTTCCTCCTCTGGCAAGCTATAGTGCTCAAATGGAATTAGTTCCTGTGGTGAAATTTCGATATCAACATCCTCTGTCAATGTGTTAATTGCTAGGACATGGCACTTGCCCTGATCATTTACTGATACAACGGCTTCGCCGATATAAACTCCGTTTATTGTATCGATCTTTGGTAAATATCCCTCTTTCAAATCGCTATTTATGACGTCGATGGCAATTGGCTGTCTGCCTCGAGCACTAATTCGTAAAATGCGAGGTTTACTATTCAACCGTTTTTTTGTTAAAGGTTCCTCCCCCACAAAACGTATAGGTCTAATTGGATCTGACTGAGTAACCAATGTGTTATGGGCAAATGATATCTCCGCTTGTTCCTGTCTTAAAAATTCCTTTCCTAATATTCCGTCAGCTCGTATCGGAAAACAAGATTTTACAACGTGAAATCTAATTGGTTCTGATTGCAACGTGATGAAAGTGGTTCCTAATGTTTCTGATGTTCCCGGCGTAATTCCTGAAAGAGTTGCCGATTCGTCAAGTGCCACGATTGCATCATCTAATATTGCGTCTAATTTAATTACATTAATATCTGCCCCTGTATCTACCAAGAAATGTGCGTGCCCGGATCGCAATTTGTCTCCGGACATCTTAACCACCGGGGATTCAGTATTTACTGTTAACATTACTGAGCTCGCTTTAGATTTCTCGCGGTTGTATGACGCTCTGTTGACGTAGGACTCATCGCGGCGTCTTCGCGACGAGTCGTCTGTGAGTTTAAATTATTGCTGTCGGTAGTCGAATTAATTTTACTTGGATGTGGCGAAGGTGGTCTATTTGAATATGGCGAATTTGGTCGACTCGATGCGTTTGGAGGTCTATTATTCAAATCATGATGGTATGCTGGATAAGGTGGATAATAAGGAGGAAATGGTGCCATTTGAGGATAAAAATAAGGTGGATAATATGGATAGGCTGAATGCCCTTGATGTTCGTATCGTTGGCGATCCGAGTATCGAGGATAATTTGCGTATTCTGATTGAGTAGGTTTAGGTGATTTTAATTTAACATCCTGTGTATCAACTAGTTTCGGGGATGGCGATCGCGAATGATTCCCTTCGCGTCTGGTTATTGAATAATTCTGGTAGTGTCTCGAAGTTCTAGGATTATTGGAATTCGAATACGATGGAGAAACTGGTCTTGAATTTGATGAATAATTATTTTCCGCGAACGTTACCCGCGAAGTTTCACCGGACGGTAATATTCCTGATCTGATTTTAATTTCCGCCCGACGCGCATATTTTAAAGCTTCTTCAAGATTTTTTGGATCACGTGCGTCTACCGCTCGTGTGATTTCATCGGGCAACCCTCGAATGAATGCTTCCAGAGCTACTTCTTTAATTGGTTCTAACATTTGTCCCGCATTTTCGGGGTATTTATCTTCTAAAACGGTTTTAGCGCCATTAAACAGAATATTTAATCGGTCATGGAAGTCGTTAACAGTTTCCCCGCGATTCATCCTAATATTTTCGATTTCATGATGATAATCAGGGTACGTTTTATCTGATCCGAATCTGGCTTTTAAATGTTTTATCAATTCGTCCAAATTATTGAACGTCTTGCCCCAAGTGCTATCTCTAGCTGTCTTTTGCAATTTACCTAGCACTGCTTTTAAAAACGACGATTCTAACGCGGGAGGAACAAAGACTGCTCCATTTCTGATATCTTGTAAAAAGTTTTTCAAAGGTATGTTTTTACCATCGTAAAACGGAATGTTTAAAGTACTGTGCTGAAGTGTGAAGCACTCCGCCATCGATGTCATCATAGCGTTTGAAACATTTAGATCAGTATTATTTCCAGAAACATTCGCGTTCGTGCCCGAAGCACTAGTTCGTCCTGTTTCCGGCATTTTTAGTACAAAGTTTACAAACACAAGATCACACACAAATAAACAGTGTTAATTTCGAAATATAGCCCGGAACGCCACCAAAATGTCCGACAATTGAACGTCACACTTGAGCTTTTAAGAATTTTATATAAAGCAAAATGGATAATTTTACCGCCTCGTGAGATAAACAATCACTCAATGCACGATCTTGTATCCCACCGCTGCCACCAGTTCTGTTACGCGGTTACGAGGTAAGCGTGGAGTCCGAGTAATTACTGTCTAAATCAGTCTAATCGGAAGGATGTTATGCGCGTTACAGTACAAATTGTTATTTAAGAATTTAAAGAATTCTGTTTGGTATCGGGAATCCAAGATCTAGTCCTATACAGGCCCCGCACTGGGTTATTGTGAGGATATGGTTAGTTCATCATTAAATAACTTCTGCTCAAATGTAAGGTTCAAGTGCGAATAATTATATTTTTATTCTTCTTCTTTTCTTGGCGTTAAGAAGACCAAAGAGCCAAGGGAAATCCCAAAATATTGGCTAAAGCCAATATTGACTCTCCGTTACCTCTGCATTCACCAATTGGCAATAGAACATGAATAATATTTCTTTTACATGCGTTTACGCTCGCCAATCGTTATTTCGATTACAATATTTTAAGGAAAAGAAATGCGCACTCACCCGCTATATCGTTTAAACTTTTACAACGTTTGAAATTCCTTTTTGGTTATGCTTTATAAAAAAAAAACCTGTTCTATGCCTGAGAACAAGAAAATCACACTCACACTCACGATACTCGCGATAACAATATAAAAGAGATAAATAATATAGCTCAAAGCACAAAAAGGGGATGAGATCTAACAGAAGGTTGATCCCAACGCAATACAGGATATTAAACAAGGTTATTAAGCGAATGTAAAACGCAGATTTATAAAATTGAAATGCAAGACAGTTAACACACTATTTTACGTGGAAAGAATGAGTCCATTCACTATAAACGTTGGAATCTCTGGCTCGAAACGGAAACTTGAGTTAAGATAAAATAAATTACGATCCACGGACACCTTGTCACGCTCTCCGCGACTGTACGACAAAGAGTGACTCCAGCTTCGCGCCCCCGAGAGCGTCCGGCCGCGAGGCCCGCTCAGAAAAGCTGAGGCTGCAGTCCCAATCATGCCCCAGTAACCGTCGCATGATTTCATTAGATGTTCTCACTTTCATTCTTCCATACTTTTCACCTATGCGCTACCGGCGTAGAACAGGGTGACTCTCATCCTCACGCTTCTTACACTCAGATCACTCCTTTTCCTCGATGCGACGATTCGCCGGTCGGAGATGCGCTCGATTAGGTTAAACCAGAATGCTAGATGCATTGTTAAGACACACCCCCGCCGCTTACATTTAATCAGTGTCGCGAGGTATGAGAACCACTGCTCATTTTAAACGAACTACTGAGAACTACGCTGATGCCTCAGCACAGTCCCACGTTCAGGGTACAACGCAGCGACTGAACGTCGCGGCGACGACGACGTTCCTAGTACCGAGTATCCGTTTTCACTGATAAAATACAGTAAGCAGATATGCGCTCGATTAGGGATTTCCCAGAACGCTAAGCGTTGTCGAAGCACTCTGCCCTCTGACAAAGGAAAAACGCAATTAATCAATGATTTAAAAAAATTTTGAAGTTTCGGGACGTAACACCGACGACTTCAGGGTCGTCCCCACGACCCCAGGACTAGATTGCCACGCCACCGTCATGTCCGACGACTATAGGGTCGTCCCCACGACCACCGGCCAAAGTTGGCCAGCCGCCGACATGTTCGACGACTATAGGGTCGTCCCCACGACCCCGGTACTAGATTGGCCCGCCACCGTCATGTCCGACGAGTATAGGGTCGTACCCACGACGCCGGGACTAGATTGGCCCGTCACCGTCATGTCCGACGACTATAGGGTCGTCCCCACGACCCCGGGACTAGGTTGGCTCGCCGCCGACTTGTCCGACGACTATAGGGTCGTCCCCACGACCACGGGACTAGGTTGGCCAGCCGCCGACATGTCCCACGACTATACGGTCGTCGCCACGACCACGGGACTAGGTTGGCCCGCCGCCGACTTGTATGACGACTATAGGGTCGGTCCCACGATCCCGGGACTCGATTGGCCCGCCACCAACATATCCGACGACTATAGGGTCGTCTCCACGACCCCGGGACTAGGTTGGCCCGCCGCCAACATGTCCGACGACAATAGGGTCGTCCCCACGACCCCGGGACTAGGATGACCCGCCGCCGACTTGTCCGACGACAATAGGGTCGTCCCCACGACCCCGGGACTAGGTTGGCCAGCCTCCGACATATCCGACGACTATAGGGTCGTTCCCACGACTACGGGCCAAATTTGGCCAGCCGCCGACATGTCCGACGACCATAGGGTCGTCCCCACGAAACCCGGGACTAGATTGGCTCGCCAGCATCATGTCCGACGACTATAGGACCGTCCCCACGACCCCGGGACTAGATTGGCCCGTCACCGTCATGTCCGACGACTATAGGGTCGTCCCCACGACCACCGGCCAAAGTTGGCCAGCCGCCGACATGTTCGACGACTATAGAGTCGTCCCCACGGCCCCGGGACTAGATTGGCCCACGACCGTCATGTCCGACGACTTCAGGGTCGTCCCCACGACCCCAGGACTAGATTGCCACGCCACCGTCATGTCCGACGACTATAGGGTCGTCCCCACGACCACCGGCCAAAGTTGGCCAGCCGCCGACATGTTCGACGACTATAGGGTCGTCCCCACGACCCCGGTACTAGATTGGCCCGCCACCGTCATGTCCGACGAGTATAGGGTCGTACCCACGACGCCGGGACTAGATTGGCCCGTCACCGTCATGTCCGACGACTATAGGGTCGTCCCCACGACCCCGGGACTAGGTTGGCCCGCCGCCGACTTGTCCGACGAATATAGGGTCGTCCCCACGACCACGGGACTAGGTTGGCCAGCCGCCGACATGTCCCACGACTATACGGTCGTCGCCACGACCACGGGACTAGGTTGGCCCGCCGCCGACTTGTATGACGACTATAGGGTCGGTCCCACGACCCCGGGACTAGGTTGGCCCGCCACCATCATGTCCGACGACTATAGGGTCGTCCCCACGACCACGGGACTAGGTTGGCCAGCCGCCGACATGTCCCACGACTATACGGTCGTCCCCACGACCACGGGACTAGGTTGGCCCGCCGCCGACATGTCCGACGACTATAGGGTCGTCCCCACGGCCCCGGGACTAGGTTGGCCAGCCTCCGACATATCCGACGACTATAGGGTCGTTCCCACGACTACGGGCCAAATTTGGCCAGCCGCCGACATGTCCGACGACCATAGGGTCGTCCCCACGAAACCCGGGACTAGATTGGCTCGCCAGCATCATGTCCGACGACTATAGGACCGTCCCCACGACCCCGGGACTAGATTGGCCCGTCACCGTCATGTCCGACGACTATAGGGTCGTCCCCACGACCACCGGCCAAAGTTGGCCAGCCGCCGACATGTTCGACGACTATAGGGTCGTCCCCACGACCACGGGACTAGGTTGGCCAGCCGCCTACATGTCCCACGACTATACGGTCGTCGCCACGACCACGGGACTAGGTTGGCCCGCCGCCGACTTGTATGACGACTATAGGGTCGGTCCCACGACCCCGGGACTAGGTTGGCCCGCCACCATCATGTCCGACGACTATAGGGTCGTCCCCACGACCACGGGACTAGGTTGGCCAGCCGCCGACATGTCCGACGACTATACGGTCGTCCCCACGACCACGGGACTAGGTTGGCCCGCCGCCGACTTGTCCGACGACTATAGGGTCGTCCCCACGACCCCGGGACTAGATTGGCTCGCCAGCATCATGTCCGACGACTATAGGACCGTCCCCACGACCCCGGGACTAGATTGGCCCGTCACCGTCATGTCCGACGACTATAGGGTCGTCCCCACGACCACCGGCCAAAGTTGGCCAGCCGCCGACATGTTCGACGACTATAGGGTCGTCCCCACGGCCCCGGGACTAGATTGGCCCACGACCGTCATGTCCGACGACTTCAGGGTCATCCCCACGACCCCAGGACTAGATTGCCACGCCACCGTCATGTCCGACGACTATAGGGTCGTCCCCACGACCACCGGCCAAAGTTGGCCAGCCGCCGACATGTTCGACGACTATAGGGTCGTCCCCACGACCCCGGTACTAGATTGGCCCGCCACCGTCATGTCCGACGAGTATAGGGTCGTACCCACGACGCCGGGACTAGATTGGCCCGTCACCGTCATGTCCGACGACTATAGGGTCGTCCCCACGACCCCGGGACTAGGTTGGCCCGCCGCCGACTTGTCCGACGACTATAGGGTCGTCCCCACGACCACGGGACTAGGTTGGCCAGCCGCCGACATGTCCCACGACTATACGGTCGTCGCCACGACCACGGGACTAGGTTGGCCCGCCGCCGACTTGTATGACGACTATAGGGTCGGTCCCACGATCCCGGGACTAGATTGGCCCGCCACCAACATATCCGACGACTATAGGGTCGTCTCCACGACCCCGGGACTAGGTTGGCCCGCCGCCAACATGTCCGACGACAATAGGGTCGTCCCCACGACCCCGGGACTAGGATGACCCGCCGCCGACTTGTCCGACGACAATAGGGTCGTCCCCACGACCCCGGGACTAGGTTGGCCAACCTCCGACATATCCGACGACTATAGGGTCGTCCCCACGACCCCGGGACAAGGTTGGCCAGTCACCGACATGTCCGACGACTATAGGGTCGTCCCCACGACCACAGGCCAAAGTTGCCCAGCCGCCGACATGTCCGACGACTATAGGGTCGTCCCCACGACCACGGGCCAAAGTTGCCCTGCCGCCGACATGTCCGACGACTATAGGGTCGTCCCCACGACCCCGGGACTAGGTTGGCCCGCCGCCGACATGTCCGACGACTATAGGGTCGTCCCCACGACCACTGGCCAAAGTTGCCCAGCCGCAGACAATTCCGACGACTATAGGGTCGTTCCCACGACCCCGGGACTAGATTGGCCCGCCACCGTGATGTCCGACGACTATAGGGTCGTCTCCACGACCCCGGGACTAGGTTGGCCCGCCGCCGACTTGTCCGACGACTATAGGGTCGTCCCCACGACCACGGGCCAAAGTTGCCCCGGCACCGTCATGTCCGACGACTATAGGGTCGTCCCCACGACCCCGGGACTAGATTGGCCCGCCACGGTCGTGTCCGACGACTATAGGTTCGTCCCTACGTCCCTGGGCATATGTTGGCCTGCCGCCGACATGTCCGACGACTATAGGGTCGCCCCACGACCACTGGACAAAGTTGCGGAGCCGCCGACATGTCCGACGACTATAGGGTCGTCCCCACGACCCCGGGACTAGGTTGGCCCGCCGCCGACATGTCCGACGTCTATAGGGTCGTCCCCACGACCCCGGGGCTAGATTGGCCCGCCACGGTCATGTCCGACGACTATAGGTTCGTCCCTACGACCCTGGGCATACGTTGGCCTGCCGCCGACATGTCCGACGACTATAGGGTCGTCCCCACGACCACTGGCCAAAGTTGCCCAGCCGCCGACATGTCCGACGACAATAGGGTCGTCCACACGACCCCGGGACTAGGTTGGCCCGCCGCAGACATGTCCGACGTCTATAGGGTCGTCCCCACGACCCCGGGGCTAGATTGCCCCGGCACCGTCATGTCCGACGACTATAGGGTCGTCCCCACGACCCCGGGACTAGGTTGGCCCGCCGCCGACTTGTCCGACGACTATAGGGTCGTCTCCACGACCCCGGGACTAGGTTGGCCAGTCACCGACATGTCCGACGACTATAGGGTCGTCTCCACGACCCCGGGACAAGGTTGGCCCACCACTGTCATGTCCGACGACTATGGTGTCGTCCTCACGACCCCGGGACTAGATTGGCCCGCCACCGTCATGTCCGACGACTATAGGTTCGTCCCAACGACCCTGGGCATACGTTGGCCTGCCGCCGACATGTCCGACGACTATAGGGTCGTCCCCACGAACCCGGGAATAGGTTGGCCAGTCACCGACATGTCCGACCACTATAGGGTCGTCCCCACGACCACGGGCCAAAGTTGCCCTGCCGCCGACATGTCCGACGACTATAGGGTCGTCCCCACGACCCCGGGTCTAGGTTAGCCCGCCGCCGAATTTTCCGACGACTATAGGGTCGTCCCCACGACCCCGGGAGTAGGTTGGCCCGCCGCCGACTTGTCCGACGACTATAGGGTCGTCCCCAAGACCCCGGGACTAGGTTGGCCCGCCGCCGACTTGTCCGACGACTATAGGGTCGTCTCCACGACCCCGGGACTAGGTTGGCCAGTCACCGACATGTCCGACGACTATAGGGTCGTCCCCACGACCACGGCCAAAGTTGCCCTGCCGCCGACATGTCCGACGACTATAGGGTCGCCCCCACGACCCCGGGACTAGGTTGGCCAACCACCATCATGTCCGACGACTATGGGGTCGTCCTCACGACCCCGGGACTAGATTGGCCCGCCACCGTCATGTCCGACGACTATAGGGTCGTCCCCACGACCCCGGGACTAGGTTGGCCCACCACCGTCATGTCCGACGACTATGGGGTCGTCCTCACGACCCCGGGACTAGATTGGCCCGCCACCGTCATGTCCGACGACTATAGGTTCGTCCCAACGACCCTGAGCATACGTTGGCCTGCCGCCGACATGTCCGACGACTATAGGGTCGTCCCCACGACCCCGGGACTAGGTTGGCCCGCCGCCGACATGCCCGACGTCTATAGGGTCGTCCCCACGACCCCGGGGCTAGATTGGCCCGCCACGGTCATGTCCGACGACTATAGGTTCGTCCCTACGACCCTGGGCATACGTTGGCCTGCCGCTGACATGTCCGACGACTATAGGGTCGTCCCCACGACCACTGGCCAAAGTTGCCCAGCCGCCGACATGTCCGACGACTATAGGGTCGTCCCCACGACCCCGGAACTAGGTTGGCCCGCCGCCGACATGTCCGACGTCTATAGGTTCGTCCCAACGACCCTGGGCATACGTTGCCCTGCCGCCGACATGTCCGACGACTATAGGGTCGTCCCCACGACCACGGGACTAGGTTGGCCCGCCGCCGACTTGTCCGACGACTATGGTGTCGTCCTCACGACCCCGGGACTAGATTGGCCCGCCACCGTCATGTCCGACGACTATAGGTTCGTCCCAACGACCCTGAGCATACGTTGGCCTGCCGCCGACTTGTCCGACGACTATAGGGTCGTCCCCACGAACCCGGGAATAGGTTGGCCAGTCACCGACATGTCCGACGACTATAGGGTCGTCCCCACGACCACGGGCCAAAGTTGCCCTGCCGCCGACATGTCCGACGACTATAGGGTCGTCCCCACGACCCCGGGACTAGGTTGGCCCACCACCGTCATGTCCGACGTCTATAGGTTCGTCCCAACGACCCTGGGCATACGTTGCCCTGCCGCCGACATGTCCGACGACTATAGGGTCGTCCCCACGACCACGGGACTAGGTTGGCCCGCCGCCGACTTGTCCGACGACTATGGTGTCGTCCCCACGACCCCGGGACTAGGTTGGCCCGCCGCCGACATGCCCGACGTCTATAGGGTCGTCCCCACGACCCCGGGGCTAGATTGGCCCGCCACGGTCATGTCCGACGACTATAGGTTCGTCCCTACGACCCTGGGCATACGTTGGCCTGCCGCTGACATGTCCGACGACTATAGGGTCGTCCCCACGACCACTGGCCAAAGTTGCCCAGCCGCCGACATGTCCGACGACTATAGGGTCGTCCCCACGACCCCGGAACTAGGTTGGCCCGCCGCCGACATGTCCGACGTCTATAGGTTCGTCCCAACGACCCTGGGCATACGTTGCCCTGCCGCCGACATGTCCGACGACTATAGGGTCGTCCCCACGACCACGGGACTAGGTTGGCCCGCCGCCGACTTGTCCGACGACTATGGTGTCGTCCTCACGACCCCGGGACTAGATTGGCCCGCCACCGTCATGTCCGACGACTATAGGTTCGTCCCAACGACCCTGAGCATACGTTGGCCTGCCGCCGACTTGTCCGACGACTATAGGGTCGTCCCCACGAACCCGGGAATAGGTTGGCCAGTCACCGACATGTCCGACGACTATAGGGTCGTCCCCACGACCACGGGCCAAAGTTGCCCTGCCGCCGACATGTCCGACGACTATAGGGTCGTCCCCACGACCACGGCCAAAGTTGCCCTGCCGACATGTCCGACGACTATAGGGTCGTCCCCACGACCCCGGGACTAGGTTGGCCCACCACCGTCATGTCCGACGACTATGGGGTCGTCCTCACGAGCCCGGGACTAGATTGGCCCGCCACCGTCATGTCCGACGACTATAGGGTCGTCCCCACGACCCCGGGACTAGATTGGCCCGCCACCGTCATGTCCGACGACTATACGGTCGTCCCCACGACCCCGGCACTAGGTTGGCCCGCCGCCGACTTGTCCGACGACTATAGGGTCTTCCCTACCACCCCGGGACTAGGTTGGCCAGCCGCCGACATGTCCGACGTCTATAGGGTCGTCCCCTCGACCCCGGGGCTAGATTGCCCCGGCACCGTCACGTCCGACGACTATAGGGTCGCCTCCACGACCCCGGGACTAGGTTGGCCAGTCACCGGCATGTCCGACGACTATAGGGTCGTCTCCACGACCCCGGGACTAGGTTGGCCCGCCGCCGACGTGTCCGACGACTATAGGGTCGTCCCCACGACCCCGGGACTAGGTTGGCCAGCCGCCGACATGTCCGACGACTATAGGGTCGTCCCCACGACCCCGGGACTAGGTTGGCCCGCCGCCGACTTGTCCGACGACTATAGGGTCGTCCCCAAGGCCCAGGGACTAGGTTGGCCCGCCGTCGACATGTCCTACGACTATAGGGTCGTCCCCACGACCCCGGGACTAGTTTGGCCCGCCGCCGACTTGTCCGACGACTATAGGGTCGTCCCCACGACCCCGGGACAAGGTTGGCCAGTCACCTACATGTCCGACGACTATAGGGTCGTCCCCACGACCACAGGCCAAAGTTGCCCAGCCGCCGACATGTCCGACGACTATAGGGTCGTCCCCACGACCACGGGCCAAAGTTGCCCTGCCGCCGACATGTCCGACGACTATAGGGTCGTCCCCACGACCCCGGGACTTGGTTGGCCCGCCGCCGACATGTCCGACGACTATAGGGTCGTCCCCACGCCCCGGTCCAAAGTTGGCCAGCCGCCGACATGTCCGACGACTATAGGGTCGTCCCCACGACCCCGGGACTAGGTTGGCCCGCCGCCGACTTGTCCGACGACTATAGGGTCGTCCCCACGACCACTGGCCAAAGTTGCCCAGCCGCAGACAATTCCGACGACTATAGGGTCGTTCCCACGACCCCGGGACTAGATTGGCCCGCCACCGTGATGTCCGACGACTATAGGGTCGTCTCCACGACCCCGGGACTAGGTTGGCCCGCCGCCGACTTGTCCGACGACTATAGGGTCGTCCCCACGACCACGGGCCAAAGTTGCCCCGGCACCGTCATGTCCGACGACTATAGGGTCGTCCCCACGACCCCGGGACTAGATTGGCCCGCCACGGTCGTGTCCGACGACTATAGGTTCGTCCCTACGTCCCTGGGCATATGTTGGCCTGCCGCCGACATGTCCGACGACTATAGGGTCGTCCCCACGACCACTGGACAAAGTTGCGGAGCCGCCGACATGTCCGACGACTATAGGGGCGTCCCCACGACCCCGGGACTAGGTTGGCCCGCCGCCGACATGTCCGACGTCTATAGGGTCGTCCCCACGACCCCGGGGCTAGATTGGCCCGCCACGGTCATGTCCGACGACTATAGGTTCGTCCCTACGACCCTGGGCATACGTTGGCCTGCCGCCGACATGTCCGACGACTATAGGGTCGTCCCCACGACCACTGGCCAAAGTTGCCCAGCCGCCGACATGTCCGACGACTATAGGGTCGTCCACACGACCCCGGGACTAGGTTGGCCCGCCGCCGACATGTCCGACGTCTATAGGGTCGTCCCCACGACCCCGGGGCTAGATTGCCCCGGCACCGTCATGTCCGACGACTATAGGGTCGTCCCCACGACCCCGGGACTAGGTTGGCCCGCCGCCGACTTGTCCGACGACTATAGGGTCGTCTCCACGACCCCGGGACTAGGTTGGCCAGTCACCGACATGTCCGACGACTATAGGGTCGTCCTCACGACCCCGGGACTAGATTGGCCCGCCACCGTCATGTCCGACGACTATGGTGTCGTCCTCACGACCCCGGGACTAGATTGGCCCGCCACCGTCATGTCCGACGACTATAGGTTCGTCCCAACGACCCTGGGCATACGTTGCCCTGCCGCCGACATGTCCGACGACTATAGGGTCGTCCCCACGACCACGGGACTAGGTTGGCCCGCCGCCGACTTGTCCGACGACTATGGTGTCGTCCTCACGACCCCGGGACTAGATTGGCCCGCCACCGTCATGTCCGACGACTATAGGTTCGTCCCCACGACCACGGCCAAAGTTGCCCTGCCGCCGACATGTCCGACGACTATAGGGTCGTCCCCACGACCCCGGGACTAGGTTGGCCCACCACAGTCATGTCCGACGACTATGGTGTCGTCCTCACGACCCCGGGACTAGATTGGCCCGCCACCGTCATGTCCGACGACTATAGGTTCGTCCCAACGACCCTGGGCATACGTTGCCCTGCCGCCGACATGTCCGACGACTATAGGGTCGTCCCCACGACCCCGGGTCTAGGTTGGCCCGCCGCCGAATTTTCCGACGACTATAGGGTCGTCCCCACGACCCCGGGAGTAGGTTGGCCCGCCGCCGACTTGTCCGACGACTATAGGGTCGTCCCCACGACCCCGGGACTAGGTTGGCCTGCCGCCGAAATGTCCGACGACTATACGGTCGTCCCCACGACCACGGGACTAGGTTGGCCCGCCGCCGGCTTGTCCGACGACTATAGGGTCGTCCCCACGACCACGGGCCAAAGTTGCCCTGCCGCCGACATGTCCGACGACTATAGGGTGGTCCCCACGATCCCGGGGCTAGGTTGGCCCGCCGCCGACATGTCCGACGACTATAGGGTCGTCCCCACGCCCCGGGCCAAAGTTGGCCAGCCACCGACATGTCCAACGACTATAGGGTCGTCCCCACGACCCCGGGGCTAGATTGCCCCGGCACCGTCATGTCCGACGACTATAGGGTCGTCCCCACGACCCCGGGACTAGATTGGCCCGCCACGGTCATGTCCGACGACTATAGGTTCGTCCCTACGTCCCTGGGCATACGTTGGCCTGCCGCCGACATGTCCGACGACTATAGGGTCGTCCCCACGACCACTGGCCAAAGTTGCCCAGCCGCCGACATGTCCGACGACTATAGGGTCGTCCCCACGACCCCGGGACTAGGTTGGCCCGCCGCCGACATGTCCGACGTCTATAGGGTCGTCCCCACGACCCCGGGACTAGGTTGGCCCGCCGCCGACATGTCCGACGTCTATAGGGTCGTCCCCACGACCCCGGGGCTAGATTGCCCCGGCACCGTCATCTCCGACGACTATAGGGTCGTCCCCACGACCCCGGGACTAGGTTGGCCCGCCGCCGACATGTCCGACGACTATAGGGTCGTCCACACGACCCCGGGACTAGGTTGGCCCGCCGCCGACATGTCCGACGTCTATAGGGTCGTCCCCACGACCCCGGGGCTAGATTGCCCCGGCACCGTCATGTCCGACGACTATAGGGTCGTCCCCACGACCCCGGGACTAGGTTGGCCAGTCACCGACATGTCCGACGACTATAGGGTCGTCTCCACGACCCCGGGACAAGGTTGGCCCACCACCGTCATGTCCGACGACTATGGTGTCGTCCACACGACCCCGGGACTAGATTGGCCCGCCACCGTCATGTCCGACGACTATAGGTTCGTCCCAACGACCCTGGGCATACGTTGGCCTGCCGCCGACATGTCCGACGACTATAGGGTCGTCCCCACGAACCCGGGAATAGGTTGGCCAGTCACCGACATGTCCGACCACTATAGGGTCGTCCCCACGACCACGGGCCAAAGTTGCCCAGCCGCCGACATGTCCGACGACTATAGGTTCGTCCCAACGACCCTGGGCATACGTTGGCCTGCCGCCGACATGTCCGACGACTATAGGGTCGTCCCCACGACCCCGGGTCTAGGTTAGCCCGCCGCCGAATTTTCCGACGACTATAGGGTCGTCCCCACGACCCCGGGAGTAGGTTGGCCCGCCGCCGACTTGTCCGACGACTATAGGGTCGTCCCCAAGACCCCGGGACTAGGTTGGCCAGCCGCCGACATGTCCGACGACTATAGGGTCGTCCCCACGACCCCGGGACTAGGTTGGCCCGCCGCCGACTTGTCCGACGACTATAGGGTCGTCCCCACGACCACGGGCCAAAGTTGCCCTGCCGCCGACATGTCCGACGACTATAGGGGCGTCCCCACGATCCCGGGACTAGGTTGGCCCGCCGCCGACATGTCCGACGACTATAGGGTCGTCCCCACGCCCCGGGCCAAAGTTGGCCAGCCGCCGACATGTCCGACGACTATAGGGTCGTCCCCACGACCCCGGGGCTAGATTGCCCCGGCACCGTCATGTCCGACGACTATTGGGTCGTCCCCACGACCCCGGGACTAGATTGGCCCGCCACGGTCATGTCCGACGACTATAGGTTCGTCCCTACGTCCCTGGGCATACGTTGGCCTGCCGCCGACATGTCCGACGACTATAGGGTCGTCCCCACGACCACTGGCCAAAGTTGCCCAGCCGCCGACATGTCCGACGACTATAGGGTCGTCCCCACGACCCCGGGACTAGGTTGGCCCGCCGCCGACATGTCCGACGTCTATAGGGTCGTCCCCACGACCCCGGGGCTAGATTGCCCCGGCACCGTCATGTCCGACGACTATAGGGTCGTCCCCACGACCCCGGGACTAGGTTGGCCCGCCGCCGACTTGTCCGACGACTATAGGGTAGTCTCCACGACCCCGGGACTAGGTTGGCCAGTCACCGACATGTCCGACGACTATAGGGTCGTCTCCACGACCCCGGGACTAGGTTGGCCAGTCACCGACATGTCCGACGACTATAGGGTCGTCCCCACGACCACGGCCAAAGTTGCCCTGCCGCCGACATGTCCGACGACTATAGGGTCGTCCCCACGACCCCGGGACTAGGTTGGCCCACCACCGTCATGTCCGACGACTATGGGGTCGTCCTCACGACCCCGGGACTAGATTGGCCCGCCACCGTCATGTCCGACGACTATAGGTTCGTCCCAACGACCCTGAGCATACGTTGGCCTGCCGCCGACTTGTCCGACGACTATAGGGTCGTCCCCACGAACCCGGGAATAGGTTGGCCAGTCACCGACATGTCCGACGACTATAGGGTCGTCCCCACGACCACGGGCCAAAGTTGCCCTGCCGCCGACATGTCCGACGACTATAGGGTCGTCCCCACGACCACGGCCAAAGTTGCCCTGCCGCCGACATGTCCGACGACTATAGGGTCGTCCCCACGACCCCGGGACTAGGTTGGCCCACCACCGTCATGTCCGACGACTATGGGGTCGTCCTCACGAGCCCGGGACTAGATTGGCCCGCCACCGTCATGTCCGACGACTATAGGGTCGTCCCCACGACCCCGGGACTAGATTGGCCCGCCACCGTCATGTCCGACGACTATACGGTCGTCTCCACGACCCCGGGACTAGGTTGGCCCGCCGCCGACTTGTCCGACGACTATAGGGTCGTCCCCACGACCACGGGACAAAGTTGCCCCGGCACCGTCATGTCCGACGACTATAGGGTCGTCCCCACGACCCCGGGACTAGATTGGCCCGCCACGGTCATGTCCGACGACTATAGGTTCGTCCCTACGTCCCTGGGCATATGTTGGCCTGCCGCCGACATGTCCGACGACTATAGGGTCGTCCCCACGACCACTGGACAAAGTTGCGGAGCCGCCGACATGTCCGACGACTATAGGGTCGTCCCCACGACCCCGGGACTAGGTTGGCCCGCCGCCGACATGTCCGACGTCTATAGGGTCGTCCCCACGACCCCGGGGCTAGATTGGCCAGCCACGGTCATGTCCGACGACTATAGGTTCGTCCCTACGACCCTGGGCATACGTTGGCCTGCCGCCGACATGTCCGACGACTATAGGGTCGTCCCCACGACCACTGGCCAAAGTTGCCCAGCCGCCGACATGTCCGACGACTATAGGGTCGTCCACACGACCCCGGGACTAGGTTGGCCCGCCGCCGACATGTCCGACGTCTATAGGGTCGTCCCCACGACCCCGGGGCTAGATTGCCCCGGCACCGTCATGTCCGACGACTATAGGGTCGTCCCCACGACCCCGGGACTAGGTTGGCCCGCCGCCGACTTGTCCGACGACTATAGGGTCGTCTCCACGACCCCGGGACTAGGTTGGCCAGTCACCGACATGTCCGACGACTATAGGGTCGTCTCCACGACCCCGGGACAAGGTTGGCCCACCACCGTCATGTCCGACGACTATGGTGTCGTCCACACGACCCCGGGACTAGATTGGCCCGCCACCGTCATGTCCGACGACTATAGGTTCGTCCCAACGTCCCTGGGCATACGTTGGCCTGCCGCCGACATGTCCGACGACTATAGGGTCGTCCCCACGAACCCGGGAATAGGTTGGCCAGTCACCGACATGTCCGACCACTATAGGGTCGTCCCCACGACCACGGGCCAAAGTTGCCCAGCCGCCGACATGTCCGACGACTATAGGTTCGTCCCAACGACCCTGGGCATACGTTGGCCTGCCGCCGACATGTCCGACGACTATAGGGTCGTCCCCACGACCCCGGGTCTAGGTTAGCCCGCCGCCGAATTTTCCGACGACTATAGGGTCGTCCCCACGACCCCGGGAGTAGGTTGGCCCGCCGCCGACTTGTCCGACGACTATAGGGTCGTCCCCAAGACCCCGGGACTAGGTTGGCCAGCCGCCGACATGTCCGACGACTATAGGGTCGTCCCCACGACCCCGGGACTAGGTTGGCCCGCCGCCGACTTGTCCGACGACTATAGGGTCGTCCCCACGACCACGGGCCAAAGTTGCCCTGCCGCCGACATGTCCGACGACTATAGGGGCGTCCCCACGATCCCGGGACTAGGTTGGCCCGCCGCCACAATGTCCGACGACTATAGGGTCGTCCCCACGCCCCGGGCCAAAGTTGGCCAGCCGCCGACATGTCCGACGACTATAGGGTCGTCCCCACGACCCCGGGGTTAGATTGCCCCGGCACCGTCATGTCCGACGACTATTGGGTCGTCCCCACGACCCCGGGACTAGATTGGCCCGCCACGGTCATGTCCGATGACTATAGGTTCGTCCCTACGACCCTGGGCATACGTTGGCCTGCCGCCGATATGTCCGACGACTATAGGGTCGTCCCCACGACCACTGGCCAAAGTTGCCCAGCCGCCGACATGTCCGACGACTATAGGGTCGTCCCCACGACCCCGGGACTAGTTTGGCCCGCCGCCGTCATGTCCGACGTCTATAGGGTCGTCCCCACGACCCCGAGGCTAGATTGGCCCGCCACGGTCATGTCCGACGACTATAGGTTCGTCCCTACGACCCTGGGCATACGTTGGCCTGCCGCCGACATGTCCGACGACTATAGGGTCGTCCCCACGACCACTGGCCAAAGTTGCCCAGCCGCCGACATGTCCGACGACTATAGGGTCGTCCCCACGACCCCGGGACTAGGTTGGCCCGCCGCCGACATGTCCGACGACTATAGGGACGTCCCCACGACCCCGGGACTAGGTTGGCCCGCCGCCGACATGTCCGTAGGCTATAGGGTCGTCCCCACGCCCCGGGCCAAAGTTGGCCAGCCGCCGACATGTCCGACGACTATAGGGTCGTCCCCAGGACCCCGGGACTAGGTTGGCCCGCCGCCGACATGTCCGACGACTATAGGGTCGTCTCGACGACCACGGGCCAAAGTTGCCCAGCCGCCGACATGTCCGACGACTATAGGGTCGTCCCCACGACCCCGGGACTAGGTTGGCCAGCCGCCGACATGTCCGACGACTATAGGGTCGTCCCCACGAACCCGGGACTACGTTGGCCAGTCACCGACATGTCCGACGACTATAGGGTCGTCCCCACGACCACGGGCCAATGTTGCCCTGCCGCCGACATGTCCGACGACTATAGGGTCGTCCCCACGACCACGGGTCTAGGTTGGCCCGCCGTCGACTTTTCCGACGACTATAGGGTCGTCCCCACGACCACGGGCCAAAGCTGCCCAGCCGCCGACATGTCCGACGACTATAGGGTCGTCCCCACGACCCCGGGACTAGGTTGGCCCGCCGCCGACATGTCCGACGACTATAGGGTCGTCTCGACGACCACGGGCCAAAGTTGCCCAGCCGCCGACATGTCCGACGACTATAGGGTCGTCCCCACGACCCCGGGACTAGGTTGGCCAGCCGCCGACATGTCCGACGACTATAGGGTCGTCCCCACGAACCCGGGACTACGTTGGCCAGTCACCGACATGTCCGACGACTATAGGGTCGTCCCCACGACCACGGGCCAATGTTGCCCTGCCGCCGATATGTCCGACGACTATAGGGTCGTCCCCACGACAGTAGTAAGGTAATGGGGATTCCAACGCAGGTCCTCTGAGGGGAGCGCGGGGGCGGGGGGAAGTGAGGGCGCGCGGGGGAGTGCGGTGGAGGGAAACATAGGCGCGGGGGGGAAGCGGGGGAAGTGCGGAATGGATGACCAGTTGCGCGCGCATGAGCCGCGGAGTGGGGGAAGCCGCAATCGTGGAGGGGATCAGTCCAGACCGAACCGCCGCGGAGACCTCTCCACGTCGGACCCACCCCCAAAAACTTCGGAGGGTCATCCCCTCCCTCTAAAAAAATTTCTGGAGCTGGGTCTTGTATGAAAAAATCTTTTTTCAGACTCGATCCAGCCCCAGAAATTTTTTCCCCCCAAAATATTTTTTTTCAAACCATTATAAAGCTGAAATTGCTTAATACTTTATCGGATGATGTCGGACAATGTCGGGGAAGATCGGCTTTTTCCAAACCACGTATTCGGAGGAGGGAAAGAGAGAGCAATACATTAAAAGCTAAATTCGTGGAGGGAAAGAGAGAGCAATACTTAGCGTCGCAGCGTCTCGCGCGATCGCGTGTAATTTTAATCCTCTGGAGCAGCCGTGCAGGGTGATGTCATTTGATCATTTCGCTATACCATACCACTCTGAACGTAAATCGAACGTGAATTGTACCCCTCTGAACTTGTATCAAACGTGCATGGTATCACTCTGAATGTAAATCGAACGGATATTGAACGACTTTGAACGGGTATCGAACAGGTATTGAACAGCTTTGATCAGGTATTGAACGGGTATTGAACGGCTTTGAACGGATATTGGACGGCTTTGAACGGGTATTGAACGGGTATTGAACGGCTTTGAACATGAATCGAACATGTATCGTACCACTTTGAACGTGTATCGAACGTGTATCGAACCACTTTGAACGTGTATCGAACGTGTATCGAACCACTCTGAACGTGTATCGAACCACTCTGAACGTGTATCGAACGTGTATCGAACCACTTTGAACGTGTATCGAACGTGAATCATACCACTTTGAACGTGTATCGAACCACTTTGAACGTGTATCGAACGTATATCGAACCACTTTGAACATCTATCGAACGTGTATCGAACCACTTTCAACATGTATCGAACGTGAATCGAACCACTTTGAACGTGTATCGAACGTGAATCATACCACTTTGAACATCTATCGAACGTGTATCGAACCACTTTGAACATCTATCGAACGTGTATCGAACCACTTTGAACGTGTATCGAACGTGTATCGAACCACTTTGAACGTGT
This sequence comes from Andrena fulva, assembly GCA_946251845.1. Classification (NCBI taxonomy): domain Eukaryota; kingdom Metazoa; phylum Arthropoda; class Insecta; order Hymenoptera; family Andrenidae; genus Andrena; species Andrena fulva. The sequence continues at coordinate 95,826 of CAMITZ010000248.1, forward strand.
ATCGAACGTGTATCGAACCACTTTGAACATCTATCGAACGTGTATCGAACCACTTTGAACGTGTATCGAACGTGTATCGAACCACTTTGAACATCTATCGAACATCTATGGTACCACTTTAAACATCTATGGAACATCTATCGTACCATTTTGAACATCTATTGAACATGTATTGAACGTATATGATACGACTCTGAACGTGTATCGAACCACATATACATAATAATTAATTAAGGAGGCTGGGGAGGGTGAAGAAAAAAACATTTATGCATTAAAAATTGATTATATTTTATTTATGCAATTCTCTCTGGTGTTTAGACCACCAGTTGAATATTTTAAATACATTTTGCATTGCGCAATGCTTCACGTGTCTGCCACATCGCAGAGTATTAACTACATTTAGCTTATTTAGAGATTTGATATCCTCATAGTCAATGTCCAGCGTCTCGATGATTACATCCGCTCTCGTATTTTCATCGAGGAAATCCGCAAGCCAATCGCGTTTCTGCAACCCTTTAACGTATACGATATGGGATTCGTCATCTTCTTCATCGATCGCATCAGCTACAGCTTTGGTAATCAGCTGTTTAGCCATACTGTACGGAACGTCTCCATCGTCCCACCGTAGTCCATGATGTTTTGCAATCAACCATCGGATGCTTGATTTGTCAGATTTCGTAAGAAGATATTGCGACATCGAACTCCCAAAAATATAGTGCGAGAGAATTGTTCCCATTCGTAGGACAGCCACTTCCTTGACGACAAATCTTCCATCGACGATGAATCCTTGCAGGTCAACAAATGTTGGTACAACCATTGTCGATATAATTTTAGAGGTCTGCTCGCTTCCAAGACAGATGAGAGAATGCAGTCTTTCTCGTAAAACATCTCGATTTTTAGAATGAAATTGTTGTACAAATTTGATACAGGAGAGGGCGGTCAAGTAGTATGGCAATTTAATTTATTTTGCGCACCACGTTTGTTAGCGGATTGTATTCAACCACCCGATCGTGCAGAATCAGACAGTAGGCCGTAGTATTTGCAGGTACATTCTCTTTACACTCAAATTCTATGCGCACGTCCACGGTACCATTTTTAATCGACTCATTTTGTCGCGAGCAATCAATCACCACGAGAGGACCAAATTGTAAAAATTCAGCCACAGTGAATAACGCCTCGTTGCAACTATGTCCATAATACGATTTACGGAAATGTGTATACATGTGAAACAAGATGGCATGCTTATTCTTGTCAAAGTCCAAGTTCAAGTCATCATATGGATAAAAATCCGAGTTGAGAAAAAGTTTTACATTAGTCAATTTGCAATTGTTAAACTTAGTAACATCTTCGGTCATCACATTCTTTCGAGCAGTCTGTAGAGCAAAGATAACGTATCGCGGCTTCTCCAGCTGTGCAGCTGCCTTCACGGCCCACGAATGCTTGGTTGTGCTCTGTAAGAGAGGATACTCGTACAGATCCCACGAGCGAAAACTAATGCTCAGGTTTTGTCCACTTTCCAAAGCATGCAGCAACGATAGCTTATTAACATCGTTCAGCGTCACATGAGGCATTCGCCATTGCACTTTAAGTAATTCAATTTCAGGTTCCAACAGCGGCGATCCTATTAGAGAATTGTTATCGTTGCGCGATCGTATTAAAATCAATTCGTGACGTGCATTAATAATCATGCGTTTGTAGTCCTCGCAAAATCCCAACAAATATTTGAGTGGGATGCAAAAATTGAAATGATTTTTCACTATCAGTCCATCGTGTCGTTTCACGCCCCATCCAGCATTCTCCATATTTTTGTCTTCGTCAGATGTCAGCGATACATAGTTTTTAAGCGTGCTAGTTATTCCAACGTTTCTGTTGCGGTCAATCTCCACACCATTCAGCTCGTATCGAATCTCATCAAATATGAACGCCATGCAATTATTTCCCAACGTCGTCGTTGATGCATCGTTTGGCTTATTTATCACCAATTTCCCCTCCACGTAGAGGAAACTTTCACATGGTAATGTATATAAATCCTGCTGCTGTATAGGTATTCTTATCTCATCACTATGTCCAAACGTTGTGTTGACGTATGGGTTGTACGTGTGAGTCTCGAGCTTGACGATGCGATTATCAAACGTCGGCTTCACTCCAAGGCTTAGAATGTCAGCCATTTTTTTTTTCAACTTATATGGGCACAATGAATCCCAACGATTTCAAAAATGCAATGTTCGCAGCACTAAGTCTCTTCTTTTTAGCGTAATCAGAGCTGTTGTAGGTGTTGTTGTTGTTGTTGTTGTTGTTGTTGTTGTTGTTGTTGTTGTTGTTGCGAACAATTTCACTTGGAAGAAATGTGTTTCTGAAGTCGTTCAACACAAGCATTTCTTTCATTCGCGCCACATGTATTATCGTTGACACCGTCGTACGTGCAGTCTGATGGTAATCTCTTCACCTCGAAAATCGAGCAACCGTCCGTCTTGATCCACAACGCGTATCGTTAGATCCGTAATGACCCGTGCGGTGATCGGAAGGTAAATGATCTGTGCGGGCGTTTCCGATATCTTATATCCTGGTGGGACTCTCGGAGAAAATTCATGTATCGTATGTACGCGCTTCCCATTGTTGTACGCGCCAGCGGTCACGCTACATTCTATGCGAATAATGTTCACGTTCATGATATTAATTGGATCGTCCGATTCGTGCCATCGTCCAGGTTCTAATATCCGATTCGTCGAGAATCCCAGTAGCGATCCAATGTTGTTGGATTTTGTAAAATCTACAGCGAACGAGCAGTACAGTTCACTTTTCATGGTGTTGTTGTTGGGATGCAACACTATAGGATACACATCGCTATCGTTGTTGTCATCGGTGTTATCGAGATTTTTAGGATATCGTTCGAGTAATCGCTGCTTCAGGTATTTGGCAATGGCGTCTAGTTCGTAGGAGCCGTGGGGAATCGCAATGTATTCATGACTGGTGTCGACGCTGCTGTTGATGTTATAGTTTACAGCGAAGTAGAATTTATCGTTGCTCGAGTCGATGTTTGGTATTGTATGATAAGTTTCAAAGGTTGTTAGGCCAAGCTCGTAATCATCGTCGCTCAAATCTATGGGTGGAAAGTAGCTCACCGCGAGGGTGCTACTCTTGCCGGTTAGAGTGAATGTTAACGACATATTCCGCTGAAACTGCTCCACTAGTACTGAATCAGAGCGGTGGAAGTCAATCCTTAAATTTGGTGCCGATCGTTTGTAGAAAGCGTAGACATAGTTGGCCACAATTGCTCTGATTGTACTTTTGATACGACGTTTGATTGTATTCGATTTTCACAGCATCTTTATCCAGATATTGTACCAATTCCCTAGGTGGTCGAAGATTCCCGAAGCTGTCGAAATATATAGCTCGACATCCTCTCTTCGCATACGCCACCCAATGAGTCCCCGGTCCCTCGACATTGTCCAAATTTACGATACCGCTTTCATTTCGACATACTCCTCCGACTGGTAGTGCATTGCGCATGAAAACACCCCTAAAGAAAGGAATATGCATACGTTTTGCCAACTCCTCCAATTGCGCATCGGTAGTTACACCGACAGGCATTTTTATTTTCTTTTCGACGTTTTTTTTTTTTTTCGTTTTGATATTCCCTGTCCGCGCTTGTACGGTGCGAGATAAAGTCCACGACCTTCCATGGAGCGATTATGGCGTTGCATTTCCTGCAGCTGATATTGCGCCGCCTTATTATCGTTTACCGCCTTGGCGATCCCTGCCGCTCCACCAGCTAATGATCCGAGTACACCTAGCAGCGGGAGAAGTGGCAATATACCACCTCGTTTTGCTACTGGAAGAATCCGTTTTTTCGGTGTTTTCTTTGGAGTCCTTTTGCAGGTTTTTGTTTTCATTCCCATCCCAATTTTCGTCTTGGCCTTCATAGCTGCCCAAACAGCCGTAGCAGCACCTCTTTCACCCAGAGCCGAGTCTCGCGCAACGATGCGTTTTCGCGCTTTGTCAGCGAGTACCTTATCTGCCGCGTGCCTTTCACCGAGATCGTTGCTACGTGAATATGCAATATCGTGTTCGCGACACGCTGCGTCCAACGGATTGATGCCTTGATCACCTCTAGCCAATCGTTTTGCCAGATGAGTTCCTGGACCGCAAAACTGGTATCCCGGGATGTGTAATTCGATAGGTAGCGCGTTTATCACCCGATTTAACAAACCATGACCTTTCTTTACTCTCGTTGGTGACATTCGCCACAGTTTTTAATCAATGGTGCTGGACCGTCGATATGCGTTCGCTGCCAAGGGCGATTATAATGTTCAAGACACCGACGATACTGCTGAACCTCAGGATCGGCTTTTATATGCTCGGGGAGTCTGTCCCACAACTGATGAATGTGTCTGCCAAACTCTCGCAGTAGAATAATCTTTGGTATATATTTCAACTGCTCAGAGGTTAGGTCTCGAATATCGCAATTATCCGACAGGATCAGAAGCATTTTGAATACTGCGCTGTTTTGCTTCGGCGCGGACCTATAAATAGGGCGCGTCGCCGCTTCGACGTATCAAAATCATTTTTTCACAGTTCGCGGAGAGGATGCGATTCGTACGGCAACCTGTAACGATACGCGTGATAAATTTTGACGATAAATCGCGAGTGATGTGTCCGAAAACAATGCGCAGACACGGTAGCATGTTGCCAAACACTATACGCTGCCTCATTTGTGGTCCATCAAATTGCGGAAAGACAAACGTGTTGGTGAGCTTGTTGGAAAGTCCACACGGCGTCCGCTTCGAGAACGTGTATGTGTATTCCAAGTCGTTGCAACAGCCGAAATATCAGTATTTGGAGAATTTATTGACACCGATAGATGAAATTGGCTACTTTACATTTTCGAATAACAGTGACGTCATCCCACCGAGCGAATCACTTCCGAATTCTATTTTTATCTTTGATGACGTGGCATGTGACAAGCAAGATACGATAAGGGAATACTTTGCAATGGGGCGTCACTCGAACGTTGACTGCTTCTATCTCTGTCAGACGTATGCAAAGATACCCAAACATCTTATACGCGACAATGCGAATCTATTGATTCTGTTTAAGCAGGATGGTACCAACCTGAAACATGTGTACAACGATCACGTAAACACTGATATGTCCTACGAGGATTTCTGCGCGTTGTGTCGTAATTGTTGGCAACGGGAGTATGGTTTCATGGTAATAGACAAGGATAGCGCGATGTCCAATGGACGTTATAGAAAGGGATTTAACGAGTTTGCGATACCATGAGATTGTCAATTGTTGTCGACACGTCGGTGGGAAAGCAACGTCTGCGGTACAACGATAATTGATATCGATATGGAGATTAAGGATCGTGAGAGAATAGCGATGGAAATTGCAAAAACCAGCGAAGCCATTCGCAAGAAACATCAGGCTTTGAAGACTGGCAAGATGGAGGAAGATATCGCGTTGGAGAGATACTTTAAACCTGTTGTCGAACCCTTAAAACATATCGTGGAAAATATCGCAGCGACAGAAGCTGACGTATTACCGATGACAAGCACAAACATCGAAGGGAATGAAACATTAACGTCTAAAACAAAAACTCATCCGAATAGGAACACACAATGCAAGGCAAAGAGGAAACGATCATACACGTCATTGGAAAAATCACTCGTAACCTCCACACCAGTTCAATCGAAACGTAAACGACTGAATGTCACGTCAAACGATTCCACGATTTCTTCCACACCAATAAATACATTTCCCGATGTACAATCGCTCTCAACCATTGATGATGATGTTTTCGAAACTAGTCCCAACGAGTCGTTGGCAAAATCTGTTAGGCAACAACTCCAAACATCCGAGGGACAAGAAACGTTTCGCAACCATTTCGGTCCGCTGGGACAAAAATATATGAACGCAATCCTAAGTAGTGATAAGGATACAACCATGGATTATGTGTATGGCGTATACTTTGGTGATAGTGGAACGATGCTTGGGGATAAAGCTTTCGATATAGACAAGGATGACAATATAATCATAGATGGTGTAAGATATGGAGGAACACCTGGTCTTTACGAACTGATTTTCAAGAGAATTCCCGACGATACTGTATACACTGATGCCGATAAACAAAAATACAAAAGTATACTGCTGGCGACGAATGCTCACAGACGCGATCATGTTGCTCAAAATCCCATTTTGGGGAACAAGGGATACAAGTACAAACATGTAATTGCACCGCTACTCCCTCGCGCATCAACCAATAAAGCAGGGAAAGGTCTAGCGACACCTCGAGTCATGGTGGTAAACGATAACAAGATCGATTACGTGCACTGGGACGATCCCAATGAACTGGTGGACCGATTCCGTTTGCTGGAAGCGTCGCGTCAGGCTGGTAACAACTCGCACGACAACGAAATTCTATCGATTATCGAGGAACTCCGCGAGGTAGGCCTCATTATAAATTAAACCGCGCAACGATGATGTGCACTGTATGCATCGAGATGCCGATCAACAAATTTGGGGTATCGCTCGAGAAGAGTGGAGCAGCTACAATGGACTATTACAAATGGAACGGTTTGCTTCGAAATTATATGCGGGATAACGCTCTTTGCGTGGTTGGTGCCGACTTTGATGCAAAATCACGCAAGATACGACGCGTAGCTCACCCCACGGTCGACACCGATGCCGTCAATAAACTATACATGGAAAAGAGCATTAAACTTTTGAGAGAGCAGCAGGAAGAATTAGAGAGGAAACTAATCGTGCTTCAGAGAGATATGCTGACATTGCAAAACAGCGTTCAAAAGATATCACAGGCGTTGAATTCTATACCGCAGCAGGACAACGAAAATCGAAAAGTTAAAGAGGCTATAACCGCTTTTGCTACGGAGCAGCAACTTATTCAGAATTTCCTGGGACCAATGGGGAGCACATAATGCATGTGCACGATAATTATCGCACCATTCGTGTCAAAGACACCTCTGCGATCAAACATGCTGTCATTATCGAAATCCAAGAGTAAAGAAGAAAACCACGGCCACAAGAAGCAACAACTTGTTGAGGAATTGCATGCTCCAGCTCGAAGACACTTCCCACGGAGGCGCGTCATAGTGCATGGATACGATGATCTGTGGCAAGCTGACGTTGTAGAAATGCGTCCATACTCGCGATTCAACCAAGGTTACCACTACATACTCACCGTCATCGATGTGCTGAGCAAGTATGCATGGGCGTTACCGCTCAAGACTAAAAGTGGTGCTGAGGTGACTAAAGCGTTTGCAAAGATATTTAGAGATCGATATCCGAAAAATTTGCAAACCGATCAAGGAAAAGAATTTTACAACGCCGATGTGCAGAAACTCTTGACAAAGCATGACATTAATCATTATTCGACGTATTCGGTGATGAAGGCCTCCGTCGTGGAACGTTTCAATCGAACTTTGAAGAACAATATGTGGAAACTGTTTACACTCAATGGAACCTATAAATGGACCGATGCGCTACCGCGTCTACTTGCAGAGTATAACGCACGAAAACATAGAACCATCAAAATGCGTCCTCGCGATGTTACTCCTGCGATCGCCGATAAGTTGCTAGCCACCGTATACAGCAACAAAAAGATTGCTGCTCCAGCAAGATTCAAATTAGGCGAGTTTGTGCGCGTGAGCAAATTTAAAACCATCTTCGATAAAGGCTATACACCGAATTGGACAACGGAGGTGTTCAAGATAGCAAAAGTACAGGCAACTAATCCCGCGACGTATCTGCTCGTCGATTCCTATGGAAAACCAGTTGCCGGAGGATTCTATGAACACGAGCTGCAACGCGTCGCCGATCCTGATGTATATTTAGTGGAAAAAGTGTTGCGTAGGAAGGGGGATAAGGTATACGTCAAGTGGCTGGGGTTTGATAAATCACACAATTCATGGATAAATAACAATAATGTATTGTAAAATAATAATAATAATACATGAACAAATAAAAATAATGTGTGGATAAAATAAATACATGTGTACAATTTATTTAACATTTGCTGCGAGTAATGTCGCTACCAATCATTCAAGACATATGCCGGCAGTTCGCAATCAACAAGAGATTTTGCCAGTTTCATCAATGACATCACGCTGTTGTAACACGCTCACAAAATTTGAAAACTTCATATCGATATGATGTATAGTTTCATAAAGAGCGAGGGAGAAAAGCTGACAATAAAAATAGGATTCTGGAATATCCATGTCTCAGTCAACCATATGATATCCAATTGTTCTATGAAGAATTATGTATATTTCATTATTAGCCCATGGATAGTAAAGAAATATATATAATTCTTCATAGAACAATTGGATATCATAGGGCTGCCAGATACATGGATATTCCATAATGCTATTTTTATTGTCAACTTTTCTCTGAAACTATACATCATATCGATATGAAGTTTTAAAATTTCTTTTTTTACAATGATATTTTTACAAAGGAATTTTATAGCGGAATTTTATAATGTCCCCAGGGTAGAGTGTCAATCGAATCGGGTACGATATACCGCTTGTCGTCGTATGGGCTTAGAGCGATTTTGGATTCGGAAATGGTGTACACTTTGTGCAATTTAGACCGTATACATGATTGCCTGCGAACCATTTCGATCTCCTTTTGCAAACACTCCGCGTAGTCGTCGAAAGTTATCGTTCTGGCTATGATGTTGGTCTTGACGCCTTTTGCCTTTTTCGTATCTTTTTTACCATCTACGCGGAGTGCATACATTTTCGCTCTAAGACCTACGAATTCGGTCATTATCGCACCATTATTTTCGTCCTTCATCAACCCTGGAACCTTCTTATTTAGGCGCGGCATATTATATGTATTGTCGATGAGATAATCGGATGTGTCGAATCTATCGATATTGCGTTTCATGGTCTCGTAGATATCTTCGCATTGAATGTGATAAATGAGGCTGTCAGTGTCGGTATACAGAATTTTACAATTTTGAGCTAGCAGTGGAGACATGTAATCGTGATGAAATTCATACAAACAAATTTTCGATATATCCAGAATGCACATACCCACGTATATCGGTTTGTTGAATTTCACCTCGACTTTGCGCAATTCAACAGCTATTAAATTTTCCGAAAAAACACTTCTGCTGTGGAAATTCGGTTTCGCGATCATTGCCTCTGCACCAAAACGTCCATCCCAATGTGTTAAAAGTTTTACATCCACGTGGTTTCGCACGTTTTCCATAGTTTTACCAAATACCGCATTGTTCATCAATTTATATAAATTTTTCTCAAAATCGTTTGTCGCGGCTGTTCTGAGCCGTGTATTTAGTTCGATGTAATCGTGGAGCCAGGGAGATTGAGCGAATTGAAGCACGCGATGTATCTTTGTAATACGAAGACCGTGTCGCGTGCACTGCTGTAGGTTGCGATAATGGATAACGTAACGCTGCTTATTGTATAATGTCGCGAGTAACTTATCCTGTCTGCTGCCAGGTGGTTTGGCACGCGTTGGACAGAATGGTAGATCAGCATGAGCGTCGTGTAGACGTTGCGGATATTCCAGATCTACCTCGAGAATATATCCCGTGGGCGAATTGACAGCGATCGAAGACACGTCAAAATTTGCAGCATCTTCGACCCATTGAAATTTAGCATATGGCAGGGGCTGACACATTGCCCATCCATACAAATTGTTCACGTCAAAATACATCAAGTACGATGACTGTTCCGATGCGTTGTAAGATGACATGTACTTGTTATTAGCATGTGCGTATCTTCCGGAACATTGACTTAAACCCCCGCGTATACCACGTTCGATAAACATGACCATATCGACGTCGGTGAGCAATTCGAATGTAATTTTGGTATGTTTTAACATAGCATCCCACGTGAAACCAGGTAATGTATAATAATGCGCTGAATCTAATCCGTAACTCTTGATACAACTTTCGCGAAAATTTTCAAAAATATCTGCCAATAACAAGACATCTGTTTTCAAATACAAGTCGCTGTATTCGCCCAAGGTTCTAATCCCGAAACGTTGCCAAACAGTCTCGGCGTGCGCGTAATCGCTTTCAGATACAGTCTCACCCGTTAACGAACTGTAGAATGACTCGCGCGGTGGTAAGCACGGATCCTCCAGCTTGTTCGCGCAATCAAGATATTCGTATGGAAATACACCCTTTCGCGTTAATAAATTAAAATCTTCAATGGATAATGTTTCAAATTGGGATCGTAAAATTTTTAATTGATCTGTGTTAAGAAAAGATGCTAATTTGTCGAGACTGGTATTGAGAAATTTGTATGAATCGATGAATCGCAATTTAATATGATTTCGCGAGTCTGATTCAGCCGGATCTTCAACATTTTTTGTGAAAGAAATATACTTTTCCTTAGTTATTGGTAATACATCAACGTGACCTTTGAAAGCGGCAGCTATTTCCATGATAATGAAATGTGAATCATAGCCAGATAAATTATGAAAAACTATGGGGATGTAAAACGCATTTCTATATTTTAAATTGCATTTCGAATGTGCGGGTCCTCTAAACCGTCCGGATATATGGCAATGATCGCGAACTCGTATATCATCAGCCTCGAATGGCTCTTCGCATATATGACAATTTGTTGCATTGCGAAATGTCATCCACTGATCTTTCGTCAACTTTTCCATAGAAGCATTATTGGCTAGAATGGGTTTGGCAAACTCTGCAAAATTTTTTAGTTCGTTGACGAACCATGAAATACAATCCGCGTCGCGGCGACATCGATATATCGATAGCGATGTATTGTACGAACAATGCATATAATATGCAATGCTATGCACTTTATGTTGCTGGTACGCGTGTAATTTAGAATCTGCATCACCCATCATGCGGTCTTCCGTTTTCTCGATGATGCACTCGAGATCTGCATACACCACGAATGGATGTCGCTCCTTCATGCAGTGGTTCTTGAAACTGAGGAAATTGTTGCCTTCGCTGGGCAGCAGAATGGCACAGTCATTCATATTCCCGCAGTCCACTGCATGGGCCTCCAACTTCTCGACGGATCCAAAGTAGTGCAAGCATCTGCAAAACCATAAAAAATTTTATTTAATTTTTTGCGAGACATTTCAACATTTCACAAGTTTATATACGTACCGGTCACAGATGAATTTCTTTTCTTTGTGCTTGCTCAGCTGCATGCTCACCAGCCGGGACAAGTTCTTGATTAGTACAAAGTGCCCCACATCGCCGTGCTCTTGATACGGTGTGTAGAGCAGGTTGACGTGTCGATCCCTCTTTTGGTTGGTGAGACGCAGCGGAAAGACTGCAGCAGTTATCTTCTCATTGTCCTTCTCCAGTCGCTCCTCGAAACTGTACACGTTGATGGAGATTTCGTTCTGCCGCTCAAACTTCCCAATTTGCTCCAGGGACATTGGAAACTCAATACCCTGGAGATTTAGCACGGAAGCATAGTCTGGGTATGAACTTGGGCGCGCGGTGTCTCGTTCGGCTGGATGAAGAGCGGCGACCACTGTCCACGCGAAACACGCATTGTCTGTGGATTGTACACTAATTGTTGCATTTTTTAGCAACAATTTCTGCGGTAACTTGTAGCGACACCCCGCGCGCAGTGGATTGTACTTGTTAACATTGACAGTCAGATTCAGGATTCTCGTCAATGCCCATCCACTGTCGCGTTCCTGGAACTCTTCCAACGATGCCAGGGTGGGTTCGATAACGCATCGCTGGTACCACTCCTGCAGATCGGATGTGTGGAAGAGTTCACAGTTTCGGGTATTAATGCTTTTACAAGCATGCTTGTCACCCGCCACAAATTCACCGTTGAACATCGTGTTCACTTTGAGGCTTCGATGTTTCCTCAAAGCATCCCGCACATGCTCCAGCACAATGGTCGCTGCATCTTGGAGGAAGTTGCGCGGTTCGATGTAATTGGAATTTAGCACGGCACCAGTTAATACGCGGCTTTCGAACGCAGTGTCTATTTCGCGCCACAAAAGTCCTGTGCTCGAATGTCCTGCACCTTCACGCATGAAACGTCCGCGCAGCAAATATTTTAGTCCTTCGAGTCGTGCGATTCGAGCAACCAACGATTGTCGAACCCCAATCGATAATCGAGGACGTTTCACTCGGCTGTGTTCTTCCAACGATTCTATACACTCGTTGCACCGTTCTTCCCACGCGAGGTATTCTTCCCGCGAAATCAATCGTTCGGATTGATCCAACAATTGACGTTCTGTTTGCATGAATTCTTCCATGATTGCAAATGGAATGTAAATGTGATATCTTTTCCGCGCAACGCGTTGCAACGATTTGAGGCTTTGTGCAGTTTGGAGCGCGCTTTTATAAATAGGTACCACGATTCGATATCTCTGTCTAACTCTTTCGGTGTACCCTCTCCCTCGAATGCATTGCATGTAAAAAAAAATGGCGATCCGTCCCAACATGGTTCTCTGCAGTTTCTGTTGATGCAGCATAATTCTTTCTATGATTCACGCTTATGACGAAATAATGCGCAAAATCTACGACACAATTTCTGCTGACACCTAATTCTAAGATTCGACGCTTTCAAAAGTATTATATTACATTCAACACGTGCCAAGACTTTTATCCTTGAGGGTGTGACTCAAATTACATGCGATCGTGCAATATGCAGCATCGTTAGGATTGAAAAAACATTATGGAAAAGTTGGAAGTTTTAAAATAAAATGTGGTGGTGGGGGAAGCAATCACACCGCTATTTAAGCCCGCTCTCCGACGCTATTCCATCAATCGCTCTGTAGCCTCAGTGACTTTCGACGGAACAAATACTACTCTGAAAAAAAAAAATGTGTAGTACTAGTGTCGAAGGAAACGCCAGACGTATGAATTATTACGTTCCGATCATGCAGGATGATGATATAGCTCAATGCGGGGAGGAGACAGTTGTTTGGTAAGGCTTAATTTTTACATAATCTTAAATTTTTTTTTATGTTTGTGAAAACAATTTCATATCTTTGATTGTTCTCTTAGTCCGCGCCGAACATCGCGTATCATGGTCAGAAGATACGCATTAACATTCATGGGCAGCAAATATTTGGAAATTGGAATCAGCGTAGGATCTACGATCGATGTAGAAATTGTTCTCGGCGACAATCGTGGGATGTATCTCACGTTACCATGGTGTACGTGGTGTGCGTTATGCAGCAATCATACAGCCATTGAAGAGCGTTCACGATTACCTAGATCACCTTCGATGCATATGGATAAATTAACGATAGATTTTTGTAAGATCTATAATTCTCCAATTGTAAGGATGACGCTACATGATAAGCCGTTGTATTTCAAACCGGATACAGTAACATTTTTATTAAATCTTGAACCATGTGTAAGCTATGTATATTCGCGGCTGAATCAAAATGTACGAGATGTGCAGACGAAATTTAAAACTTTTGTTAATGTGCTACAGCAGAGCGATGTTGCCTGCGAAACGTTAGACGCGCGTCATGCTGCTAAAATCATACGTGATAGTGAACATTACTGTGAGGATTATCATATAGATTGCGAACTGTTAGCATGCGCCATCAATGATATTCTAGCTGATGCTCGTAGGAAAAATGTTAAATTATATTCTTTTAATTTGAAATAAAATTTCTTAATCCTATATTATTTCTACATTTTATTTACCCGCCTTCCGCCTCCTTCTCTCACCATCTAATTTTAAGATTCAGCATTTCTGCTGACGCCGCATAATCTTATTTCATTCGTTCATTCTTCGCGCTGTCAAATGATGTCACCCTGCACGGTTGCTCCAGAGGATTCGAGTTACACGTAATCGCGCGATTCGCCGCGACGTTGAGATTGAAAATTATATTTGAAAAAATAAATTGATAGCTTTAAAATAAAATGTGTTGGTTGCGGTGGTGGGGGAAAGCAATTGCACCTCTATTTAAGCCAGTCTCCCGAACGCTATTCCATCAATCGCTCAGTAGTCTCAGTGACTTTCGATGGAGCAAATAGTGCTCTAAAAAAAAAAAAATGTATAGAACCATTGATGAAATACTCGCTGGGTGTGAGGATTATTTCGTTCCGATCGTGCGAGATGATGGTGTAGCTCCATGTGGGGAGAATATATATAATGACTGGTAAGGTGTAACTTTCACATCTTAAAATTTTTGTTTATTTCTAATACGAGTGGGCAATTTCATAGCTTTGGTTGTTCTCTTAGCCCGCGCCAAGGATCGCGTATCATGGTCAGAAGATACGCATTAACATCCATGGGTAGCAAATATTTGGAAATTGGAATCAACGTAGGATCTATAGTCGATGTGGAAGTTCTTCTCGGTGATAATTATGGAAATCATCTCATATTATCATGGCATACATGGGGTGCGCTATTCGACAGCCGTGAAACCATCGAAGAATGTGCACGATTCCCTGAACCTGACACAATGCGAATTGATAATTTAACGATAGAATTTTTTCGGATCATTGATTCACCAATTATAAAGATTACACAATGTGATAATACACTGTATTTCACACTGGACACGACAACATTTTTATTTAATCTTCAACCATGTATAGAGTATATGTATCCGCGGATGTATCAAACTGCAGAAGATGCGAGAGTAAAATTTGAAATTTTTGTTAACGTGTTGCAGCAGAGCGATGTTGTCTGTGAAACGTTAGATATGCGTCGTGCTGCTAAAATCATACGTGATAGTGAACATTACTGTGAGGATTATCTTGTAGATTGCGAACTGTTGGCATGTGCAATCAATGATCTTGTAGCTCATGCCCGTAGGAAGAAAAACTGTTAAATTATATTCATTTAATTTTAAATATATATTCTTAAACCTATATTATTTCTCCCATTTATTTACCCGTCTTCCGCCTCACCACCTAATTTTAAGATTCTACGTTTCTAAATTATTATTTCTCTGCGTTGGGGGGGAAGTATCTATTGATTTGTAAAAAGTATTCGGAAAATATTTGGGGAAAAAAATTTCTGGGGCTGGATCGAGTCTGAAAAAAGATTTTTCATACAAGACCCGGTCCCAGAAATTTTTTTAGAGGGAGGGGATGACCCTCCGAAGTTTTTGGGGGTGGGTCCGACGTGGAGAGGCCTCCGCGGCGGTTCGGCCTGGACTGATCCCCTCCACGATTGCGGCTTCCCCCACTCCGCGGCTCATGCGCGCGCAACCGGTCATCCACTCCCCGCTTCCCCCGCTACCCCCCGCGCCCATGTTTCCCTCCACCGCACTCCCCCGCGCGCCCTCACTTCCCCCCGCCCCCGCGCTCCCCTCAGAGGACCTGCGTTGGAATCCCCATTACCTTACTACTCACGACCACGGGTCTAGGTTGGCCCGCCGTCGACTTTTCCGACGACTATAGGGTCGTCCCCACGACCACGGGCCAAAGCTGCCCAGCCGCCGACATGTCCGACGACTATACGGTCGTCCCCACGACCCCGGGACTAGGTTGGCCCGCCGCCGACGTGTCCTACGACTATGCGGTCGTCCCCACGACCACGGGTCTTGGTTGGCCAGCCGCCGACATGTCCGACGACTATAGGGTCGTCCCCACGAACCCGGGACTACGTTGGCCAGTCACCGACATGTCCGACGACTATAGGGTCGTCCGCACGACCACGGGCCAATGTTGCCCTGCCGCCGACATGTCCGACGACTATAGGGTCGTCCCCACGACCCCGGGTCTAGGTTGGCCCGCCGTCGACTTTTCCGACGACTATAGGGTCGTCCCCTCGACCCCGGGACTAGGTTGGCCAGTCACCGACATATCCGACGACTATAGGGTCGTCCCCACGACCCCGGGACTAGGTTGGCCCGCCGCCGACATGTCCGTAGACTATAGGGTCGTCCCCACGCCCCGGGCCAAAGTTGGCCCGCCGCCGACGTGTCCTACGACTATGGGGTCGTCCCCACGACCACGGGCCAAAGTTGGCCAGCCGCCGACATGTCCGACGACTATAGGGTCGTCCCCACGACCCCGGGTCTAGGTTGGCCCGCCGCCGACTTTTCCGACGACAATAGGGTCGTCCCCACGACCCCGGGACTAGGTTGGCCCGCCGCCGACATGTCCGACGTCTATAGGGTCGTCCCCACGACCCCGGGGCTAGATTGGCCCGCCACCGTCATGTCCGACAACTATAGGTTCGTCCCTACGACCCTGGGCATACGTTGGCCTGCCGCCGACATGTTCGACGATTATAGGGTCGTCCCCACGACTCCAGGACTAGGTTGGCCCGCCGCCGACTTGTCCGACGACTATAGGGTCGTCCCCACGACCCCGGGTCTAGGTTGGCCCGCCGCCGACTTGTCCGACGACTATAGGGTCGTCTCCACGACCCCGGACTAGGTTGGCCCGCCGCCGACATGTCCGACGACTATAGGGTCGTCCCCACGACCCGGGCCAAAGTTGGCCAGCCGCCGACATGTCCGACGACTATAGGGTCGTCCCCACGACCCCGGGACTAGGTTGGCCCGCCGCCGACGTGTCCTACGACTATGGGGTCGTCCCCACGACCACGGGACTAGGTTGGCCAGCCGCCGACATGTCCGACGACTATAGGGTCGTTCCCACCACCCCGGGTCTAGGTTGGCCAGCCGCCGACATGTCCGACGACTATAGGGTCGTCCCCACGACCTTGGGCCAAAGTTGCCCTGCCGCAGACATGTCCGACGACTATAGGGTCGTCCCCACGACCACTGGCCAAAGTTGCCCAGCCGCCGACATGTCCGACGACTATAGGGTCGTCCCCACTACCCCGTGCCAAAGCTGGCCAGCCGCCGACTGGTCCGACGATTATAGGGTCGTCCCTGCCACCCCGGGACTAGGTTGGCCAGCCGCCGACATGTCCGACGTCTATAGGGTCGTCCTCTCGACCCCCGGGCTAGATTGCCCCGGCACCATCATGTCCGACGACTATAGGGTCGTCCCCAAGGCCCAGGGGCTAGGTTGGCCCGCCGCCGACATGTCCTACGACTATAGGGTCGTCCCCACGAACCCGGGACTAGGTTGGCCCGCCGCCGACTTGTCCGACGACTATAGGGTCGTCCCCACGACCCCGGGACTAGGTTGGCCAGTCACCGACATGTCCGACGACTATAGGGTCGTCCCCACGACCACAGGCCAAAGTTGTCCAGCCGCCGACATGTCCGACGACTATAGGGTCGTCCCCACGACCCCGGGGCTAGATTGCCCCGGCACCGTCATGTCCGACGACTATAGGGTCGTCCCCACGACCCCGGGAGTAGGTTGGCCTGCCGCCGACTTGTCCGACGACTATAGGGTCGTCCCCAAGGCCCAGGGACTAGGTTGGCCCGCCGCCGACATGTCCTACGACTATAGGGTCGTCCCCACGACCCCGGGACTAGGTTGGCCCGCCGCCGACTTGTCCGACGACTATAGGGTCGTCCCCACGACCCCGGGACTAGGTTGGCCAGTCACCGACATGTCCGACGACTATAGGGTCGTCCCCACGACCACAGGCCAAAGTTGCCCAGCCGCCGACATGTCCGACGACTATACGGTCGTCCTCGCGACCACGGGACTAGGTTGGCCCGCCGCCGACTTGTCCGACGACTATACGGTCGTCCCCACGACCACGGGACTAGGTTGGCCCGCCGCCGACTTGTCCGACGACTATAGGGTCGTCCCCAGGACCCCGGGACTAGGTCGGCCCGCCGCCGACTTGTCCGACGACTATAGGGTCGTCCCCACGACCCGGGCCAAAGTTGGACAGCCGCCGACATGTCCGACGACTATAGGGTCGTCCCCGCGAACCCGGGACTACGTTGGCCAGTCACCGACGACTATAGGGTCGTCCCCACGACCACGGGCCAAAGTTGCCCTGCCGCCGACATGTCCGACGACTATAGGGTCGTCCCCACGACCCCGGGTCTAGGTTGGCCCGCCGCCGACATGTCCGACGTCTATAGGGTCGTCCCCTCGACCCCGGGGCTAGATTGCCCCGGCACCGTCATGTCCGACGACTATAGGGTCGTCCCCACGACCACGGAACTAGGTTGGCCCGCCGCCGACTTGTCCGACGACTATAGGGTCGTCCCCAGGACCCCGGGACTAGGTCGGCCCGCCGCCGACTTGTCCGACGATTATAGGGTCGTCCCTGCCACCCCGGGACTAGGTTGGCCAGCCGCCGACATGTCCGACGTCTATAGGGTCGTCCCCTCGACCCCGGGGCTAGATTGCCCCGGCACCGTCATGTCCGACGACTATAGGGTCGTCCCCACGACCCCGGGAGTAGGTTGGCCTGCCGCCGACTTCTCCGACGACTATAGGGTCGTCCCCAAGGCCCAGGGACTAGGTTGGCCCGCCGCCGACATGTCCTACGACTATAGGGTCGTCCCCACGACCCCGGGACTAGGTTGGCCCGCCGCCGACTTGTCCGACGACTATAGGGTCGTCCCCACGACCCCGGGACTAGGTTGGCCAGTCACCGACATGTCCGACGACTATAGGGTCGTCCCCACGACCACAGGCCAAAGTTGCCCAGCCGCCGACATGTTCGACGACTATACGGTCGTCCTCGCGACCACGGGACTAGGTTGGCCCGCCGCCGACTTGTCCGACGACTATAGGGTCGTCCCCAGGACCCCGGGACTAGGTCGGCCCGCCGCCGACTTGTCCGACGACTATAGGGTCGTCCCCACGACCCGGGCCAAAGTTGGACAGCCGCCGACATGTCCGACGACTATAGGGTCGTCCCCGCGAACCCGGGACTACGTTGGCCAGTCACCGACGACTATAGGGTCGTCCCCACGACCACGGGCCAATGTTGCCCTGCCGCCGACATGTCCGACGACTATAGGGTCGTCCCCACGACCCCGGGTCTAGGTTGGCCCGCCGCCGACTTTTCCGACGACTATAGGGTCGTCCCCACGACCCCGGGACTAGGTTGGCCAGTCACCGACATATCCGACGACTATAGGGTCGTCCCCACGACCCCGGGACTAGGTTGGCCCGCCGCCGACATGTCCGTAGACTATAGGGTCGTCCCCACGCCCCGGGCCAAAGTTGGCCCGCCGCCGACGTGTCCTACGACTATGGGGTCGTCCCCACGACCACGGGCCAAAGTTGGCCAGCCGCCGACATGTCCGACGACTATAGGGTCGTCCCCACGACCCCGGGTCTAGGTTGGCCCGCCGCCGACTTTTCCGACGACAATAGGGTCGTCCCCACGACCCCGGGACTAGGTTGGCCCGCCGCCGACATGTCCGACGTCTATAGGGTCGTCCCCACGACCCCGGGGCTAGATTGGCCCGCCACCGTCATGTCCGACGACTATAGGTTCGTCCCTACGACCCTGGGCATACGTTGGCCTGCCGCCGACATGTTCGACGATTATAGGGTCGTCCCCACGACCCCAGGACTAGGTTGGCCCGCCGCCGACTTGTCCGACGACTATAGGGTCGTCCCCACGACCCCGGGTCTAGGTTGGCCCGCCGCCGACTTGTCCGACGACTATAGGGTCGTCTCCACGACCCCGGGACTAGGTTGGCCAGTCACCGACATGTCCGACGACTATAGGGTCGTCCCCACGACCCGGGCCAAAGTTGGACAGCCGCCGACATGTCCGACGACTATAGGGTCGTCCCCGCGAACCCGGGACTACGTTGGCCAGTCACCGACATGTCCGACGACTATAGGGTCGTCCCCACGACCACAGGCCAAAGTTGCCCAGCCGCCGACATGTCCGACGAATATAGGGTCGTCCCCACGACCCCGGGACTAGGTCGGCCCGCCGCCGACTTGTCCGACGACTATAGGGTCGTCCCCACGACCCGGGCCAAAGTTGGCCGGCCGCCGACATGTCCGACGACTATAGGGTCGTCCCCACGACCCGGGCCAAAGTTGGCCAGCCGCCGACATGTCCGTAGACTATAGGGTCGTCCCCACGCCCCGGGCCAAAGTTGGCCCGCCGCCGACTTTTCCGACGACTATAGGGTCGTCCCCACGACACCGGGACTAGGCTGACCCGCCGCCGACATGTCCGACGTCTATAGGGACGTCCCCACGACCCCGGGACTAGGTTGGCCCGCCGCCGACATGTCCGACGATTATAGGGTCGTCCCCACGACCCCGGGACTAGGTTGGCCCGCCGCCGACATGTCCGTAGGCTATAGGGTCGTCCCCACGCCCCGGGCCAAAGTTGGCCAGCCGCCGACGTGTCCTACGACTATGGGGTCGTCCCCACGACCACGGGACTAGGTTGGCCAGCCGCCGACATGTCCGACGACTATAGGGTCGTCCGCAGGACCCCGGGACTAGGTCGGCCCGCCGCCGACTTGTCCGACGACTATAGGGTCGTCCCCACGACCCGGGCCAAAGTTGGCCAGCCGCCGACATGTCCGACGACTATAGGGTCGTCCCCACGACCCGGGCCAAAGTTGGCCAGCCGCCGACATGTCCGACGACTATAGGGTCGTCCCCATGACCCCGGACTAGGTTGGCCCGCCGCCGACATGTCCGACGACTATACGGTCGTCCTCACGACCACGGGACTAGGTTGGCCCGCCGCCGACTTGTCCGACGACTATACGGTCGTCCCCACGACCACGGGACTAGGTTGGGCCGCCGCCGACTTGTCCGACGACTATAGGGTCGTCCCCAGGACCCCGGGACTAGGCCGGCCCGCCGCCGACTTGTCCGACGACTATAGGGTCGTCCCCACGACCCGGGCCAAAGTTGGCCAGCCGCCGACATGTCCGACGACTATAGGGTCGTCCCCATGACCCCGGACTAGGTTGGCCCGCCGCCGACATGTCCGACGACTATACGGTCGTCCTCACGACCACGGGACTAGGTTGGCCCGCCGCCGACTTGTCCGACGACTATAGGGTCGTCCCCACGACCCCGGGACTAGGTTGGCCAGTCACCGACATGTCCGACGACTATAGGGTCGTCCCCACGACCACAGGCCAAAGTTGCCCAGCCGCCGACATGTCCGACGACTATACGGTCGTCCTCGCGACCACGGGACTAGGTTGGCCCGCCGCCGACTTGTCCGACGACTATACGGTCGTCCCCACGACCACGGGACTAGGTTGGCCCGCCGCCGACTTGTCCGACGACTATAGGGTCGTCCCCAGGACCCCGGGACTAGGTCGGCCCGCCGCCGACTTGTCCGACGACTATAGGGTCGTCCCCACGACCCGGACCAAAGTTGGACAGCCGCCGACATGTCCGACGACTATAGGGTCGTCCCCGCGAACCCGGGACTACGTTGGCCAGTCACCGACATGTCCGACGACTATAGGGTCGTCCCCACGACCACGGGCCAAAGTTGGCCAGCCGCCGACATGTCCGACGACTATAGGGTCGTCCCCGCGAACCCGAGACTACGTTGGCCAGTCACCGACATGTCCGACGACTATAGGATCGTCCCCACGACCACGGGCCAAAGTTGCCCTGCCGCCGACATGTCCGACGACTATAGGGTCGTCCCCACGACCCCGGGTCTAGGTTGGCCCGCCGCCGACTTTTCCGACGACTATAGGGTCGTCCCCACGACCCCGGGACTAGGTTGGCCAGTCACCGACATGTCCGACGACTATAGGGTCGTCCCCACGACCACGGGCCAAAGTTGGCCAGCCGCCGACATGTCCGACGACTATAGGGTCGTCCCCACGACCCCGGGTCTAGGTTGGCCCGCCGCCGACGTGTCCTACGACTATGCGGTCGTCCCCACGACCACGGGTCTTGGTTGGCCAGCCGCCGACATGTCCGACGACTATAGGGTCGTCCCCACGAACCCGGGACTACGTTGGCCTGTCACCGACATGTCCGACGACTATAGGGTCGTCCGCACGACCACGGGCCAATGTTGCCCTGCCGCCGACATGTCCGACGACTATAGGGTCGTCCCCACGACCCCGGGTCTAGGTTGGCCCGCCGTCGACTTTTCCGACGACTATAGGGTCGTCCCCACGACCCCGGGACTAGGTTGGCCCGCCGCCGACATGTCCGACGACTATAGGGTCGTCCCCACGACCCCGGGACTAGGTTGGCCCGCCGCCGACATGTCCGACGACTATAGGGTCGTCTCGACGACCACGGGCCAAAGTTGCCCAGCCGCCGACATGTCCGACGACTATAGGGTCGTCCCCACGACCCCGGGACTAGGTTGGCCAGCCGCCGACATGTCCGACGACTATAGGGTCGTCCCCACGAACCCGGGACTACGTTGGCCAGTCACCGACATGTCCGACGACTATAGGGTCGTCCCCACGACCACGGGCCAATGTTGCCCTGCCGCCGATATGTCCGACGACTATAGGGTCGTCCCCACGACAGTAGTAAGGTAATGGGGATTCCAACGCAGGTCCTCTGAGGGGAGCGCGGGGGCGGGGGGAAGTGAGGGCGCGCGGGGGAGTGCGGTGGAGGGAAACATAGGCGCGGGGAGGAAGCGGGGGAAGTGCGGAATGGATGACCAGTTGCGCGCGCATGAGCCGCGGAGTGGGGGAAGCCGCAATCGTGGAGGGGATCAGTCCAGACCGAACCGCCGCGGAGACCTCTCCACGTCGGACCCACCCCCAAAAACTTCGGAGGGTCATCCCCTCCCTCTAAAAAAATTTCTGGAGCTGGGTCTTGTATGAAAAAATCTTTTTTCAGACTCGATCCAGCCCCAGAAATTTTTTCCCCCCAAAATATTTTTTTTCAAACCATTATAAAGCTGAAATTGCTTAATACTTTATCGGATGATGTCGGACAATGTCGGGGAAGATCGGCTTTTTCCAAACCACGTATTCGGAGGAGGGAAAGAGAGAGCAATACATTAAAAGCTAAATTCGTGGAGGGAAAGAGAGAGCAATACTTAGCGTCGCAGCGTCTCGCGCGATCGCGTGTAATTTTAATCCTCTGGAGCAGCCGTGCAGGGTGATGTCATTTGATCATTTCGCTATACCATACCACTCTGAACGTAAATCGAACGTGAATTGTACCCCTCTGAACTTGTATCAAACGTGCATGGTATCACTCTGAATGTAAATCGAACGGATATTGAACGACTTTGAACGGGTATCGAACAGGTATTGAACAGCTTTGATCAGGTATTGAACGGGTATTGAACGGCTTTGAACGGATATTGGACGGCTTTGAACGGGTATTGAACGGGTATTGAACGGCTTTGAACATGAATCGAACATGTATCGTACCACTTTGAACGTGTATCGAACGTGTATCGAACCACTTTGAACGTGTATCGAACGTGTATCGAACCACTCTGAACGTGTATCGAACCACTCTGAACGTGTATCGAACGTGTATCGAACCACTTTGAACGTGTATCGAACGTGAATCATACCACTTTGAACGTGTATCGAACCACTTTGAACGTGTATCGAACGTATATCGAACCACTTTGAACATCTATCGAACGTGTATCGAACCACTTTCAACATGTATCGAACGTGAATCGAACCACTTTGAACGTGTATCGAACGTGAATCATACCACTTTGAACATCTATCGAACGTGTATCGAACCACTTTGAACATCTATCGAACGTGTATCGAACCACTTTGAACGTGTATCGAACGTGTATCGAACCACTTTGAACGTGTATCGAACGTGTATCGAACCACTTTGAACATCTATCGAAC
Source organism: Andrena fulva (assembly GCA_946251845.1). NCBI lineage: Eukaryota > Metazoa > Arthropoda > Insecta > Hymenoptera > Andrenidae > Andrena > Andrena fulva. Next base: position 119,451 of record CAMITZ010000248.1, read on the forward strand.
GTGTATCGAACCACTTTGAACGTGTATCGAACGTGTATCGAACCACTTTGAACATCTATCGAACATCTATGGTACCACTTTAAACATCTATGGAACATCTATCGTACCATTTTGAACATCTATTGAACATGTATTGAACGTATATGATACGACTCTGAACGTGTATCGAACCACATATACATAATAATTAATTAAGGAGGCTGGGGAGGGTGAAGAAAAAAACATTTATGCATTAAAAATTGATTATATTTTATTTATGCAATTCTCTCTGGTGTTTAGACCACCAGTTGAATATTTTAAATACATTTTGCATTGCGCAATGCTTCACGTGTCTGCCACATCGCAGAGTATTAACTACATTTAGCTTATTTAGAGATTTGATATCCTCATAGTCAATGTCCAGCGTCTCGATGATTACATCCGCTCTCGTATTTTCATCGAGGAAATCCGCAAGCCAATCGCGTTTCTGCAACCCTTTAACGTATACGATATGGGATTCGTCATCTTCTTCATCGATCGCATCAGCTACAGCTTTGGTAATCAGCTGTTTAGCCATACTGTACGGAACGTCTCCATCGTCCCACCGTAGTCCATGATGTTTTGCAATCAACCATCGGATGCTTGATTTGTCAGATTTCGTAAGAAGATATTGCGACATCGAACTCCCAAAAATATAGTGCGAGAGAATTGTTCCCATTCGTAGGACAGCCACTTCCTTGACGACAAATCTTCCATCGACGATGAATCCTTGCAGGTCAACAAATGTTGGTACAACCATTGTCGATATAATTTTAGAGGTCTGCTCGCTTCCAAGACAGATGAGAGAATGCAGTCTTTCTCGTAAAACATCTCGATTTTTAGAATGAAATTGTTGTACAAATTTGATACAGGAGAGGGCGGTCAAGTAGTATGGCAATTTAATTTATTTTGCGCACCACGTTTGTTAGCGGATTGTATTCAACCACCCGATCGTGCAGAATCAGACAGTAGGCCGTAGTATTTGCAGGTACATTCTCTTTACACTCAAATTCTATGCGCACGTCCACGGTACCATTTTTAATCGACTCATTTTGTCGCGAGCAATCAATCACCACGAGAGGACCAAATTGTAAAAATTCAGCCACAGTGAATAACGCCTCGTTGCAACTATGTCCATAATACGATTTACGGAAATGTGTATACATGTGAAACAAGATGGCATGCTTATTCTTGTCAAAGTCCAAGTTCAAGTCATCATATGGATAAAAATCCGAGTTGAGAAAAAGTTTTACATTAGTCAATTTGCAATTGTTAAACTTAGTAACATCTTCGGTCATCACATTCTTTCGAGCAGTCTGTAGAGCAAAGATAACGTATCGCGGCTTCTCCAGCTGTGCAGCTGCCTTCACGGCCCACGAATGCTTGGTTGTGCTCTGTAAGAGAGGATACTCGTACAGATCCCACGAGCGAAAACTAATGCTCAGGTTTTGTCCACTTTCCAAAGCATGCAGCAACGATAGCTTATTAACATCGTTCAGCGTCACATGAGGCATTCGCCATTGCACTTTAAGTAATTCAATTTCAGGTTCCAACAGCGGCGATCCTATTAGAGAATTGTTATCGTTGCGCGATCGTATTAAAATCAATTCGTGACGTGCATTAATAATCATGCGTTTGTAGTCCTCGCAAAATCCCAACAAATATTTGAGTGGGATGCAAAAATTGAAATGATTTTTCACTATCAGTCCATCGTGTCGTTTCACGCCCCATCCAGCATTCTCCATATTTTTGTCTTCGTCAGATGTCAGCGATACATAGTTTTTAAGCGTGCTAGTTATTCCAACGTTTCTGTTGCGGTCAATCTCCACACCATTCAGCTCGTATCGAATCTCATCAAATATGAACGCCATGCAATTATTTCCCAACGTCGTCGTTGATGCATCGTTTGGCTTATTTATCACCAATTTCCCCTCCACGTAGAGGAAACTTTCACATGGTAATGTATATAAATCCTGCTGCTGTATAGGTATTCTTATCTCATCACTATGTCCAAACGTTGTGTTGACGTATGGGTTGTACGTGTGAGTCTCGAGCTTGACGATGCGATTATCAAACGTCGGCTTCACTCCAAGGCTTAGAATGTCAGCCATTTTTTTTTTCAACTTATATGGGCACAATGAATCCCAACGATTTCAAAAATGCAATGTTCGCAGCACTAAGTCTCTTCTTTTTAGCGTAATCAGAGCTGTTGTAGGTGTTGTTGTTGTTGTTGTTGTTGTTGTTGTTGTTGTTGTTGTTGTTGTTGCGAACAATTTCACTTGGAAGAAATGTGTTTCTGAAGTCGTTCAACACAAGCATTTCTTTCATTCGCGCCACATGTATTATCGTTGACACCGTCGTACGTGCAGTCTGATGGTAATCTCTTCACCTCGAAAATCGAGCAACCGTCCGTCTTGATCCACAACGCGTATCGTTAGATCCGTAATGACCCGTGCGGTGATCGGAAGGTAAATGATCTGTGCGGGCGTTTCCGATATCTTATATCCTGGTGGGACTCTCGGAGAAAATTCATGTATCGTATGTACGCGCTTCCCATTGTTGTACGCGCCAGCGGTCACGCTACATTCTATGCGAATAATGTTCACGTTCATGATATTAATTGGATCGTCCGATTCGTGCCATCGTCCAGGTTCTAATATCCGATTCGTCGAGAATCCCAGTAGCGATCCAATGTTGTTGGATTTTGTAAAATCTACAGCGAACGAGCAGTACAGTTCACTTTTCATGGTGTTGTTGTTGGGATGCAACACTATAGGATACACATCGCTATCGTTGTTGTCATCGGTGTTATCGAGATTTTTAGGATATCGTTCGAGTAATCGCTGCTTCAGGTATTTGGCAATGGCGTCTAGTTCGTAGGAGCCGTGGGGAATCGCAATGTATTCATGACTGGTGTCGACGCTGCTGTTGATGTTATAGTTTACAGCGAAGTAGAATTTATCGTTGCTCGAGTCGATGTTTGGTATTGTATGATAAGTTTCAAAGGTTGTTAGGCCAAGCTCGTAATCATCGTCGCTCAAATCTATGGGTGGAAAGTAGCTCACCGCGAGGGTGCTACTCTTGCCGGTTAGAGTGAATGTTAACGACATATTCCGCTGAAACTGCTCCACTAGTACTGAATCAGAGCGGTGGAAGTCAATCCTTAAATTTGGTGCCGATCGTTTGTAGAAAGCGTAGACATAGTTGGCCACAATTGCTCTGATTGTACTTTTGATACGACGTTTGATTGTATTCGATTTTCACAGCATCTTTATCCAGATATTGTACCAATTCCCTAGGTGGTCGAAGATTCCCGAAGCTGTCGAAATATATAGCTCGACATCCTCTCTTCGCATACGCCACCCAATGAGTCCCCGGTCCCTCGACATTGTCCAAATTTACGATACCGCTTTCATTTCGACATACTCCTCCGACTGGTAGTGCATTGCGCATGAAAACACCCCTAAAGAAAGGAATATGCATACGTTTTGCCAACTCCTCCAATTGCGCATCGGTAGTTACACCGACAGGCATTTTTATTTTCTTTTCGACGTTTTTTTTTTTTTTCGTTTTGATATTCCCTGTCCGCGCTTGTACGGTGCGAGATAAAGTCCACGACCTTCCATGGAGCGATTATGGCGTTGCATTTCCTGCAGCTGATATTGCGCCGCCTTATTATCGTTTACCGCCTTGGCGATCCCTGCCGCTCCACCAGCTAATGATCCGAGTACACCTAGCAGCGGGAGAAGTGGCAATATACCACCTCGTTTTGCTACTGGAAGAATCCGTTTTTTCGGTGTTTTCTTTGGAGTCCTTTTGCAGGTTTTTGTTTTCATTCCCATCCCAATTTTCGTCTTGGCCTTCATAGCTGCCCAAACAGCCGTAGCAGCACCTCTTTCACCCAGAGCCGAGTCTCGCGCAACGATGCGTTTTCGCGCTTTGTCAGCGAGTACCTTATCTGCCGCGTGCCTTTCACCGAGATCGTTGCTACGTGAATATGCAATATCGTGTTCGCGACACGCTGCGTCCAACGGATTGATGCCTTGATCACCTCTAGCCAATCGTTTTGCCAGATGAGTTCCTGGACCGCAAAACTGGTATCCCGGGATGTGTAATTCGATAGGTAGCGCGTTTATCACCCGATTTAACAAACCATGACCTTTCTTTACTCTCGTTGGTGACATTCGCCACAGTTTTTAATCAATGGTGCTGGACCGTCGATATGCGTTCGCTGCCAAGGGCGATTATAATGTTCAAGACACCGACGATACTGCTGAACCTCAGGATCGGCTTTTATATGCTCGGGGAGTCTGTCCCACAACTGATGAATGTGTCTGCCAAACTCTCGCAGTAGAATAATCTTTGGTATATATTTCAACTGCTCAGAGGTTAGGTCTCGAATATCGCAATTATCCGACAGGATCAGAAGCATTTTGAATACTGCGCTGTTTTGCTTCGGCGCGGACCTATAAATAGGGCGCGTCGCCGCTTCGACGTATCAAAATCATTTTTTCACAGTTCGCGGAGAGGATGCGATTCGTACGGCAACCTGTAACGATACGCGTGATAAATTTTGACGATAAATCGCGAGTGATGTGTCCGAAAACAATGCGCAGACACGGTAGCATGTTGCCAAACACTATACGCTGCCTCATTTGTGGTCCATCAAATTGCGGAAAGACAAACGTGTTGGTGAGCTTGTTGGAAAGTCCACACGGCGTCCGCTTCGAGAACGTGTATGTGTATTCCAAGTCGTTGCAACAGCCGAAATATCAGTATTTGGAGAATTTATTGACACCGATAGATGAAATTGGCTACTTTACATTTTCGAATAACAGTGACGTCATCCCACCGAGCGAATCACTTCCGAATTCTATTTTTATCTTTGATGACGTGGCATGTGACAAGCAAGATACGATAAGGGAATACTTTGCAATGGGGCGTCACTCGAACGTTGACTGCTTCTATCTCTGTCAGACGTATGCAAAGATACCCAAACATCTTATACGCGACAATGCGAATCTATTGATTCTGTTTAAGCAGGATGGTACCAACCTGAAACATGTGTACAACGATCACGTAAACACTGATATGTCCTACGAGGATTTCTGCGCGTTGTGTCGTAATTGTTGGCAACGGGAGTATGGTTTCATGGTAATAGACAAGGATAGCGCGATGTCCAATGGACGTTATAGAAAGGGATTTAACGAGTTTGCGATACCATGAGATTGTCAATTGTTGTCGACACGTCGGTGGGAAAGCAACGTCTGCGGTACAACGATAATTGATATCGATATGGAGATTAAGGATCGTGAGAGAATAGCGATGGAAATTGCAAAAACCAGCGAAGCCATTCGCAAGAAACATCAGGCTTTGAAGACTGGCAAGATGGAGGAAGATATCGCGTTGGAGAGATACTTTAAACCTGTTGTCGAACCCTTAAAACATATCGTGGAAAATATCGCAGCGACAGAAGCTGACGTATTACCGATGACAAGCACAAACATCGAAGGGAATGAAACATTAACGTCTAAAACAAAAACTCATCCGAATAGGAACACACAATGCAAGGCAAAGAGGAAACGATCATACACGTCATTGGAAAAATCACTCGTAACCTCCACACCAGTTCAATCGAAACGTAAACGACTGAATGTCACGTCAAACGATTCCACGATTTCTTCCACACCAATAAATACATTTCCCGATGTACAATCGCTCTCAACCATTGATGATGATGTTTTCGAAACTAGTCCCAACGAGTCGTTGGCAAAATCTGTTAGGCAACAACTCCAAACATCCGAGGGACAAGAAACGTTTCGCAACCATTTCGGTCCGCTGGGACAAAAATATATGAACGCAATCCTAAGTAGTGATAAGGATACAACCATGGATTATGTGTATGGCGTATACTTTGGTGATAGTGGAACGATGCTTGGGGATAAAGCTTTCGATATAGACAAGGATGACAATATAATCATAGATGGTGTAAGATATGGAGGAACACCTGGTCTTTACGAACTGATTTTCAAGAGAATTCCCGACGATACTGTATACACTGATGCCGATAAACAAAAATACAAAAGTATACTGCTGGCGACGAATGCTCACAGACGCGATCATGTTGCTCAAAATCCCATTTTGGGGAACAAGGGATACAAGTACAAACATGTAATTGCACCGCTACTCCCTCGCGCATCAACCAATAAAGCAGGGAAAGGTCTAGCGACACCTCGAGTCATGGTGGTAAACGATAACAAGATCGATTACGTGCACTGGGACGATCCCAATGAACTGGTGGACCGATTCCGTTTGCTGGAAGCGTCGCGTCAGGCTGGTAACAACTCGCACGACAACGAAATTCTATCGATTATCGAGGAACTCCGCGAGGTAGGCCTCATTATAAATTAAACCGCGCAACGATGATGTGCACTGTATGCATCGAGATGCCGATCAACAAATTTGGGGTATCGCTCGAGAAGAGTGGAGCAGCTACAATGGACTATTACAAATGGAACGGTTTGCTTCGAAATTATATGCGGGATAACGCTCTTTGCGTGGTTGGTGCCGACTTTGATGCAAAATCACGCAAGATACGACGCGTAGCTCACCCCACGGTCGACACCGATGCCGTCAATAAACTATACATGGAAAAGAGCATTAAACTTTTGAGAGAGCAGCAGGAAGAATTAGAGAGGAAACTAATCGTGCTTCAGAGAGATATGCTGACATTGCAAAACAGCGTTCAAAAGATATCACAGGCGTTGAATTCTATACCGCAGCAGGACAACGAAAATCGAAAAGTTAAAGAGGCTATAACCGCTTTTGCTACGGAGCAGCAACTTATTCAGAATTTCCTGGGACCAATGGGGAGCACATAATGCATGTGCACGATAATTATCGCACCATTCGTGTCAAAGACACCTCTGCGATCAAACATGCTGTCATTATCGAAATCCAAGAGTAAAGAAGAAAACCACGGCCACAAGAAGCAACAACTTGTTGAGGAATTGCATGCTCCAGCTCGAAGACACTTCCCACGGAGGCGCGTCATAGTGCATGGATACGATGATCTGTGGCAAGCTGACGTTGTAGAAATGCGTCCATACTCGCGATTCAACCAAGGTTACCACTACATACTCACCGTCATCGATGTGCTGAGCAAGTATGCATGGGCGTTACCGCTCAAGACTAAAAGTGGTGCTGAGGTGACTAAAGCGTTTGCAAAGATATTTAGAGATCGATATCCGAAAAATTTGCAAACCGATCAAGGAAAAGAATTTTACAACGCCGATGTGCAGAAACTCTTGACAAAGCATGACATTAATCATTATTCGACGTATTCGGTGATGAAGGCCTCCGTCGTGGAACGTTTCAATCGAACTTTGAAGAACAATATGTGGAAACTGTTTACACTCAATGGAACCTATAAATGGACCGATGCGCTACCGCGTCTACTTGCAGAGTATAACGCACGAAAACATAGAACCATCAAAATGCGTCCTCGCGATGTTACTCCTGCGATCGCCGATAAGTTGCTAGCCACCGTATACAGCAACAAAAAGATTGCTGCTCCAGCAAGATTCAAATTAGGCGAGTTTGTGCGCGTGAGCAAATTTAAAACCATCTTCGATAAAGGCTATACACCGAATTGGACAACGGAGGTGTTCAAGATAGCAAAAGTACAGGCAACTAATCCCGCGACGTATCTGCTCGTCGATTCCTATGGAAAACCAGTTGCCGGAGGATTCTATGAACACGAGCTGCAACGCGTCGCCGATCCTGATGTATATTTAGTGGAAAAAGTGTTGCGTAGGAAGGGGGATAAGGTATACGTCAAGTGGCTGGGGTTTGATAAATCACACAATTCATGGATAAATAACAATAATGTATTGTAAAATAATAATAATAATACATGAACAAATAAAAATAATGTGTGGATAAAATAAATACATGTGTACAATTTATTTAACATTTGCTGCGAGTAATGTCGCTACCAATCATTCAAGACATATGCCGGCAGTTCGCAATCAACAAGAGATTTTGCCAGTTTCATCAATGACATCACGCTGTTGTAACACGCTCACAAAATTTGAAAACTTCATATCGATATGATGTATAGTTTCATAAAGAGCGAGGGAGAAAAGCTGACAATAAAAATAGGATTCTGGAATATCCATGTCTCAGTCAACCATATGATATCCAATTGTTCTATGAAGAATTATGTATATTTCATTATTAGCCCATGGATAGTAAAGAAATATATATAATTCTTCATAGAACAATTGGATATCATAGGGCTGCCAGATACATGGATATTCCATAATGCTATTTTTATTGTCAACTTTTCTCTGAAACTATACATCATATCGATATGAAGTTTTAAAATTTCTTTTTTTACAATGATATTTTTACAAAGGAATTTTATAGCGGAATTTTATAATGTCCCCAGGGTAGAGTGTCAATCGAATCGGGTACGATATACCGCTTGTCGTCGTATGGGCTTAGAGCGATTTTGGATTCGGAAATGGTGTACACTTTGTGCAATTTAGACCGTATACATGATTGCCTGCGAACCATTTCGATCTCCTTTTGCAAACACTCCGCGTAGTCGTCGAAAGTTATCGTTCTGGCTATGATGTTGGTCTTGACGCCTTTTGCCTTTTTCGTATCTTTTTTACCATCTACGCGGAGTGCATACATTTTCGCTCTAAGACCTACGAATTCGGTCATTATCGCACCATTATTTTCGTCCTTCATCAACCCTGGAACCTTCTTATTTAGGCGCGGCATATTATATGTATTGTCGATGAGATAATCGGATGTGTCGAATCTATCGATATTGCGTTTCATGGTCTCGTAGATATCTTCGCATTGAATGTGATAAATGAGGCTGTCAGTGTCGGTATACAGAATTTTACAATTTTGAGCTAGCAGTGGAGACATGTAATCGTGATGAAATTCATACAAACAAATTTTCGATATATCCAGAATGCACATACCCACGTATATCGGTTTGTTGAATTTCACCTCGACTTTGCGCAATTCAACAGCTATTAAATTTTCCGAAAAAACACTTCTGCTGTGGAAATTCGGTTTCGCGATCATTGCCTCTGCACCAAAACGTCCATCCCAATGTGTTAAAAGTTTTACATCCACGTGGTTTCGCACGTTTTCCATAGTTTTACCAAATACCGCATTGTTCATCAATTTATATAAATTTTTCTCAAAATCGTTTGTCGCGGCTGTTCTGAGCCGTGTATTTAGTTCGATGTAATCGTGGAGCCAGGGAGATTGAGCGAATTGAAGCACGCGATGTATCTTTGTAATACGAAGACCGTGTCGCGTGCACTGCTGTAGGTTGCGATAATGGATAACGTAACGCTGCTTATTGTATAATGTCGCGAGTAACTTATCCTGTCTGCTGCCAGGTGGTTTGGCACGCGTTGGACAGAATGGTAGATCAGCATGAGCGTCGTGTAGACGTTGCGGATATTCCAGATCTACCTCGAGAATATATCCCGTGGGCGAATTGACAGCGATCGAAGACACGTCAAAATTTGCAGCATCTTCGACCCATTGAAATTTAGCATATGGCAGGGGCTGACACATTGCCCATCCATACAAATTGTTCACGTCAAAATACATCAAGTACGATGACTGTTCCGATGCGTTGTAAGATGACATGTACTTGTTATTAGCATGTGCGTATCTTCCGGAACATTGACTTAAACCCCCGCGTATACCACGTTCGATAAACATGACCATATCGACGTCGGTGAGCAATTCGAATGTAATTTTGGTATGTTTTAACATAGCATCCCACGTGAAACCAGGTAATGTATAATAATGCGCTGAATCTAATCCGTAACTCTTGATACAACTTTCGCGAAAATTTTCAAAAATATCTGCCAATAACAAGACATCTGTTTTCAAATACAAGTCGCTGTATTCGCCCAAGGTTCTAATCCCGAAACGTTGCCAAACAGTCTCGGCGTGCGCGTAATCGCTTTCAGATACAGTCTCACCCGTTAACGAACTGTAGAATGACTCGCGCGGTGGTAAGCACGGATCCTCCAGCTTGTTCGCGCAATCAAGATATTCGTATGGAAATACACCCTTTCGCGTTAATAAATTAAAATCTTCAATGGATAATGTTTCAAATTGGGATCGTAAAATTTTTAATTGATCTGTGTTAAGAAAAGATGCTAATTTGTCGAGACTGGTATTGAGAAATTTGTATGAATCGATGAATCGCAATTTAATATGATTTCGCGAGTCTGATTCAGCCGGATCTTCAACATTTTTTGTGAAAGAAATATACTTTTCCTTAGTTATTGGTAATACATCAACGTGACCTTTGAAAGCGGCAGCTATTTCCATGATAATGAAATGTGAATCATAGCCAGATAAATTATGAAAAACTATGGGGATGTAAAACGCATTTCTATATTTTAAATTGCATTTCGAATGTGCGGGTCCTCTAAACCGTCCGGATATATGGCAATGATCGCGAACTCGTATATCATCAGCCTCGAATGGCTCTTCGCATATATGACAATTTGTTGCATTGCGAAATGTCATCCACTGATCTTTCGTCAACTTTTCCATAGAAGCATTATTGGCTAGAATGGGTTTGGCAAACTCTGCAAAATTTTTTAGTTCGTTGACGAACCATGAAATACAATCCGCGTCGCGGCGACATCGATATATCGATAGCGATGTATTGTACGAACAATGCATATAATATGCAATGCTATGCACTTTATGTTGCTGGTACGCGTGTAATTTAGAATCTGCATCACCCATCATGCGGTCTTCCGTTTTCTCGATGATGCACTCGAGATCTGCATACACCACGAATGGATGTCGCTCCTTCATGCAGTGGTTCTTGAAACTGAGGAAATTGTTGCCTTCGCTGGGCAGCAGAATGGCACAGTCATTCATATTCCCGCAGTCCACTGCATGGGCCTCCAACTTCTCGACGGATCCAAAGTAGTGCAAGCATCTGCAAAACCATAAAAAATTTTATTTAATTTTTTGCGAGACATTTCAACATTTCACAAGTTTATATACGTACCGGTCACAGATGAATTTCTTTTCTTTGTGCTTGCTCAGCTGCATGCTCACCAGCCGGGACAAGTTCTTGATTAGTACAAAGTGCCCCACATCGCCGTGCTCTTGATACGGTGTGTAGAGCAGGTTGACGTGTCGATCCCTCTTTTGGTTGGTGAGACGCAGCGGAAAGACTGCAGCAGTTATCTTCTCATTGTCCTTCTCCAGTCGCTCCTCGAAACTGTACACGTTGATGGAGATTTCGTTCTGCCGCTCAAACTTCCCAATTTGCTCCAGGGACATTGGAAACTCAATACCCTGGAGATTTAGCACGGAAGCATAGTCTGGGTATGAACTTGGGCGCGCGGTGTCTCGTTCGGCTGGATGAAGAGCGGCGACCACTGTCCACGCGAAACACGCATTGTCTGTGGATTGTACACTAATTGTTGCATTTTTTAGCAACAATTTCTGCGGTAACTTGTAGCGACACCCCGCGCGCAGTGGATTGTACTTGTTAACATTGACAGTCAGATTCAGGATTCTCGTCAATGCCCATCCACTGTCGCGTTCCTGGAACTCTTCCAACGATGCCAGGGTGGGTTCGATAACGCATCGCTGGTACCACTCCTGCAGATCGGATGTGTGGAAGAGTTCACAGTTTCGGGTATTAATGCTTTTACAAGCATGCTTGTCACCCGCCACAAATTCACCGTTGAACATCGTGTTCACTTTGAGGCTTCGATGTTTCCTCAAAGCATCCCGCACATGCTCCAGCACAATGGTCGCTGCATCTTGGAGGAAGTTGCGCGGTTCGATGTAATTGGAATTTAGCACGGCACCAGTTAATACGCGGCTTTCGAACGCAGTGTCTATTTCGCGCCACAAAAGTCCTGTGCTCGAATGTCCTGCACCTTCACGCATGAAACGTCCGCGCAGCAAATATTTTAGTCCTTCGAGTCGTGCGATTCGAGCAACCAACGATTGTCGAACCCCAATCGATAATCGAGGACGTTTCACTCGGCTGTGTTCTTCCAACGATTCTATACACTCGTTGCACCGTTCTTCCCACGCGAGGTATTCTTCCCGCGAAATCAATCGTTCGGATTGATCCAACAATTGACGTTCTGTTTGCATGAATTCTTCCATGATTGCAAATGGAATGTAAATGTGATATCTTTTCCGCGCAACGCGTTGCAACGATTTGAGGCTTTGTGCAGTTTGGAGCGCGCTTTTATAAATAGGTACCACGATTCGATATCTCTGTCTAACTCTTTCGGTGTACCCTCTCCCTCGAATGCATTGCATGTAAAAAAAAATGGCGATCCGTCCCAACATGGTTCTCTGCAGTTTCTGTTGATGCAGCATAATTCTTTCTATGATTCACGCTTATGACGAAATAATGCGCAAAATCTACGACACAATTTCTGCTGACACCTAATTCTAAGATTCGACGCTTTCAAAAGTATTATATTACATTCAACACGTGCCAAGACTTTTATCCTTGAGGGTGTGACTCAAATTACATGCGATCGTGCAATATGCAGCATCGTTAGGATTGAAAAAACATTATGGAAAAGTTGGAAGTTTTAAAATAAAATGTGGTGGTGGGGGAAGCAATCACACCGCTATTTAAGCCCGCTCTCCGACGCTATTCCATCAATCGCTCTGTAGCCTCAGTGACTTTCGACGGAACAAATACTACTCTGAAAAAAAAAAATGTGTAGTACTAGTGTCGAAGGAAACGCCAGACGTATGAATTATTACGTTCCGATCATGCAGGATGATGATATAGCTCAATGCGGGGAGGAGACAGTTGTTTGGTAAGGCTTAATTTTTACATAATCTTAAATTTTTTTTTATGTTTGTGAAAACAATTTCATATCTTTGATTGTTCTCTTAGTCCGCGCCGAACATCGCGTATCATGGTCAGAAGATACGCATTAACATTCATGGGCAGCAAATATTTGGAAATTGGAATCAGCGTAGGATCTACGATCGATGTAGAAATTGTTCTCGGCGACAATCGTGGGATGTATCTCACGTTACCATGGTGTACGTGGTGTGCGTTATGCAGCAATCATACAGCCATTGAAGAGCGTTCACGATTACCTAGATCACCTTCGATGCATATGGATAAATTAACGATAGATTTTTGTAAGATCTATAATTCTCCAATTGTAAGGATGACGCTACATGATAAGCCGTTGTATTTCAAACCGGATACAGTAACATTTTTATTAAATCTTGAACCATGTGTAAGCTATGTATATTCGCGGCTGAATCAAAATGTACGAGATGTGCAGACGAAATTTAAAACTTTTGTTAATGTGCTACAGCAGAGCGATGTTGCCTGCGAAACGTTAGACGCGCGTCATGCTGCTAAAATCATACGTGATAGTGAACATTACTGTGAGGATTATCATATAGATTGCGAACTGTTAGCATGCGCCATCAATGATATTCTAGCTGATGCTCGTAGGAAAAATGTTAAATTATATTCTTTTAATTTGAAATAAAATTTCTTAATCCTATATTATTTCTACATTTTATTTACCCGCCTTCCGCCTCCTTCTCTCACCATCTAATTTTAAGATTCAGCATTTCTGCTGACGCCGCATAATCTTATTTCATTCGTTCATTCTTCGCGCTGTCAAATGATGTCACCCTGCACGGTTGCTCCAGAGGATTCGAGTTACACGTAATCGCGCGATTCGCCGCGACGTTGAGATTGAAAATTATATTTGAAAAAATAAATTGATAGCTTTAAAATAAAATGTGTTGGTTGCGGTGGTGGGGGAAAGCAATTGCACCTCTATTTAAGCCAGTCTCCCGAACGCTATTCCATCAATCGCTCAGTAGTCTCAGTGACTTTCGATGGAGCAAATAGTGCTCTAAAAAAAAAAAAATGTATAGAACCATTGATGAAATACTCGCTGGGTGTGAGGATTATTTCGTTCCGATCGTGCGAGATGATGGTGTAGCTCCATGTGGGGAGAATATATATAATGACTGGTAAGGTGTAACTTTCACATCTTAAAATTTTTGTTTATTTCTAATACGAGTGGGCAATTTCATAGCTTTGGTTGTTCTCTTAGCCCGCGCCAAGGATCGCGTATCATGGTCAGAAGATACGCATTAACATCCATGGGTAGCAAATATTTGGAAATTGGAATCAACGTAGGATCTATAGTCGATGTGGAAGTTCTTCTCGGTGATAATTATGGAAATCATCTCATATTATCATGGCATACATGGGGTGCGCTATTCGACAGCCGTGAAACCATCGAAGAATGTGCACGATTCCCTGAACCTGACACAATGCGAATTGATAATTTAACGATAGAATTTTTTCGGATCATTGATTCACCAATTATAAAGATTACACAATGTGATAATACACTGTATTTCACACTGGACACGACAACATTTTTATTTAATCTTCAACCATGTATAGAGTATATGTATCCGCGGATGTATCAAACTGCAGAAGATGCGAGAGTAAAATTTGAAATTTTTGTTAACGTGTTGCAGCAGAGCGATGTTGTCTGTGAAACGTTAGATATGCGTCGTGCTGCTAAAATCATACGTGATAGTGAACATTACTGTGAGGATTATCTTGTAGATTGCGAACTGTTGGCATGTGCAATCAATGATCTTGTAGCTCATGCCCGTAGGAAGAAAAACTGTTAAATTATATTCATTTAATTTTAAATATATATTCTTAAACCTATATTATTTCTCCCATTTATTTACCCGTCTTCCGCCTCACCACCTAATTTTAAGATTCTACGTTTCTAAATTATTATTTCTCTGCGTTGGGGGGGAAGTATCTATTGATTTGTAAAAAGTATTCGGAAAATATTTGGGGAAAAAAATTTCTGGGGCTGGATCGAGTCTGAAAAAAGATTTTTCATACAAGACCCGGTCCCAGAAATTTTTTTAGAGGGAGGGGATGACCCTCCGAAGTTTTTGGGGGTGGGTCCGACGTGGAGAGGCCTCCGCGGCGGTTCGGCCTGGACTGATCCCCTCCACGATTGCGGCTTCCCCCACTCCGCGGCTCATGCGCGCGCAACCGGTCATCCACTCCCCGCTTCCCCCGCTACCCCCCGCGCCCATGTTTCCCTCCACCGCACTCCCCCGCGCGCCCTTACTTCCCCCTGCCCCCGCGCTCCCCTCAGAGGACCAGCGTTGGAATCCCCATTACCTTACTACTCACGACCACGGGTCTAGGTTGGCCCGCCGTCGACTTTTCCGACGACTATAGGGTCGTCCCCACGACCACGGGCCAAAGCTGCCCAGCCGCCGACATGTCCGACGACTATACGGTCGTCCCCACGACCCCGGGACTAGGTTGGCCCGCCGCCGACGTGTCCTACGACTATGCGGTCGTCCCCACGACCACGGGTCTTGGTTGGCCAGCCGCCGACATGTCCGACGACTATAGGGTCGTCCCCACGAACCCGGGACTACGTTGGCCAGTCACCGACATGTCCGACGACTATAGGGTCGTCCGCACGACCACGGGCCAATGTTGCCCTGCCGCCGACATGTCCGACGACTATAGGGTCGTCCCCACGACCCCGGGTCTAGGTTGGCCCGCCGTCGACTTTTCCGACGACTATAGGGTCGTCCCCACGACCCCGGGACTAGGTTGGCCCGCCGCCGACATGTCCGACGACTATAGGGTCGTCCCCACGACCCCGGGACTAGGTTGGCCCGCCGCCGACATGTCCGACGACTATAGGGTCGTCCCCACGACCCCGGGGCTAGGTTGGCCGCCGCCGACATGTCCGACGACTATAGGGTCGTCCCCACGACCCCGGGACTAGGTTGACCCGCCGCCGACATGTCCGACGACTATAGGGTCGTCCCCACGACCCCGGGACTAGGTTGGCCCGCCGCCGACATGTCCGTAGACTATAGGGTCGTCCCCACGCCCCGGGCCAAAGTTGGCCAGCCGCTGACATGTCCGACGACTATAGGGTCGTCCCCAGGACCCCGGGACTAGGTTGGCCCGCCGCCGACTTGTCCGACGACTATAGGGTCGTCTCCACGACCCCGGGACTAGGTTGGCCAGTGACCGACATGTCTGACGACTATAGGGTCGTCCCCACGACCACGGGCCAAAGTTGCCCAGCCGCCGACATGTCCGACGACTATAGGGTCGTCCCAGCGACCCCGGGACTAGGTCGGCCCGCCGCCGACTTGTCCGACGACTATAGGGTCGTCCCCACGACCCGGGCCAAAGTTGGCCAGCCGCCGACTTGTCCGACGAGTATAAGGTCGTCCCCGCGAACCCGGGACTACGTTGGCCAGTCACCGACATGTCCGACGACTATAGGGTCGTCCCCACGACCACGGGCCAAAGTTGCCCGGCCGCCGACATGTCCGACGACTATAGGGTCGTCCCCACGACCCCGGGTCTAGATTGCCCCGGCACCGTCATGTCCGACGACTATAGGGTCGTCCTCACGACCCGGGCCAAATTTGGCCAGCCGCCGACATGTCCGTAGACTATAGGGTCGTCCCCACGCCCCGGGCCAAAGTTGGCCCGCCGCCGACTTTTCCGACGACTATAGGGTCGTCCCCACGACACCGGGACTAGGCTGGCCCGCCGCCGACATGTCCGACGTCTATAGGGTCGTCCCCACGACCCCGGGACTAGGTTGGCCCGCCGCCGACATGTCCGACGATTATAGGGTCGTCCCCACGACCCCGGGACTAGGTTGGCCCGCCGCCGACATGTCCGTAGGCTATAGGGTCGTCCCCACGCCCCGGGCCAAAGTTGGCCAGCCGCCGACGTGTCCTACGACTATGGGGTCGTCCCCACGACCACGGGACTAGGTTGGCCAGCCGCCGACATGTCCGACGACTATAGGGTCGTCCCCAGGACCCCGGGACTAGGTCGGCCCGCCGCCGACTTGTCCGACGACTATAGGGTCGTCCCCACGACCCGGGCCAAAGTTGGCCAGCCGCCGACATGTCCGACGACTATAGGGTCGTCCCCATGACCCCGGACTAGGTTGGCCCGCCGCCGACATGTCCGACGACTATAGGGTCGTCCCCACGACCCGGGCCAAAGTTGGCCAGCCGCCGACATGTCCGACGACTATAGGGTCGTCCCCACGACCCCGGGACTAGGTTGGCCCGCCGCCGACTTGTCCGACGACTATAGGTTCGTCCCCACGACCCCGGGACTAGGTTGGCCCGCCGCCGACATGTCCGACGATTATAGGGTCGTCCCCACGACGTCGGGACTAGGTTGGCACGCCGCCGACATGTCCGTAGACTATAGGGTCGTCCCCACGCCCCGGGCCAAAGTTGGCCCGCCGCCGACGTGTCCTACGACTATGGGGTCGTCCCCACGACCACGGGACTAGGTTGGCCAGCCGCCGACATGTCCGACGACTATAGGGTCGTTCCCACCACCCCGGGTCTAGGTTGGCCAGCCGCCGACATGTCCGACGACTATAGGGTCGTCCCCATGATCCCGGGACTAGGTTGGCCCGCCGCCGACATGTCCGACGACTAT
Organism: Andrena fulva; assembly: GCA_946251845.1. Lineage (NCBI taxonomy): Eukaryota > Metazoa > Arthropoda > Insecta > Hymenoptera > Andrenidae > Andrena > Andrena fulva. Next base: position 137,056 of record CAMITZ010000248.1, read on the forward strand.
ACGGTCGTCCCCACGACCACAGGCCAAAGTTGTCCAGCCGCCGACATGTCCGACGTCTATAGGGTCGTCCCCTCGACCCCGGGGCTAGATTGCCCCGGCACCGTCATGTCCGACGACTATAGGGTCGTCCCCACGACCCCGGGAGTAGGTTGGCCTGCCGCCGACTTGTCCGACGACTATACGGCCGTCCTCTCGACCCCCGGGCTAGATTGCCCCGGCACCATCATGTCCGACGACTATAGGGTCGTCCCCACGACCCCGGGAGTAGGTTGGCCTGCCGCCGACTTGTCCGCCGACTATAGGGTCGTCCCCACGACCCCGGGGCTAGATTGCCCCGGCACCGTCATATCCGACGACTATAGGGTCGTCCCCAAGGCCCAGGGGCTAGGTTGGCCCGCCGCCGACATGTCCTACGACTATAGGGTCGTCCCCACGAACCCGGGACTAGGTTGGCCCGCCGCCGACTTGTCCGACGACTATAGGGTCGTCCCCACGACCCCGGGACTAGGTTGGCCAGTCACCGACATGTCCGACGACTATAGGGTCGTCCCCACGACCACAGGCCAAAGTTGTCCAGCCGCCGACATGTCCGACGTCTATAGGGTCGTCCCCTCGACCCCGGGGCTAGATTGCCCCGGCACCGTCATGTCCGACGACTATAGGGTCGTCCCCACGACCCCGGGAGTAGGTTGGCCTGCCGCCGACTTGTCCGACGACTATAGGGTCGTCCCCAAGGCCCAGGGACTAGGTTGGCCCGCCGCCGACATGTCCTACGACTATAGGGTCGTCCCCACGACCCCGGGACTAGGTTGGCCCGCCGCCGACTTGTCCGACGACTATAGGGTCGTCCCCACGACCCCGGGACTAGGTTGGCCAGTCACCGACATGTCCGACGACTATAGGGTCGTCCCCACGACCACAGGCCAAAGTTGCCCAGCCGCCGACATGTCCGACGACTATACGGTCGTCCTCGCGACCACGGGACTAGGTTGGCCCGCCGCCGACTTGTCCGACGACTATACGGTCGTCCCCACGACCACGGGACTAGGTTGGCCCGCCGCCGGCTTGTCCGACGACTATAGGGTCGTCCCCAGGACCCCGGGACTAGGTCGGCCCGCCGCCGACTTGTCCGACGACTATAGGGTCGTCCCCACGACCCGGGCCAAAGTTGGACAGCCGCCGACATGTCCGACGACTATAGGGTCGTCCCCGCGAACCCGGGACTACGTTGGCCAGTCACCGACGACTATAGGGTCGTCCCCACGACCACGGGCCAAAGTTGCCCTGCCGCCGACATGTCCGACGACTATAGGGTCGTCCCCACGACCCCGGGTCTAGGTTGGCCCGCCGCCGACATGTCCGACGTCTATAGGGTCGTCCCCTCGGCCCCGGGGCTAGATTGCCCCGGCACCGTCATGTCCGACGACTATAGGGTCGTCCCCACGACCACGGAACTAGGTTGGCCCGCCGCCGACTTGTCCGACGACTATAGGGTCGTCCCCAGGACCCCGGGACTAGGTCGGCCCGCCGCCGACTTGTCCGACGATTATAGGGTCGTCCCTGCCACCCCGGGACTAGGTTGGCCAGCCGCCGACATGTCCGACGTCTATAGGGTCGTCCCCTCGACCCCGGGGCTAGATTGCCCCGGCACCGTCATGTCCGACGACTATAGGGTCGTCCCCACGACCCCGGGAGTAGGTTGGCCTGCCGCCGACTTCTCCGACGACTATAGGGTCGTCCCCAAGGCCCAGGGACTAGGTTGGCCCGCCGCCGACATGTCCTACGACTATAGGGTCGTCCCCACGACCCCGGGACTAGGTTGGCCCGCCGCCGACTTGTCCGACGACTATAGGGTCGTCCCCACGACCCCGGGACTAGGTTGGCCAGTCACCGACATGTCCGACGACTATAGGGTCGTCCCCACGACCACAGGCCAAAGTTGCCCGGCCGCCGACATGTCCGACGACTATACGGTCGTCCTCGCGACCACGGGACTAGGTTGGCCCGCCGCCGACTTGTCCGACGACTATAGGGTCGTCCCCAGGACCCCGGGACTAGGTCGGCCCGCCGCCGACTTGTCCGACGACTATAGGGTCGTCCCCACGACCCGGGCCAAAGTTGGACAGCCGCCGACATGTCCGACGACTATAGGGTCGTCCCCGCGAACCCGGGACTACGTTGGCCTGTCACCGACGACTATAGGGTCGTCCCCACGACCACGGGCCAATGTTGCCCTGCCGCCGACATGTCCGACGACTATAGGGTCGTCCCCACGACCCCGGGTCTAGGTTGGCCCGCCGCCGACTTTTCCGACGACTATAGGGTCGTCCCCTCGACCCCGGGACTAGGTTGGCCAGTCACCGACATATCCGACGACTATAGGGTCGTCCCCACGACCCCGGGACTAGGTTGGCCCGCCGCCGACATGTCCGTAGACTATAGGGTCGTCCCCACGCCCCGGGCCAAAGTTGGCCCGCCGCCGACGTGTCCTACGACTATGGGGTCGTCCCCACGACCACGGGCCAAAGTTGGCCAGCCGCCGACATGTCCGACGACTATAGGGTCGTCCCCACGACCCCGGGTCTAGGTTGGCCCGCCGCCGACTTTTCCGACGACAATAGGGTCGTCCCCACGACCCCGGGACTAGGTTGGCCCGCCGCCGACATGTCCGACGTCTATAGGGTCGTCCCCACGACCCCGGGGCTAGATTGGCCCGCCACCGTCATGTCCGACAACTATAGGTTCGTCCCTACGACCCTGGGCATACGTTGGCCTGCCGCCGACATGTTCGACGATTATAGGGTCGTCCCCACGACTCCAGGACTAGGTTGGCCCGCCGCCGACTTGTCCGACGACTATAGGGTCGTCCCCACGACCCCGGGTCTAGGTTGGCCCGCCGCCGACTTGTCCGACGACTATAGGGTCGTCTCCACGACCCCGGACTAGGTTGGCCCGCCGCCGACATGTCCGACGACTATAGGGTCGTCCCCACGACCCGGGCCAAAGTTGGCCAGCCGCCGACATGTCCGACGACTATAGGGTCGTCCCCACGACCCCGGGACTAGGTTGGCCCGCCGCCGACGTGTCCTACGACTATGGGGTCGTCCCCACGACCACGGGACTAGGTTGGCCAGCCGCCGACATGTCCGACGACTATAGGGTCGTTCCCACCACCCCGGGTCTAGGTTGGCCAGCCGCCGACATGTCCGACGACTATAGGGTCGTCCCCACGACCTTGGGCCAAAGTTGCCCTGCCGCAGACATGTCCGACGACTATAGGGTCGTCCCCACGACCACTGGCCAAAGTTGCCCAGCCGCCGACATGTCCGACGACTATAGGGTCGTCCCCACTACCCCGTGCCAAAGCTGGCCAGCCGCCGACTGGTCCGACGATTATAGGGTCGTCCCTGCCACCCCGGGACTAGGTTGGCCAGCCGCCGACATGTCCGACGTCTATAGGGTCGTCCTCTCGACCCCCGGGCTAGATTGCCCCGGCACCATCATGTCCGACGACTATAGGGTCGTCCCCACGACCCCGGGAGTAGGTTGGCCTGCCGCCGACTTGTCCGCCGACTATAGGGTCGTCCCCACGACCCCGGGGCTAGATTGCCCCGGCACCGTCATATCCGACGACTATAGGGTCGTCCCCAAGGCCCAGGGGCTAGGTTGGCCCGCCGCCGACATGTCCTACGACTATAGGGTCGTCCCCACGAACCCGGGACTAGGTTGGCCCGCCGCCGACTTGTCCGACGACTATAGGGTCGTCCCCACGACCCCGGGACTAGGTTGGCCAGTCACCGACATGTCCGACGACTATAGGGTCGTCCCCACGACCACAGGCCAAAGTTGTCCAGCCGCCGACATGTCCGACGACTATAGGGTCGTCCCCACGACCCCGGGGCTAGATTGCCCCGGCACCGTCATGTCCGACGACTATAGGGTCGTCCCCACGACCCCGGGAGTAGGTTGGCCTGCCGCCGACTTGTCCGACGACTATAGGGTCGTCCCCAAGGCCCAGGGACTAGGTTGGCCCGCCGCCGACATGTCCTACGACTATAGGGTCGTCCCCACGACCCCGGGACTAGGTTGGCCCGCCGCCGACTTGTCCGACGACTATAGGGTCGTCCCCACGACCCCGGGACTAGGTTGGCCAGTCACCGACATGTCCGACGACTATAGGGTCGTCCCCACGACCACAGGCCAAAGTTGCCCAGCCGCCGACATGTCCGACGACTATACGGTCGTCCTCGCGACCACGGGACTAGGTTGGCCCGCCGCCGACTTGTCCGACGACTATACGGTCGTCCCCACGACCACGGGACTAGGTTGGCCCGCCGCCGACTTGTCCGACGACTATAGGGTCGTCCCCAGGACCCCGGGACTAGGTCGGCCCGCCGCCGACTTGTCCGACGACTATAGGGTCGTCCCCACGACCCGGGCCAAAGTTGGACAGCCGCCGACATGTCCGACGACTATAGGGTCGTCCCCGCGAACCCGGGACTACGTTGGCCAGTCACCGACGACTATAGGGTCGTCCCCACGACCACGGGCCAAAGTTGCCCTGCCGCCGACATGTCCGACGACTATAGGGTCGTCCCCACGACCCCGGGTCTAGGTTGGCCCGCCGCCGACATGTCCGACGTCTATAGGGTCGTCCCCTCGACCCCGGGGCTAGATTGCCCCGGCACCGTCATGTCCGACGACTATAGGGTCGTCCCCACGACCACGGAACTAGGTTGGCCCGCCGCCGACTTGTCCGACGACTATAGGGTCGTCCCCAGGACCCCGGGACTAGGTCGGCCCGCCGCCGACTTGTCCGACGATTATAGGGTCGTCCCTGCCACCCCGGGACTAGGTTGGCCAGCCGCCGACATGTCCGACGTCTATAGGGTCGTCCCCTCGACCCCGGGGCTAGATTGCCCCGGCACCGTCATGTCCGACGACTATAGGGTCGTCCCCACGACCCCGGGAGTAGGTTGGCCTGCCGCCGACTTCTCCGACGACTATAGGGTCGTCCCCAAGGCCCAGGGACTAGGTTGGCCCGCCGCCGACATGTCCTACGACTATAGGGTCGTCCCCACGACCCCGGGACTAGGTTGGCCCGCCGCCGACTTGTCCGACGACTATAGGGTCGTCCCCACGACCCCGGGACTAGGTTGGCCAGTCACCGACATGTCCGACGACTATAGGGTCGTCCCCACGACCACAGGCCAAAGTTGCCCAGCCGCCGACATGTTCGACGACTATACGGTCGTCCTCGCGACCACGGGACTAGGTTGGCCCGCCGCCGACTTGTCCGACGACTATAGGGTCGTCCCCCGGACCCCGGGACTAGGTCGGCCCGCCGCCGACTTGTCCGACGACTATAGGGTCGTCCCCACGACCCGGGCCAAAGTTGGACAGCCGCCGACATGTCCGACGACTATAGGGTCGTCCCCGCGAACCCGGGACTACGTTGGCCAGTCACCGACGACTATAGGGTCGTCCCCACGACCACGGGCCAATGTTGCCCTGCCGCCGACATGTCCGACGACTATAGGGTCGTCCCCACGACCCCGGGTCTAGGTTGGCCCGCCGCCGACTTTTCCGACGACTATAGGGTCGTCCCCACGACCCCGGGACTAGGTTGGCCAGTCACCGACATATCCGACGACTATAGGGTCGTCCCCACGACCCCGGGACTAGGTTGGCCCGCCGCCGACATGTCCGTAGACTATAGGGTCGTCCCCACGCCCCGGGCCAAAGTTGGCCCGCCGCCGACGTGTCCTACGACTATGGGGTCGTCCCCACGACCACGGGCCAAAGTTGGCCAGCCGCCGACATGTCCGACGACTATAGGGTCGTCCCCACGACCCCGGGTCTAGGTTGGCCCGCCGCCGACTTTTCCGACGACAATAGGGTCGTCCCCACGACCCCGGGACTAGGTTGGCCCGCCGCCGACATGTCCGACGTCTATAGGGTCGTCCCCACGACCCCGGGGCTAGATTGGCCCGCCACCGTCATGTCCGACGACTATAGGTTCGTCCCTACGACCCTGGGCATACGTTGGCCTGCCGCCGACATGTTCGACGATTATAGGGTCGTCCCCACGACCCCAGGACTAGGTTGGCCCGCCGCCGACTTGTCCGACGACTATAGGGTCGTCCCCACGACCCCGGGTCTAGGTTGGCCCGCCGCCGACTTGTCCGACGACTATAGGGTCGTCTCCACGACCTCGGGACTAGGTTGGCCAGTCACCGACATGTCCGACGACTATAGGGTCGTACCCACGACCCGGGCCAAAGTTGGACAGCCGCCGACATGTCCGACGACTATAGGGTCGTCCCCGCGAACCCGGGACTACGTTGGCCAGTCACCGACATGTCCGACGACTATAGGGTCGTCCCCACGACCACAGGCCAAAGTTGCCCAGCCGCCGACATGTCCGACGAATATAGGGTCGTCCCCACGACCCCGGGACTAGGTCGGCCCGCCGCCGACTTGTCCGACGACTATAGGGTCGTCCCCACGACCCGGGCCAAAGTTGGCCGGCCGCCGACATGTCCGACGACTATAGGGTCGTCCCCACGACCCGGGCCAAAGTTGGCCAGCCGCCGACATGTCCGTAGACTATAGGGTCGTCCCCACGCCCCGGGCCAAAGTTGGCCCGCCGCCGACTTTTCCGACGACTATAGGGTCGTCCCCACGACACCGGGACTAGGCTGACCCGCCGCCGACATGTCCGACGTCTATAGGGACGTCCCCACGACCCCGGGACTAGGTTGGCCCGCCGCCGACATGTCCGACGATTATAGGGTCGTCCCCACGACCCCGGGACTAGGTTGGCCCGCCGCCGACATGTCCGTAGGCTATAGGGTCGCCCCCACGCCCCGGGCCAAAGTTGGCCAGCCGCCGACGTGTCCTACGACTATGGGGTCGTCCCCACGACCACGGGACTAGGTTGGCCAGCCGCCGACATGTCCGACGACTATAGGGTCGTCCGCAGGACCCCGGGACTAGGTCGGCCCGCCGCCGACTTGTCCGACGACTATAGGGTCGTCCCCACGACCCGGGCCAAAGTTGGCCAGCCGCCGACATGTCCGACGACTATAGGGTCGTCCCCACGACCCGGGCCAAAGTTGGCCAGCCGCCGACATGTCCGACGACTATAGGGTCGTCCCCATGACCCCGGACTAGGTTGGCCCGCCGCCGACATGTCCGACGACTATACGGTCGTCCTCACGACCACGGGACTAGGTTGGCCCGCCGCCGACTTGTCCGACGACTATACGGTCGTCCCCACGACCACGGGACTAGGTTGGGCCGCCGCCGACTTGTCCGACGACTATAGGGTCGTCCCCAGGACCCCGGGACTAGGCCGGCCCGCCGCCGACTTGTCCGACGACTATAGGGTCGTCCCCACGACCCGGGCCAAAGTTGGCCAGCCGCCGACATGTCCGACGACTATAGGGTCGTCCCCATGACCCCGGACTAGGTTGGCCCGCCGCCGACATGTCCGACGACTATACGGTCGTCCTCACGACCACGGGACTAGGTTGGCCCGCCGCCGACTTGTCCGACGACTATAGGGTCGTCCCCACGACCCCGGGACTAGGTTGGCCAGTCACCGACATGTCCGACGACTATAGGGTCGTCCCCACGACCACAGGCCAAAGTTGCCCAGCCGCCGACATGTCCGACGACTATACGGTCGTCCTCGCGACCACGGGACTAGGTTGGCCCGCCGCCGACTTGTCCGACGACTATACGGTCGTCCCCACGACCACGGGACTAGGTTGGCCCGCCGCCGACTTGTCCGACGACTATAGGGTCGTCCCCAGGACCCCGGGACTAGGTCGGCCCGCCGCCGACTTGTCCGACGACTATAGGGTCGTCCCCACGACCCGGACCAAAGTTGGACAGCCGCCGACATGTCCGACGACTATAGGGTCGTCCCCGCGAACCCGGGACTACGTTGGCCAGTCACCGACATGTCCGACGACTATAGGGTCGTCCCCACGACCACGGGCCAAAGTTGGCCAGCCGCCGACATGTCCGACGACTATAGGGTCGTCCCCGCGAACCCGAGACTACGTTGGCCAGTCACCGACATGTCCGACGACTATAGGATCGTCCCCACGACCACGGGCCAAAGTTGCCCTGCCGCCGACATGTCCGACGACTATAGGGTCGTCCCCACGACCCCGGGTCTAGGTTGGCCCGCCGCCGACTTTTCCGACGACTATAGGGTCGTCCCCACGACCCCGGGACTAGGTTGGCCAGTCACCGACATGTCCGACGACTATAGGGTCGTCCCCACGACCACGGGCCAAAGTTGGCCAGCCGCCGACATGTCCGACGACTATAGGGTCGTCCCCACGACCCCGGGTCTAGGTTGGTCCGCCGCCGACTTTTCCGACGACAATAGGGTCGTCCCCACGACCCCGGGACTAGGTTGACCCGCCGCCGACATGTCCGACGTCTATAGGGTCGTCCCCACGACCCCGGGGCTAGATTGGCCCGCCACCGTCATGTCCGACGACTATAGGTTCGTCCCTACGACCCTGGGCATACGTTGGCCTGCCGCCGACATGTCCGACGATTATAGGGTCGTCCCCACGACCCCGGGATTAGGTTGGCCCGCCGCCGACATGTCCGACGATTATAGGGTCGTCCCCACGACGTCGGGACTAGGTTGGCACGCCGCCGACATGTCCGTAGACTATAGGGTCGTCCCCACGCCCCGGGCAAAAGTTGGCCCGCCGCCGACGTATCCTACGACTATGGGGTCGTCCCCACGACCACGGGACTAGGTTGGCCAGCCGCCGACATGTCCGACGACTATAGGGTCGTTCCCACCACCCCGGGTCTAGGTTGGCCAGCCGCCGACATGTCCGACGACTATAGGGTCGTCCCCACGACCTTGGGCCAAAGTTGCCCTGCCGCAGACATGTCCGACGACTATACGGTCGTCCCCACGACCACTGGCCAAAGTTGCCCAGCCGCCGACATGTCCGACGAATATAGGGTCGTCCCCACTACCCCGTGCCAAAGCTGGCCAGCCGCCGACTGGTCCGACGATTATAGGGTCGTCCCTGCCACCCCGGGACTAGGTTGGCCAGCCGCCGACATGTCCGACGTCTATAGGGACGTCCTCTCGACCCCCGGGCTAGATTGCCCCGGCACCATCATGTCCGACGACTATAGGGTCGTCCCCACGACCCCGGGAGTAGGTTGGCCTGCCGCCGACTTGTCCGCCGACTATAGGGTCGTCCCCAAGGCCCAGGGGCTAGGTTGGCCCGCCGCCGACATGTCCTACGACTATAGGGTCGTCCCCACGAACCCGGGACTAGGTTGGCCCGCCGCCGACTTGTCCGACGACTATAGGGTCGTCCCCACGACCCCGGGACTAGGTTGGCCAGTCACCGACATGTCCGACGACTATAGGGTCGTCCCCACGACCACAGGCCAAAGTTGTCCTGCCGCCGACATGTCCGACGACTATAGGGTCGTCCCCACGACCCCGGGGCTAGATTGCCCCGGCACCGTCATGTCCGACGACTATAGGGTCGTCCCCACGACCCGGGCCAAAGTTGGCCAGCCGCCGACATGTCCGACGACTATAGGGTCGTCCCCATGATCCCGGGACTAGGTTGGCCCGCCGCCGACATGTCCGACGACTATACGGTCGTCCTCGCGACCACGGGACTAGGTTGGCCCGCCGCCGACTTGTCCGACGACTATACGGTCGTCCCCACGACCACGGGACTAGGTTGGGCCGCCGCCGACTTGTCCGACGACTATAGGGTCGTCCCCAGGACCCCGGGACTAGGTCGGCCCGCCGCCGACTTGTCCGACGACTATAGGGTCGTCCCCACGACCCGGGCCAAAGTTGGCCAGCCGCCGACATGTCCGACGACTATAGGGTCGTCCCCATGACCCCGGACTAGGTTGGCCCGCCGCCGACATGTCCGACGACTATACGGTCGTCCTCACGACCACGGGACTAGGTTGGCCCGCCGCCGACTTGTCCGACGACTATAGGGTCGTCCCCACGACCCCGGGACTAGGTTGGCCAGTCACCGACATGTCCGACGACTATAGGGTCGTCCCCACGACCACAGGCCAAAGTTGCCCAGCCGCCGACATGTCCGACGACTATACGGTCGTCCTCGCGACCACGGGACTAGGTTGGCCCGCCGCCGACTTGTCCGACGACTATACGGTCGTCCCCACGACCACGGGACTAGGTTGGCCCGCCGCCGACTTGTCCGACGACTATAGGGTCGTCCCCAGGACCCCGGGACTAGGTCGGCCCGCCGCCGACTTGTCCGACGACTATAGGGTCGTCCCCACGACCCGGGCCAAAGTTGGACAGCCGCCGACATGTCCGACGACTATAGGGTCGTCCCCGCGAACCCGGGACTACGTTGGCCAGTCACCGACATGTCCGACGACTATAGGGTCGTCCCCACGACCACGGGCCAAAGTTGGCCAGCCGCCGACATGTCCGACGACTATAGGGTCGTCCCCGCGAACCCGAGACTACGTTGGCCAGTCACCGACATGTCCGACGACTATAGGATCGTCCCCACGACCACGGGCCAAAGTTGCCCTGCCGCCGACATGTCCGACGACTATAGGGTCGTCCCCACGACCCCGGGTCTAGGTTGGCCCGCCGCCGACTTTTCCGACGACTATAGGGTCGTCCCCACGACCCCGGGACTAGGTTGGCCAGTCACCGACATGTCCGACGACTATAGGGTCGTCCCCACGACCACGGGCCAAAGTTGGCCAGCCGCCGACATGTCCGACGACTATAGGGTCGTCCCCACGACCCCGGGTCTAGGTTGGTCCGCCGCCGACTTTTCCGACGACAATAGGGTCGTCCCCACGACCCCGGGACTAGGTTGGCCCGCCGCCGACATGTCCGACGTCTATAGGGTCGTCCCCACGACCCCGGGGCTAGATTGGCCCGCCACCGTCATGTCCGACGACTATAGGTTCGTCCCTACGACCCTGGGCATACGTTAGCCTGCCGCCGACATGTCCGACGATTATAGGGTCGTCCCCACGACCCCGGGACTAGGTTGGCCCGCCGCCGACATGTCCGACGATTATAGGGTCGTCCCCACGACGTCGGGACTAGGTTGGCACGCCGCCGACATGTCCGTAGACTATAGGGTCGTCCCCACGCCCCGGGCCAAAGTTGGCCCGCCGCCGACGTGTCCTACGACTATGGGGTCGTCCCCACGACCACGGGACTAGGTTGGCCAGCCGCCGACATGTCCGACGACTATAGGGTGGTTCCCACCACCCCGGGTCTAGGTTGGCCAGCCGCCGACATGTCCGACGACTATAGGGTCGTCCCCACGACCTTGGGCCAAAGTTGCCCTGCCGCAGACATGTCCGACGACTATAGGGTCGTCCCCACGACCACTGGCCAAAGTTGCCCAGCCGCCGACATGTCCGACGACTATAGGGTCGTCCCCACGACCCCGGGACTAGGTTGGCCCGCCGCCGACTTGTCCGACGACTATAGGGTCGTCCCCACGACCCCGGGACTAGGTTGGCCCGCCGCCGACATGTCCGACGATTATAGGGTCGTCCCCACGACGTCGGGACTAGGTTGGCACGCCGCCGACATGTCCGTAGACTATAGGGTCGTCCCCACGCCCCGGGCCAAAGTTGGCCCGCCGCCGACGTGTCCTACGACTATGGGGTCGTCCCCACGACCACGGGACTAGGTTGGCCAGCCGCCGACATGTCCGACGACTATAGGGTCGTTCCCACCACCCCGGGTCTAGGTTGGCCAGCCGCCGACATGTCCGACGACTATTGGGTCGTCCCCACGACCTTGGGCCAAAGTTGCCCTGCCGCAGACATGTCCGACGACTATAGGGTCGTCCCCACGACCACAGGCCAAAGTTGGCCCGCCGCCGACTTGTCCGACGACTATAGGGTCGTCCCCACGACCCCGGGACTAGGTTGGCCAGTCACCGACATGTCCGACGACTATAGGGTCGTCCCCACGACCACAGGCCAAAGTTGCCCAGCCGCCGACATGTCCGACGACTATACGGTCGTCCTCGCGACCACGGGACTAGGTTGGCCCGCCGCCGACTTGTCCGACGACTATACGGTCGTCCCCACGACCACGGGACTAGGTTGGCCCGCCGCCGACTTGTCCGACGACTATAGGGTCGTCCCCAGGACCCCGGGACTAGGTCGGCCCGCCGCCGACTTGTCCGACGACTATAGGGTCGTCCCCACGACCCGGGCCAAAGTTGGACAGCCGCCGACATGTCCGACGACTATAGGGTCGTCCCCGCGAACCCGGGACAACGTTGGCCAGTCACCGACGAGTATAGGGTCGTCCCCACGACCACGGGCCAAAGTTGCCCTGCCGCCGACATGTCCGACGACTATAGGGTCGTCCCCACGACCCCGGGTCTAGGTTGGCCCGCCGCCGACATGTCCGACGTCTATAGGGTCGTCCCCTCGACCCCGGGGCTAGATTGCCCCGGCACCGTCATGTCCGACGACTATAGGGTCGTCCCCACGACCCCGGGAGTAGGTTGGCCTGCCGCCGACTTGTCCGACGACTATAGGGTCGTCCCCACGACCACGGGACTAGGTTGGCCAGCCGCCGACATGTCCGACGAATATAGGGTCGTTCCCACCACCCCGGGTCTAGGTTGGCCAGCCGCCGACATGTCCGACGACTATAGGGTCGTCCCCACGACCTTGGGCCAAAGTTGCCCTGCCGCAGACATGTCCGACGACTATAGGGTCGTCCCCACGACCACTGGCCAAAGTTGCCCAGCCGCCGACATGTCCGACGACTATAGGGTCGTCCCCACGACCCCGGGACTAGGTTGGCCCGCCGCCGACTTGTCCGACGACTATAGGGTCGTCCCCACGACCCCGGGACTAGGTTGGCCCGCCGCCGACATGTCCGACGATTATAGGGTCGTCCCCACGACGTCGGGACTAGGTTGGCACGCCGCCGACATGTCCGTAGACTATAGGGTCGTCCCCACGCCCCGGGCCAAAGTTGGCCCGCCGCCGACGTGTCCTACGACTATGGGGTCGTCCCCACGACCACGGGACTAGGTTGGCCAGCCGCCGACATGTCCGACGACTATAGGGTCGTTCCCACCACCCCGGGTCTAGGTTGGCCAGCCGCCGACATGTCCGACGACTATAGGGTCGTCCCCACGACCTTGGGCCAAAGTTGCCCTGCCGCAGACATGTCCGACGACTATAGGGTCGTCCCCACGACCACTGGCCAAAGTTGCCCAGCCGCCGACATGTCCGACGACTATAGGGTCGTCCCCACTACCCCGTGCCAAAGCTGGCCAGCCGCCGACTGGTCCGACGATTATAGGGTCGTCCCTGCCACCCCGGGACTAGGTTGGCCAGCCGCCGACATGTCCGACGTCTATAGGGTCGTCCTCTCGACCCCCGGGCTAGATTGCCCCGGCACCATCATGTCCGACGACTATAGGGTCGTCCCCACGACCCCGGGAGTAGGTTGGCCTGCCGCCGACTTGTCCACCGACTATAGGGTCGTCCCCAAGGCCCAGGGGCTAGGTTGGCCCGCCGCCGACATGTCCTACGACTATAGGGTCGTCCCCACGAACCCGGGACTAGGTTGGCCCGCCGCCGACTTGTCCGACGACTATAGGGTCGTCCCCACGACCCCGGGACTAGGTTGGCCAGTCACCGACATGTCCGACGACTATAGGGTCGTCCCCACGACCACAGGCCAAAGTTGTCCAGCCTCCGACATGTCCGACGACTATAGGGTCGTCCCCACGACCCCGGGGCTAGATTGCCCCGGCACCGTCATGTCCGACGACTATAGGGTCGTCCCCACGACCCGGGCCAAAGTTGGCCAGCCGCCGACATGTCCGACGACTATAGGGTCGTCCCCATGATCCCGGGACTAGGTTGGCCCGCCGCCGACATGTCCGACGACTATACGGTCGTCCTCGCGACCACGGGACTAGGTTGGCCCGCCGCCGACTTGTCCGACGACTATACGGTCGTCCCCACGACCACGGAACTAGGTTGGCCCGCCGCCGACTTGTCCGACGACTATAGGGTCGTCCCCAGGACCCCGGGACTAGGTCGGCCCGCCGCCGACTTGTCCGACGATTATAGGGTCGTCCCTGCGACCCCGGGACTAGGTTGGCCAGCCGCCGACATGTCCGACGTCTATAGGGTCGTCCCCTCGACCCCGGGGCTAGATTGCCCCGGCACCGTCATGTCCGACGACTATAGGGTCGTCCCCACGACCCCGGGAGTAGGTTGGCCTGCCGCCGACTTGTCCGACGACTATAGGGTCGTCCCCAAGGCCCAGGGACTAGGTTGGCCCGCCGCCGACATGTCCTACGACTATAGGGTCGTCCCCACGACCCCGGGACTAGGTTGGCCCGCCGCCGACTTGTCCGACGACTATAGGGTCGTCCCCACGACCCCGGGACTAGGTTGGCCAGTCACCGACATGTCCGACGACTATAGGGTCGTCCCCACGACCACAGGCCAAAGTTGCCCAGCCGCCGACATGTCCAGCGACTATACGGTCGTCCTCGCGACCACGGGACTAGGTTGGCCCGCCGCCGACTTGTCCGACGACTATACGGTCGTCCCCACGACCACGGGACTAGGTTGGCCCGCCGCCGACTTGTCCGACGACTATAGGGTCGTCCCCAGGACCCCGGGACTAGGTCGGCCCGCCGCCGACTTGTCCGACGACTATAGGGTCGTCCCCACGACCCGGGCCAAAGTTGGACAGCCGCCGACATGTCCGACGACTATAGGGTCGTCCCCACGACCCCGGGAGTAGGTTGGTCTGCCGCCGACATGTCCGACGTCTATAGGGTCGTCCCCACGACCACAGGCCAAAGTTGTCCAGCCGCCGACATGTCCGACGACTATAGGGTCGTCCCCACGACCCCGGGGCTAGATTGCCCCGGCACCGTCATGTCCGACGACTATAGGGTCGTCCCCACGACCCGGGCCAAAGTTGGCCAGCCGCCGACATGTCCGACGACTATAGGGTCGTCCCCATGATCCCGGGACTAGGTTGGCCCGCCGCCGACATGTCCGACGACTATACGGTCGTCCTCGCGACCACGGGACTAGGTTGGCCCGCCGCCGACTTGTCCGACGACTATACGGTCGTCCCCACGACCACGGAACTAGGTTGGCCCGCCGCCGACTTGTCCGACGACTATAGGGTCGTCCCCAGGACCCCGGGACTAGGTCGGCCCGCCGCCGACTTGTCCGACGATTATAGGGTCGTCCCTGCCACCCCGGGACTAGGTTGGCCAGCCGCCGACATGTCCGACGTCTATAGGGTCGTCCTCTCGACCCCCGGGCTAGATTGCCCCGGCACCATCATGTCCGACGACTATAGGGTCGTCCCCACGACCCCGGGAGTAGGTTGGCCTGCCGCCGACTTGTCCGCCGACTATAGGGTCGTCCCCAAGGCCCAGGGGCTAGGTTGGCCCGCCGCCGACATGTCCTACGACTATAGGGTCGTCCCCACGAACCCGGGACTAGGTTGGCCCGCCGCCGACTTGTCCGACGACTATAGGGTCGTCCCCACGACCCCGGGACTAGGTTGGCCAGTCACCGACATGTCCGACGACTATAGGGTCGTCCCCACGACCACAGGCCAAAGTTGTCCAGCCGCCGACATGTCCGACGACTATAGGGTCGTCCCCACGACCCCGGGGCTAGATTGCCCCGGCACCGTCATGTCCGACGACTATAGGGTCGTCCCCACGACCCGGGCCAAAGTTGGCCAGCCGCCGACATGTCCGACGACTATAGGGTCGTCCCCATGATCCCGGGACTAGGTTGGCCCGCCGCCGACATGTCCGACGACTATACGGTCGTCCTCGCGACCACGGGACTAGGTTGGCCCGCCGCCGACTTGTCCGACGACTATACGGTCGTCCCCACGACCACGGAACTAGGTTGGCCCGCCGCCGACTTGTCCGACGACTATAGGGTCGTCCCCAGGACCCCGGGACTAGGTCGGCCCGCCGCCGACTTGTCCGACGATTATAGGGTCGTCCCTGCCACCCCGGGACTAGGTTGGCCAGCCGCCGACATGTCCGACGTCTATAGGGTCGTCCCCTCGACCCCGGGGCTAGATTGCCCCGGCACCGTCATGTCCGACGACTATAGGGTCGTCCCCACGACCCCGGGAGTAGGTTGGCCTGCCGCCGACTTGTCCGACGACTATAGGGTCGTCCCCAAGGCCCAGGGACTAGGTTGGCCCGCCGCCGACATGTCCTACGACTATAGGGTCGTCCCCACGACCCCGGGACTAGGTTGGCCCGCCGCCGACTTGTCCGACGACTATAGGGTCGTCCCCACGACCCCGGGACTAGGTTGGCCAGTCACCGACATGTCCGACGACTATAGGGTCGTCCCCACGACCACAGGCCAAAGTTGCCCAGCCGCCGACATGTCCGGCGACTATACGGTCGTCCTCGCGACCACGGGACTAGGTTGGCCCGCCGCCGACTTGTCCGACGACTATACGGTCGTCCCCACGACCACGGGACTAGGTTGGCCCGCCGCCGACTTGTCCGACGACTATAGGGTCGTCCCCAGGACCCCGGGACTAGGTCGGCCCGCCGCCGACTTGTCCGACGACTATAGGGTCGTCCCCACGACCCGGGCCAAAGTTGGACAGCCGCCGACATGTCCGACGACTATAGGGTCGTCCCCGCGAACCCGGGACTACGTTGGCCAGTCACCGACGACTATAGGGTCGTCCCCACGACCACGGGCCAAAGTTGCCCTGCCGCCGACATGTCCGACGACTATAGGGTCGTCCCCACGACCCCGGGTCTAGGTTGGCCCGCCGCCGACATGTCCGACGTCTATAGGATCGTCCCCTCGACCCCGGGGCTAGATTGCCCCGGCACCGTCATGTCCGACGACTATAGGGTCGTCCCCACGACCACGGAACTAGGTTGGCCCGCCGCCGACTTGTCCGACGACTATAGGGTCGTCCCCAGGACCCCGGGACTAGGTCGGCCCGCCGCCGACTTGTCCGACGATTATAGGGTCGTCCCTGCCACCCCGGGACTAGGTTGGCCAGCCGCCGACATGTCCGACGTCTATAGGGTCGTCCCCTCGACCCCGGGGTTAGATTGCCCCGGCACCGTCATGTCCGACGACTATAGGGTCGTCCCCACGACCCCGGGAGTAGGTTGGCCTGCCGCCGACTTGTCCGACGACTATAGGGTCGTCCCCAAGGCCCAGGGACTAGGTTGGCCCGCCGCCGACATGTCCTACGACTATAGGGTCGTCCCCACGACCCCGGGACTAGGTTGGCCCGCCGCCGACTTGTCCGACGACTATAGGGTCGTCCCCACGACCCCGGGACTAGGTTGGCCAGTCACCGACATGTCCGACGACTATAGGGTCGTCCCCACGACCACAGGCCAAAGTTGCCCAGCCGCCGACATGTCCGACGACTATACGGTCGTCCTCGCGACCACGGGACTAGGTTGGCCCACCGCCGACTTGTCCGACGACTATAGGGTCGTCCCCAGGACCCCGGGACTAGGTCGGCCCGCCGCCGACTTGTCCGACGACTATAGGGTCGTCCCCACGACCCGGGCCAAAGTTGGACAGCCGCCGACATGTCCGACGACTATAGGGTCGTCCCCGCGAACCCGGGACTACGTTGGCCAGTCACCGACGACTATAGGGTCGTCCCCACGACCACGGGCCAAAGTTGCCCTGCCGCCGACATGTCCGACGACTGTAGGGTCGTCCCCACGACCCCGGGTCTAGGTTGGCCCGCCGCCGACTTTTCCGACGACAATAGGGTCGTCCCCACGACCCCGGGACTAGGTTGGCCCGCCGCCGACATGTCCGACGTCTATAGGGTCGTCCCCAAGACCCCGGGGCTAGATTGGCCCGCCACCGTCATGTCCGACGACTATAGGTTCGTCCCTACGACCCTGGGCATACGTTGGCCTGCCGCCGACATGTTCGACGATTATAGGGTCGTCCCCACGACCCCAGGACTAGGTTGGCCCGCCGCCGACTTGTCCGACGACTATAGGGTCGTCCCCACGACCCCGGGTCTAGGTTGGCCCGCCGCCGACTTGTCCGACGACTATAGGGTCGTCTCCACGACCCCGGGACTAGGTTGGCCAGTCACCGACATGTCCGACGACTATAGGGTCGTCCCCACGACCCGGGCCAAAGTTGGACAGCCGCCGACATGTCCAACGACTATAGGGTCGTCCCCGCGAATCCGGGACTACGTTGGCCAGTCACCGACATGTCCGACGACTATAGGGTCGTCCCCACGACCACAGGCCAAAGTTGCCCAGCCGCCGACATGTCCGACGACTATAGGGTCGTCCCCACGACCCCGGGGCTAGGTTGGCCCGCCGCCGACTTGTCCGACGACTATAGGGTCGTCCCCACGACCCCGGGACTAGGTTGGCCAGTCACCGACATGTCCGACGACTATAGGGTCGTCCCCACGACCACAGGCCAAAGTTGCCCAGCCGCCGACATGTCCGACGACTATAGGGTCGTCCCCACGACCCGGGCCAAAGTTGGACAGCCGCCGACATGTCCGACGACTATAGGGTCGTCCCCGCGAACCCGGGACTACGTTGGCCAGTCACCGACATGTCCGACGACTATAGGGTCGTTCCCACGACCACGGGCCAAAGTTGGCCAGCCGCCGACATGTCCGACGACTATAGGGTCGTCCCCACGACCCCGGGTCTAGGTTGGTCCGCCGCCGACTTTTCCGACGACAATAGGGTCGTCCCCACGACCCCGGGACTAGGTTGGCCCGCCGCCGACATGTCCGACGTCTATAGGGTCGTCCCCACGACCCCGGGGCTAGATTGGCCCGCCACCGTCATGTCCGACGACTATAGGTTCGTCCCTACGACCCTGGGCATACGTTGGCCTGCCGCCGACATGTCCGACGATTATAGGGTCGTCCCCACGACCCCGGGACTAGGTTGGCCCGCCGCCGACATGTCCGACGATTATAGGGTCGTCCCCACGACGTCGGGACTAGGTTGGCACGCCGCCGACATGTCCGTAGACTATAGGGTCGTCCCCACGCCCCGGGCCAAAGTTGGCCCGCCGCCGACGTGTCCTACGACTATGGGGTCGTCCCCACGACCACGGGACTAGGTTGGCCAGCCGCCGACATGTCCGACGACTATAGGGTCGTTCCCACCACTCCGGGTCTAGGTTGGCCAGCCGCCGACATGTCCGACGACTATAGGGTCGTCCCCACGACCTTGGGCCAAAGTTGCCCTGCCGCAGACATGTCCGACGACTATAGGGTCGTCCCCACGACCACTGGCCAAAGTTGCCCAGCCGCCGACATGTCCGACGACTATAGGGTCGTCCCCACTACCCCGTGCCAAAGCTGGCCAGCCGCCGACTGGTCCGACGATTATAGGGTCGTCCCTGCCACCCCGGGACTAGGTTGGCCAGCCGCCGACATGTCCGACGTCTATAGGGTCGTCCCCTCGACCCCCGGGCTAGATTGCCCCGGCACCATCATGTCCGACGACTATAGGGTCGTCCCCACGACCCCGGGAGTAGGTTGGCCTGCCGCCGACTTGTCCGCCGACTATAGGGTCGTCCCCAAGGCCCAGGGACTAGGTTGGCCCGCCGCCGACATGTCCTACGACTATAGGGTCGTCCCCACGACCCCGGGACTAGGTTGGCCCGCCGCCGACTTGTCCGACGACTATAGGGTCGTCCCCACGACCCCGGGACTAGGTTGGCCAGTCACCGACATGTCCGACGACTATAGGGTCGTCCCCACGACCACAGGCCATAGTTGCCCAGCAGCCGACATGTCCGACGACTATAGGGTCGTCCCCACGACCCGGGCCAAAGTTGGCCAGCCGCCGACATGTCCGACGACTATAGGGTCGTCCCCACGACCCCGGGTCTAGGTTGGTCCGCCGCCGACTTTTCCGACGACAATAGGGTCGTCCCCACGACCCCGGGACTAGGTTGGCCCGCCGCCGACATGTCCGACGTCTATAGGGTCGTCCCCACGACCCCGGGGCTAGATTGGCCCGCCACCGTCATGTCCGACGACTATAGGTTCGTCCCTACGACCCTGGGCATACGTTGGCCTGCCGCCGACATGTCCGACGATTATAGGGTCGTCCCCACGACCCCGGGACTAGGTTGGCCCGCCGCCGACGTGTCCTACGACTATGGGGTCGTCCCCACGACCACGGGACTAGGTTGGCCAGCCGCCGACATGTCCGACGACTATAGGGTCGTTCCCACCACCCCGGGTCTAGGTTGGCCAGCCGCCGACATGTCCGACGACTATAGGGTCGTCCCCACGACCTTGGGCCAAAGTTGCCCTGCCGCAGACATGTCCGACGACTATAGGGTCGTCCCCACGACCACTGGCCAAAGTTGCCCAGCCGCCGACATGTCCGACGACTATAGGGTCGTCCCCACGACCCCGGGACTAGGTTGGCCCGCCGCCGACTTGTCCGACGACTATAGGGTCGTCCCCACGACCCCGGGACTAGGTTGGCCCGCCGCCGACATGTCCGACGATTATAGGGTCGTCCCCACGAAGTCGGGACTAGGTTGGCACGCCGCCGACATGTCCGTAGACTATAGGGTCGTCCCCACGCCCCGGGCCAAAGTTGGCCCGCCGCCGACGTGTCCTACGACTATGGGGTCGTCCCCACGACCACGGGACTAGGTTGGCCAGCCGCCGACATGTCCGACGACTATAGGGTCGTTCCCACCACCCCGGGTCTAGGTTGGCCAGCCGCCGACATGTCCGACGACTATAGGGTCGTCCCCACGACCTTGGGCCAAAGTTGCCCTGCCGCAGACATGTCCGACGACTATAGGGTCGTCCCCACGGCCACTGGCCAAAGTTGCCCAGCCGCCGACATGTCCGACGACTATAGGGTCGTCCCCACTACCCCGTGCCAAAGCTGGTCAGCCGCCGACTGGTCCGACGATTATAGGGTCGTCCCTGCCACCCCGGGACTAGGTTGGCCAGCCGCCGACATGTCCGACGTCTATAGGGTCGTCCCCTCGACCCCCGGGCTAGATTGCCCCGGCACCATCATGTCCGACGACTATAGGGTCGTCCCCACGACCCCGGGAGTAGGTTGGCCTGCCGCCGACTTGTCCGCCGACTATAGGGTCGTCCCCAAGGCGCAGGGGCTAGGTTGGCCCGCCGCCGACATGTCCTACGACTATAGGGTCGTCCCCACGAACCCGGGACTAGGTTGGCCCGCCGCCGACTTGTCCGACGACTATAGGGTCGTCCCCACGACCCCGGGACTAGGTTGGCCAGTCACCGACATGTCCGACGACTATAGGGTCGTCCCCACGACCACAGGCCAAAGTTGCCCAGCCGCCGACATGTCCGACGACTATAGGGTCGTCCCCACGACCCCAGGGCTAGATTGCCCCGGCACCGTCATGTCCGACGAATATAGGGTCGTCCCCACGACCCGGGCCAAAGTTGGCCAGCCGCCGACATGTCCGACGACTATAGGGTCGTCCCCATGATCCCGGGACTAGGTTGGCCCGCCGCCGACATGTCCGACGACTATACGGTCGTCCCCACGACCACGGAACTAGGTTGGCCCGCCGCCGACTTGTCCGACGACTATAGGGTCGTCCCCAGGACCCCGGGACTAGGTCGGCCCGCCGCCGACTTGTCCGACGATTATAGGGTCGTCCCTGCCACCCCGGGACTAGGTTGGCCAGCCGCCGACATGTCCGACGTCTATAGGGTCGTCCCCTCGACCCCGGGGCTAGATTGCCCCGGCACCGTCATGTCCGACGACTATAGGGTCGTCCCCACGACCCCGGGAGTAGGTTGGCCTGCCGCCGACTTGTCCGACGACTATAGGGTCGTCCCCAAGGCCCAGGGACTAGGTTGGCCCGCCGCCGACATGTCCTACGACTATAGGGTCGTCCCCACGACCCCGGGACTAGGTTGGCCCGCCGCCGACTTGTCCGACGACTATAGGGTCGTCCCCACGACCCCGGGACTAGGTTGGCCAGTCACCGACATGTCCGACGACTATAGGGTCGTCCCCACGACCACAGGCCAAAGTTGCCCAGCCGCCGACATGTCCGTAGACTATAGGGTCGTCCCCACGCCCCGGGCCAAAGTTGGCCCGCCGCCGACGTGTCCTACGACTATGGGGTCGTCCCCACGACCACGGGCCAAAGTTGGCCAGCCGCCGACATGTCCGACGACTATAGGGTCGTCCCCACGACCCCGGGTCTAGGTTGGCTCGCCGCCGACTTTTCCGACGACAATAGGGTCGTCCCCACGACCCCGGGACTAGGTTGGCCCGCCGCCGACATGTCCGACGTCTATAGGGTCGTCCCCACGACCCCGGGGCTAGATTGGCCCGCCACCGTCATGTCCGACGACTATAGGTTCGTCCCTACGACCCTGGGCATACGTTGGCCTGCCGCCGACATGTTCGACGATTATAGGGTCGTCCCCACGACCCCAGGACTAGGTTGGCCCGCCGCCGACTTGTCCGACGACTATAGGGTCGTCCCCACGACCACAGGCCAAAGTTGCC
This sequence comes from Andrena fulva, assembly GCA_946251845.1. Lineage (NCBI taxonomy): Eukaryota > Metazoa > Arthropoda > Insecta > Hymenoptera > Andrenidae > Andrena > Andrena fulva. The sequence continues at coordinate 159,666 of CAMITZ010000248.1, forward strand.
CAGCCGCCGACATGTCCGACGACTATAGGGTCGTCCCCACGACCCCGGGGCTAGATTGCCCCGGCACCGCCATGTCCGACGACTATAGGGTCGTCCCCACGACCACAGGCCAAAGTTGCCCAGCCGCCGACATGTCCGACGACTATAGGGTCGTCCCCACGACCCCGGGGCTAGATTGCCCCGGCACCGCCATGTCCGACGACTATAGGGTCGTCCCCACGACCCGGGCCAAAGTTGGCCAGCCGCCGACATGTCCGACGACTATAGGGTCGTCCCCATGACCCCGGGACTAGGTTGGCCCGCCGCCGACATGTCCGATGACTATACGGTCGTCCTCGCGACCACGGGACTAGGTTGGCCCGCCGCCGACTTGTCCGACGACTATAGGGTCGTCCCCACGACCCGGGCCAAAGTTGGACAGCCGCCGACATGTCCGACGACTATAGGGTCGTCCCCGCGAACCCGGGACTACGTTGGCCAGTCACCGACATGTCCGACGACTATAGGGTCGTCCCCACGACCACGGGCCAAAGTTGGCCAGCCGCCGACATGTCCGACGACTATAGGGTCGTCCCCGCGAACCCGGGACTACGTTGGCCAGTCACCGACATGTCCGACGACTATAGGGTCGTCCCCACGACCACGGGCCAAAGTTGCCCTGCCGCCGACATGTCCGACGACTATAGGGTCGTCCCCACGACCCCGGGTCTAGGTTGGCCCGCCGCCGACTTTTCCGACGACTATAGGGTCGTCCCCACGACCCCGGGTCTAGGTTGGCCAGCAGCCGACATGTCCGACGTCTATAGGGTCGTCCCCTCGACCCCGGGGCTAGATTGCCCCGGCACCGTCATGTCCGACGACTACAGGGTCGTCCCCACGACCACGGGCCAAAGTTGGCCAGCCGCCGACATGTCCGACGACTATAGGGTCGTCCCCACGACCCCGGGTCTAGGTTGGCCCGCCGCCGACTTGTCCGACGACTATAGGGTCGTCTCCACGACCCCGGGACTAGGTTGGCCAGTCACCGACATGTCCGACGACTATAGGGTCGTCCCCACGACCCGGGCCAAAGTTGGACAGCCGCCGACATGTCCGACGACTATAGGGTCGTCCCCGCGAACCCGGGACTACGTTGGCCAGTCACCGACATGTCCGACGACTATAGGGTCGTCCCCACGACCACGGGCCAAAGTTGCCCTGCCGCCGACATGTCCGACGACTATAGGGTCGTCCCCACGACCCCGGGTCTAGGTTGGCCCGCCGCCGCCTTTTCCGACGACTATAGGGTCGTCCCCACGACCCCGGGACTAGGTTGGCCCGCCGCCGACATGTCCGACGTCTATAGGGTCGTCCCCACGACCCCGGGGCTAGATTGGCCCGCCACCGTCATGTCCGACGACTATAGGTTCGTCCCTACGACCCTGGGCATACGCTGGCCTGCCGCCGACATGTCCGACGACTATAGGGTCGTCCCCACGACCCCAGGACTAGGTTGGCCCGCCGCCGACTTGTCCGACGACTATAGGGTCGTCTCCACGACCCCGGGACTAGGTTGGCCCGCCGCCGACATGTCCGACGATTATAGAGTCGTCCCCACGACCCCGGGACTAGGTTGGCCCGCCGCCGACATGTCCGTAGACTATAGGGTCGTCCCCACGCCCCGGGCCAAAGTTGGCCAGCCGCCGACATGTCCGACGACTATAGGGTCGTCCCCACGACCACGGGCCAAAGTTGCCCTGCCGCCGACATGTCCGACGACTATAGGGTCGTCCCCACGACCTCGGGACTAGGTTGGCCGCCGCCGACATGTCCGATGACTATACGGTCGTCCTCGCGACCACGGGACTAGGTTGGCCCGCCGCCGACTTGTCCGACGACTATACGGTCGTCCCCACGACCACGGGACTAGGTTGGCCCGCCGCCGACTTGTCCGACGACTATAGGGTCGTCCCCAGGACCCCGGGACTAGGTCGGCCCGCCGCCGACTTGTCCGACGACTATAGGGTCGTCCCCACGACCCGGGCCAAAGTTGGACAGCCGCCGACATGTCCGACGACTATAGGGTCGTCCCCGCGAACCCGGGACTACGTTGGCCAGTCACCGACGACTATAGGGTCGTCCCCACGACCACGGGCCAAAGTTGCCCTGCCGCCGACATGTCCGACGACTATAGGGTCGTCCCCACGACCCCGGGTCTAGGTTGGCCCGCCGCCGACTTTTCCGACGACTATAGGGTCGTCCCCACGACCCCGGGACTAGGTTGGCCAGTCACCGACATGTCCGACGACTATAGGGTCGTCCCCACGACCCCGGGACTAGGTTGGCCCGCCGCCGACATGTCCGTAGACTATAGGGTCGTCCCCACGCCCCGGGCCAAAGTTGGCCCGCCGCCGACGTGTCCTACGACTATGGGGTCGTCCCCACGACCACGGGCCAAAGTTGGCCAGCCGCCGACATGTCCGACGACTATAGGGTCGTCCCCATGACCCCGGGACTAGGTTGGCCCGCCGCCGACATGTCCGATGACTATACGGTCGTCCTCGCGACCACGGGACTAGGTTGGCCCGCCGCCGACTTGTCCGACGACTATACGGTCGTCCCCACGACCACGGGACTAGGTTGGCCCGCCGCCGACTTGTCCGACGACTATAGGGTCGTCCCCAGGACCCCGGGAGTAGGTCGGCCCGCCGCCGACTTGTCCGACGACTATAGGGTCGTCCCCACGACCCGGGCCAAAGTTGGACAGCCGCCGACATGTCCGACGACTATAGGGTCGTCCCCGCGAACCCGGGACTACGTTGGCCAGTCACCGACGACTATAGGGTCGTCCCCACGACCACGGGCCAAAGTTGCCCTGCCGCCGACATGTCCGACGACTATAGGGTCGTCCCCACGACCCCGGGTCTAGGTTGGCCCGCCGCCGACTTTTCCGACGACTATAGGGTCGTCCCCACGACCCCGGGACTAGGTTGGCCAGTCACCGACATGTCCGACGACTATAGGGTCGTCCCCACGACCCCGGGACTAGGTTGGCCCGCCGCCGACATGTCCGTAGACAATAGGGTCGTCCCCACGCCCCGGGCCAAAGTTGGCCCGCCGCCGACGTGTCCTACGACTATGGGGTCATCCCCACGACCACGGTCCAAAGTTGGCCAGCCGCCGACATGTCCGACGACTATAGGGTCGTCCCCACGACCCCGGGTCTAGGTTGGCCCGCCGCGACTTTTCCGACGACAATAGGGTCGTCCCCACGACCCCGGGACTAGGTTGGCCCGCCGCCGACATGTCCGACGTCTATAGGGTCGTCCCCACGACCCCGGGGCTAGATTGGCCCGCCACCGTCATGTCCGACGACTATAGGTTCGTCCCTACGACCCTGGGCATACGTTGGCCTGCCGCCGACATGTTCGACGATTATAGGGTCGTTCCCACGACCACGGGCCAAAGTTGGCCAGCCGCCGACATGTCCGACGACTATAGGGTCGTCCCCACGACCCCGGGTCTAGGTTGGCCCGCCGCGACTTTTCCGACGACAATAGGGTCGTCCCCACGACCCCGGGACTAGGTTGGCCCGCCGCCGACATGTCCGACGACTATAGGGTCGTCCCCGCGAACCCGGGACTACGTTGGCCAGTCACCGACATGTCCGACGACTATAGGGTCGTTCCCACGACCACGGGCCAAAGTTGGCCAGCCGCCGACATGTCCGACGACTATAGGGTCGTCCCCGCGAACCCGGGACTACGTTGGCCAGTCACCGACATGTCCGACGACTATAGGGTCGTCCCCACGACCACGGGCCAAAGTTGCGCTGCCGCCGACATGTCCGACGACTATAGGGTCGTCCCCACGACCCCGGGTCTAGGTTGGCCCGCCGCCGACTTTTCCGACGACTATAGGGTCGTCCCCACGACCCCGGGACTAGGTTGGCCCGCCGCCGACATGTCCGACGACTATAGGGTCGTCCCCACCACCCCGGGTCTAGGTTGGCCAGCCGCCGACATGTCCGACGACTATAGGGTCGTCCCCACGACCACTGGCCAAAGTTGCCCAGCCGCAGACATGTCCGACGACTATAGGGTCGTCCCCACGACCCCGGGGCTAGATTGCCCCGGCACCGCCATGTCCGACGACTATAGGGTCGTCCCCACGACCCGGGCCAAAGTTGGCCAGCCGCCGACATGTCCGACGACTATAGGGTCGTCCCCATGACCCCGGGACTAGGTTGGCCCGCCGCCGACATGTCCGATGACTATACGGTCGTCCTCGCGACCACGGGACTAGGTTGGCCCGCCGCCGACTTGTCCGACGACTATAGGGTCGTCCCCACGACCCGGGCCAAAGTTGGACAGCCGCCGACATGTCCGACGACTATAGGGTCGTCCCCGCGAACCCGGGACTACGTTGGCCAGTCACCGACATGTCCGACGACTATAGGGTCGTCCCCACGACCACGGGCCAAAGTTGGCCAGCCGCCGACATGTCCGACGACTATAGGGTCGTCCCCGCGAACCCGGGACTACGTTGGCCAGTCACCGACATGTCCGACGACTATAGGGTCGTCCCCACGACCACGGGCCAAAGTTGCCCTGCCGCCGACATGTCCGACGACTATAGGGTCGTCCCCACGACCCCGGGTCTAGGTTGGCCCGCCGCCGACTTTTCCGACGACTATAGGGTCGTCCCCACGACCCCGGGACTAGGTTGGCCAGCAGCCGACATGTCCGACGTATATAGGGTCGTCCCCTCGACCCCGGGGCTAGATTGCCCCGGCACCGTCATGTCCGACGACTATAGGGTCGTCCCCACGACCACGGGCCAAAGTTGGCCAGCCGCCGACATGTCCGACGACTATAGGGTCGTCCCCACGACCCCGGGTCTAGGTTGGCCCGCCGCCGACTTGTCCGACGACTATAGGGTCGTCTCCACGACCCCGGGACTAGGTTGGCCAGTCACCGACATGTCCGACGACTATAGGGTCGTCCCCACGACCCGGGCCAAAGTTGGACAGCCGCCGACATGTCCGACGACTATAGGGTCGTCCCCGCGAACCCGGGACTACGTTGGCCAGTCACCGACATGTCCGACGACTATAGGGTCGTCCCCACGACCACAGGCCAAAGTTGCCCAGCCGCCGACATGTCCGACGACTATAGGGTCGTCCCCACGACCCCGGGGCTTGGTTGGCCCGCCGCCGACTTGTCCGACGACTATAAGGTCGTCCCCACGACCACAGGCCAAAGTTGCCCAGCCGCCGACATGTCCGACGACTATAGGGTCGTCCCCACGACCCGGGCCAAAGTTGGACAGCCGCCGACATGTCCGACGACTATAGGGTCGTCCCCGCGAACCCGGGACTACGTTGGCCAGTCACCGACATGTCCGACGACTATAGGGTCGTTCCCACGACCACGGGCCAAGGTTGGCCAGCCGCCGACATGTCCGACGACTATAGGGTCGTCCCCGCGAACCCGGGACTACGTTGGCCAGTCACCGACATGTCCGACGACTATAGGGTCGTCCCCACGACCACGGGCCAAAGTTGCCCTGCCGCCGACATGTCCGACGACTATAGGGTCGTCCCCACGACCCCGGGTCTAGGTTGGCCCGCCGCCGCCTTTTCCGACGACTATAGGGTCGTCCCCACGACCCCGGGACTAGGTTGGCCCGCCGCCGACATGTCCGACGTCTATAGGGTCGTCCCCACGACCCCGGGGCTAGATTGGCCCGCCACCGTCATGTCCGACGACTATAGGTTCGTCCCTACGACCCTGGGCATACGCTGGCCTGCCGCCGACATGTCCGACGACTATAGGGTCGTCCCCACGACCCCAGGACTAGGTTGGCCCGCCGCCGACTTGTCCGACGACTATAGGGTCGTCTCCACGACCCCGGGACTAGGTTGGCCCGCCGCCGACATGTCCGACGATTATAGAGTCGTCCCCACGACCCCGGGACTAGGTTGGCCCGCCGCCGACATGTCCGTAGACTATAGGGTCGTCCCCACGCCCCGGGCCAAAGTTGGCCAGCCGCCGACATGTCCGACGACTATAGGGTCGTCCCCACGACCACGGGCCAAAGTTGCCCTGCCGCCGACATGTCCGACGACTATAGGGTCGTCCCCACGACCTCGGGACTAGGTTGGCCGCCGCCGACATGTCCGATGACTATACGGTCGTCCTCGCGACCACGGGACTAGGTTGGCCCGCCGCCGACTTGTCCGACGACTATACGGTCGTCCCCACGACCACGGGACTAGGTTGGCCCGCCGCCGACTTGTCCGACGACTATAGGGTCGTCCCCAGGACCCCGGGACTAGGTCGGCCCGCCGCCGACTTGTCCGACGACTATAGGGTCGTCCCCACGACCCGGGCCAAAGTTGGACAGCCGCCGACATGTCCGACGACTATAGGGTCGTCCCCGCGAACCCGGGACTACGTTGGCCAGTCACCGACGACTATAGGGTCGTCCCCACGACCACGGGCCAAAGTTGCCCTGCCGCCGACATGTCCGACGACTATAGGGTCGTCCCCACGACCCCGGGTCTAGGTTGGCCCGCCGCCGACTTTTCCGACGACTATAGGATCGTCCCCACGACCCCGGGACTAGGTTGGCCAGTCACCGACATGTCCGACGACTATAGGGTCGTCCCCACGACCCCGGGACTAGGTTGGCCCGCCGCCGACATGTCCGTAGACTATAGGGTCGTCCCCACGCCCCGGGCCAAAGTTGGCCCGCCGCCGACGTGTCCTACGACTATGGGGTCGTCCCCACGACCACGGGCCAAAGTTGGCCAGCCGCCGACATGTCCGACGACTATAGGGTCGTCCCCACGACCCCGGGTCTAGGTTGGCCCGCCGCCGACTTTTCCGACGACTATAGGGTCGTCCCCACGACCCCGGGACTAGGTTGGCCAGTCACCGACATGTCCGACGACTATAGGGTCGTCCCCACGACCCCGGGACTAGGTTGGCCCGCCGCCGACATGTCCGTAGACAATAGGGTCGTCCCCACGCCCCGGGCCAAAGTTGGCCCGCCGCCGACGTGTCCTACGACTATGGGGTCATCCCCACGACCACGGGCCAAAGTTGGCCAGCCGCCGACATGTCCGACGACTATAGGGTCGTCCCCACGACCCCGGGTCTAGGTTGGCCCGCCGCCGACTTTTCCGACGACAATAGGGTCGTCCCCACGACCCCGGGACTAGGTTGGCCCGCCGCCGACATGTCCGACGTCTATAGGGTCGTCCCCACGACCCCGGGGCTAGATTGGCCCGCCACCGTCATGTCCGACGACTATAGGTTCGTCCCTACGACCCTGGGCATACGTTGGCCTGCCGCCGACATGTTCGACGATTATAGGGTCGTCCCCACGACCCCAGGACTAGGTTGGCCCGCCGCCGACTTGTCCGACGACTATAGGGTCGTCCCCACGACCCCGGGACTAGGTTGGCCCGCCGCCGACTTGACCGACGACTATAGGGTCGTCCCCACGACCCCGGGACTAGGTTGGCCAGTCACCGACATCTCCGACGACTATAGGGTCGTCCCCACGACCACAGGCCAAAGTTGCCCAGCCGCCGACATGTCCGACGACTATAGGGTCGTCCCCACGACCCCGGGGCTAGATTGCCCCGGCACCGTCATGTCCGACGACTATAGGGTCGTCCCCACGACCCGGGCCAAAGTTGGCCAGCCGCCGACATGTCCGACGACTATAGGGTCGTCCCCATGACCCCGGGACTAGGTTGGCCCGCCGCCGACATGTCCGACGACTATACGGTCGTCCTCGCGACCACGGGAATAGGTTGGCCCGCCGCCGACTTGTCCGACGACTATACGGTCGTCCCCACGACCACGGGACTAGGTTGGCCCGCCGCCGACTTGTCCGACGACTATAGGGTCGTCCCCAGGACCCCGGGACTAGGTCGGCCCGCCGCCGACTTGTCCGACGACTATAGGGTCGTCCCCACGACCCGGGCCAAAGTTGGACAGCCGCCGACATGTCCGACGATTATAGGGTCGTCCCCACGACCCCGGGACTAGGTTGGCCCGCCGCCGACATGTCCGACGACTATAGGGTCGTCCCCACGACCCCGGGACTAGGTTGGCCCGCCGCCGACTTGACCGACGACTATAGGGTCGTCCCCACGACCCCGGGACTAGGTTGGCCAGTCACCGACATGTCCGACGACTATAGGGTCGTCCCTACGACCACAGGCCAAAGTTGCCCAGCCGCCGACATGTCCGACGACTATAGGGTCATCCCCACGACCCCGGGGCTAGATTGCCCCGGCACCGCCATGTCCGACGACTATAGGGTCGTCCCCACGACCCGGGCCAAAGTTGGCCAGCCGCCGACATGTCCGACGACTATAGGGTCGTCCCCATGACCCCGGGACTAGGTTGGCCCGCCGCCGACATGTCCGATGACTATACGGTCGTCCTCGCGACCACGGGACTAGGTTGGCCCGCCGCCGACTTGTCCGACGACTATACGGTCGTCCCCACGACCACGGGACTAGGTTGGCCCGCCGCCGACTTGTCCGACGACTATAGGGTCGTCCCCAGGACCCCGGGACTAGGTCGGCCCGCCGCCGACTTGTCCGACGACTATAGGGTCGTCCCCACGACCCCGGGACTAGGTTGGCCAGCCGCCGACATGTCCGACGTCTATAGGGTCGTCCCCTCGACCCCGGGGCTAGATTGCCCCGGCACCGTCATGTCCGACGACTATAGGGTCGTCCCCACGACCACGGGCCAAAGTTGGCCCGCCGCCGACATGTCCGTAGACTATAGGGTCGTCCCCACGCCCCGGGCCAAAGTTGGCCAGCCGCCGACATGTCCGACGACTATAGGGTCGTCCCCACGACCCCGGGTCTAGGTTGGCCCGCCGCCGACTTGTCCGACGGCTATAGGGTCGTCTCCACGACCCAAGGACTAGGTTGGCCAGTCACCGACATGTCCGACGACTATAGGGTCGTCCCCACGACCCGGGCCAAAGTTGGACAGCCGCCGACATGTCCGACGACTATAGGGTCGTCCCCGCGAACCCGGGACTACGTTGGCCAGTCACCGACATGTCCGACGACTATAGGGTCGTTCCCACGACCACGGGCCAAAGTTGGCCAGCCGCCGACATGTCCGACGACTATAGGGTCGTCCCCACGACCACGGGCCAAAGTTGCCCTGCCGCCGACATGTCCGACGACTATAGGGTCGTCCCCACGACCTCGGGACTAGGTTGGCTGCCGCCGACATGTCCGACGACTATTGGGTCGTCCCCACGCCCCGGGCCAAAGTTGGCCAGCCGCCGACATGTCCGACGACTATAGGGTCGTCCCCACGACCCCGGGACTAGGTTGGCCCGCCGCCGACTTGTCCGACGACTATAGGGTCGTCCCCACGACCCCGGGACTAGGTTGGCCCGCCGCCGACATGTCCGACGATTATAGGGTCGTCCCCACGACCACTGGCCAAAGTTGCCCAGCCGCCGACATGTCCGACGACTATAGGGTCGTCCCCACTACCCCGGGCCAAAGCTGGCCAGCCGCCGACTTGTCCGACGATTATAGGGTCGTCCCTACCACCCCGGGACTAGGTTGGCCAGCCGCCGACATGTCCGACGTCTATAGGGTCGTCCCCTCGACCCCGGGGCTAGATTGCCCCGGCACCGTCATGTCCGACTACTATAGGGTCGTCCCCACGACCACGGGCCAAAGTTGCCCTGCCGCCGACATGTCCGACGACTATAGGGTCGTCGCCACGACCTCGGGACTAGGTTGGCCGCCGCCGACATGTCCGACGACTATTGGGTCGTCCCCACGCCCCGGGCCAAAGTTGGCCAGCCGCCGACATGTCCGACGACTATAGGGTCGTCCCCACGCCCCGGGCCAAAGTTGGCCAGCCGCCGACATGTCCGACGACTATAGGGTCGTCCCCACGACCCCGGGACTAGGTTGGCCCGCCGCCGACTTGACCGACGACTATAGGGTCGTCCCCACGACCCCGGGACTAGGTTGGCCCGCCGCCGACATGTCCGACGATTATAGGGTCGTACCCACGACCCCGGGTCTAGGTTGGCCCGCCGCCGACATGTCCGTAGACTATAGGGTCGTCCCCACGCCCCGGGCCAAAGTTGGCCCGCCGCCGACGTGTCCTACGACTATGGGGTCGTCCCCACGACCACGGGACTAGGTTGGCCAGCCGCCGACATGTCCGACGACTATAGGGTCGTCCCCACCACCCCGGGTCTAGGTTGGCCAGCCGCCGACATGTCCGACGACTATAGGGTCGTCCCCACGACCACTGGCCAAAGTTGCCCAGCCGCAGACATGTCCGACGACTATAGGGTAGTCCCCACGACCCCGGGACTAGATTGGCCCGCCACCGTGATGTCCGACGACTATAGGGTCGTCTCCACGACCCCGGGACTAGGTTGGCCCGCCGCCGACTTGTCCGACGACTATAGGGTCGTCCCCACGACCACGGGCCAAAGTTGCCCTGCCGCCGACATGTCCGACGACTATAGGGTCGTTCCCACGATCCCGGGACTAGGTTGGCCCTCCGCCGACATGTCCGACGACTATAGGGTCGTCCCCACGCCCCGGGCCAAAGTTGGCCCGCCGCCGACGTGTCCTACGACTATGGGGTCGTCCCCACGACCACGGGACTAGGTTGGCCAGCCGCCGACATGTCCGACGACTATAGGGTCGTCCCCACGACCACGGGCCAAAGTTGCCCTGCCGCCGACATGTCCGACGACTATAGGGTCGTCCCCACGACCTCGGGACTAGGTTGGCCGCCGCCGACATGTCCGATGACTATACGGTCGTCCTCGCGACCACGGGACTAGGTTGGCCCGCCGCCGACTTGTCCGACGACTATACGGTCGTCCCCACGACCACGGGACTAGGTTGGCCCGCCGCCGACTTGTCCGACGACTATAGGGTCGTCCCCAGGACCCCGGGACTAGGTCGGCCCGCCGCCGACTTGTCCGACGACTATAGGGTCGTCCCCACGACCCGGGCCAAAGTTGGACAGCCGCCGACATGTCCGACGACTATAGGGTCGTCCCCGCGAACCCGGGACTACGTTGGCCAGTCACCGACGACTATAGGGTCGTCCCCACGACCACGGGCCAAAGTTGCCCTGCCGCCGACATGTCCGACGACTATAGGGTCGTCCCCACGACCCCGGGTCTAGGTTGGCCCGCCGCCGACTTTTCCGACGACTATAGGGTCGTCCCCACGACCCCGGGACTAGGTTGGCCAGTCACCGACATGTCCGACGACTATAGGGTCGTCCCCACGACCCCGGGACTAGGTTGGCCCGCCGCCGACATGTCCGTAGACTATAGGGTCGTCCCCACGCCCCGGGCCAAAGTTGGCCCGCCGCCGACGTGTCCTACGACTATGGGGTCGTCCCCACGACCACGGGCCAAAGTTGGCCAGCCGCCGACATGTCCGATGACTATAGGGTCGTCCCCATGACCCCGGGACTAGGTTGGCCCGCCGCCGACATGTCCGATGACTATACGGTCGTCCTCGCGACCTCGGGACTAGGTTGGCCCGCCGCCGACTTGTCCGACGACTATACGGTCGTCCCCACGACCACGGGACTAGGTTGACCCGCCGCCGACTTGTCCGACGACTATAGGGTCGTCCCCAGGACCCCGGGACTAGGTCGGCCCGCCGCCGACTTGTCCGACGACTATAGGGTCGTCCCCACGACCCGGGCCAAAGTTGGACAGCCGCCGACATGTCCGACGACTATAGGGTCGTCCCCGCGAACCCGGGACTACGTTGGCCAGTCACCGACGACTATAGGGTCGTCCCCACGACCACGGGCCAAAGTTGCCCTGCCGCCGACATGTCCGACGACTATAGGGTCGTCCCCACGACCCCGGGTCTAGGTTGGCCCGCCGCCGACTTTTCCGACGACTATAGGGTCGTCCCCACGACCCCGGGACTAGGTTGGCCTGTCACCGACATGTCCCACGACTATAGGGTCGTCCCCACGACCCCGGGACTAGGTTGGCCCGCCGCCGACATGTCCGTAGACTATAGGGTCGTCCCCACGCCCCGGGCCAAAGTTGGCCCGCCGCCGACGTGTCCTACGACTATGGGGTCGTCCCCACGACCACGGGCCAAAGTTGGCCAGCCGCCGACATGTCCGACGACTATAGGGTCGTCCCCACGACCCCGGGACTAGGTTGGCCCGCCGCCGACTTGACCGACGACTATAGGGTCGTCCCCACGACCCCGGGACTAGGTTGGCCAGTCACCGACATGTCCGACGACTATAGGGTCGTCCCCACGACCACAGGCCAAAGTTGCCCAGCCGCCGACATGTCCGACGACTATAGGGTCGTCCCCATGACCCCGGGGCTAGATTGGCCCGCCACCGTCATGTCCGACGACTATAGGTTCGTCCCTACGACCCTGGGCATACGTTGGCCTGCCGCCGACATGTTCGACGATTATAGGGTCGTCCCCACGACCCCAGGACTAGGTTGGCCCGCCGCCGACTTGTCCGACGACTATAGGGTCGTCCCCACGACCCCGGGACTAGGTTGGCCCGCCGCCGACTTGACCGACGACTATAGGGTCGTCCCCACGACCCCGGGACTAGGTTGGCCAGTCACCGACATGTCCGACGACTATAGGGTCGTCCCCACGACCACAGGCCAAAGTTGCCCAGCCGCCGACATGTCCGACGACTATAGGGTCGTCCCCATGACCCCGGGGCTAGATTGCCCCGGCACCGTCATGTCCGACGACTATAGGGTCGTCCCCACGACCCGGGCCAAAGTTGGCCAGCCGCCGACATGTCCGACGACTATAGGGTCGTCCCCATGACCCCGGGACTAGGTTGGACTGCCGCCGACATGTCCGACGACTATACGGTCGTCCTCGCGACCACGGGAATAGGTTGGCCCGCCGCCGACTTGTCCGACGACTATACGGTCGTCCCCACGACCACGGGACTAGGTTGGCGCGCCGCCGACTTGTCCGACGACTATAGGGTCGTCCCCAGGACCCCGGGACTAGGTCGGCCCGCCGCCGACTTGTCCGACGACTATAGGGTCGTCCCCACGACCCGGGCCAAAGTTGGACAGTCGCCGACATGTCCGACGACTATAGGGTCGTCCCCACGACCCCGGGACTAGGTTGGCCCGCCGCCGACATGTCCGACGACTATAGGGTCGTCCCCACGACCCCGGGACTAGGTTGGCCCGCCGCCGACTTGACCGACGACTATAGGGTCGTCCCCACGACCCCGGGACTAGGTTGGCCAGTCACCGACATGTCCGACGACTATAGGGTCGTCCACACGACCACAGGCCAAAGTTGCCCAGCCGCCGACATGTCCGACGACTATAGGGTCGTCCCCACGACCCCGGGGCTAGATTGCCCCGGCACCGCCATGTCCGACGACTATAGGGTCGTCCCCACGACCCGGGCCAAAGTTGGCCAGCCGCCGACATGTCCGACGACTATAGGGTCGTCCCCACGACCCCGGGGCTAGGTTGGCCCGCCGCCGACATGTCCGATGACTATACGGTCGTCCCCACGACCCCGGGACTAGGTTGGCCAGTCACCGACATGTCCGACGACTATAGGGTCGTCCCCACGACCACAGGCCAAAGTTGCCCAGCCGCCGACATGTCCGACGACTATAGGGTCGTCCCCATGACCCCGGGGCTAGATTGCCCCGGCACCGTCATGTCCGACGACTATAGGGTCGTCCCCACGACCCGGGCCAAAGTTGGCCAGCCGCCGACATGTCCGACGACTATAGGGTCGTCCCCATGACCCCGGGACTAGGTTGGACTGCCGCCGACATGTCCGACGACTATACGGTCGTCCTCGCGACCACGGGAATAGGTTGGCCCGCCGCCGACTTGTCCGACGACTATACGGTCGTCCCCACGACCACGGGACTAGGTTGGCGCGCCGCCGACTTGTCCGACGACTATAGGGTCGTCCCCAGGACCCCGGGACTAGGTCGGCCCGCCGCCGACTTGTCCGACGACTATAGGGTCGTCCCCACGACCCGGGCCAAAGTTGGACAGTCGCCGACATGTCCGACGACTATAGGGTCGTCCCCACGACCCCGGGACTAGGTTGGCCCGCCGCCGACATGTCCGACGACTATAGGGTCGTCCCCACGACCCCGGGACTAGGTTGGCCCGCCGCCGACTTGACCGACGACTATAGGGTCGTCCCCACGACCCCGGGACTAGGTTGGCCAGTCACCGACATGTCCGACGACTATAGGGTCGTCCACACGACCACAGGCCAAAGTTGCCCAGCCGCCGACATGTCCGACGACTATAGGGTCGTCCCCACGACCCCGGGGCTAGATTGCCCCGGCACCGCCATGTCCGACGACTATAGGGTCGTCCCCACGACCCGGGCCAAAGTTGGCCAGCCGCCGACATGTCCGACGACTATAGGGTCGTCCCCACGACCCCGGGGCTAGGTTGGCCCGCCGCCGACATGTCCGATGACTATACGGTCGTCCTCGCGACCACGGGACTAGGTTGGCCCGCCGCCGACTTGTCCGACGACTATAGGGTCGTCCCCAGGACCCCGGGACTAGGTCGGCCCGCCGCCGACTTGTCCGACTACTATAGGGTCGTCCCCACGACCCGGGCCAAAGTTGGACAGCCGCCGACATGTCCGACGACTATAGGGTCGTCCCCGCGAACCCGGGACTACGTTGGCCAGTCACCGACATGTCCGACGACTATAGGGTCGTCCCCACGACCACTGGCCAAAGTTGCCCAGCCGCCGACATGTCCGACGACTATAGGGTCGTCGCCACGCCCCGGTCCAAAGTTGGCCAGCCGCCGACATGTCCGACGACTATAGGGTCGTCCCCACGACCCCGGGACTTGATTGGCCCGCCACCGTCATGTCCGGCGACTATACGGTCGTCCCCACGACCCCGGGACTAGGTTGGCCCGCCGCCGACTTGTCCGACGACTATAGGGTCGTCCCCACGACCACTGGCCAAAGTTGCCCAGCCGCAGACATGTCCGACGACTATAGGGTCGTCCCCACGACCACTGGCCAAAGTTGCCCAGCCGCCGACATGTCCGACGACTATAGGGTCGTCGCCACGCCCCGGTCCAAAGTTGGCCAGCCGCCGACATGTCCGACGACTATAGGGTCGTCCCCACGACCCCGGGACTTGATTGGCCCGCCACCGTCATGTCCGGCGACTATACGGTCGTCCCCACGACCCCGGGACTAGGTTGGCCCGCCGCCGACTTGTCCGACGACTATAGGGTCGTCCCCACGACCACTGGCCAAAGTTGCCCAGCCGCAGACATGTCCGACGACTATAGGGTCGTCCCCACGACCCCGGGACTAGATTGGCCCGCCACCGTGATGTCCGACGACTATAGGGTCGTCTCCACGACCCCGGGCCAAAGTTGGACAGCCGCCGACATGTCCGACGACTATAGGGTCGTCCCCGCGAACCCGGGACTACGTTGGCCAGTCACCGACATGTCCGACGACTATAGGGTCGTTCCCACGACCACGGGCCAAAGTTGGCCAGCCGCCGACATGTCCGACGACTATAGGGTCGTCCCCGCGAACCCGGGACTACGTTGGCCAGTCACCGACATGTCCGACGACTATAGGGTCGTCCCCACGACCACGGGCCAAAGTTGCCCTGCCGCCGACATGTCCGACGACTATAGGGTCGTCCCCACGACCCCGGGTCTAGGTTGGCCCGCCGCCGCCTTTTCCGACGATTATAGGGTCGTCCCCACGACCCCGGGACTAGGTTGGCCCGCCGCCGACATGTCCGACGTCTATAGGGTCGTCCCCACGACCCCGGGGCTAGATTGGCCCGCCACCGTCATGTCCGACGACTATAGGTTCGTCCCTACGACCCTGGGCATACGTTGGCCTGCCGCCGACATGTCCGACGACTATAGGGTCGTCCCCACGACCCCAGGACTAGGTTGGCCCGCCGCCGACTTGTCCGACGACTATAGGGTCGTCTCCACGACCCCGGGACTAGGTTGGCCCGCCGCCGACATGTCCGACGATTATAGGGTCGTCCCCACGACCCCGGGACTAGGTTGGCCCGCCGCCGACATGTCCGTAGACTATAGGGTCGTCCCCACGCCCCGGGCCAAAGTTGGCCAGCCGCCGACATGTCCGACGACTATAGGGTCGTCCCCACGACCACGGGCCAAAGTTGCCCTGCCGCCGACATGTCCGACGACTATAGGGTCGTCCCCACGACCTCGGGACTAGGTTGGCCGCCGCCGACATGTCCGATGACTATACGGTCGTCCTCGCGACCACGGGACTAGGTTGGCCCGCCGCCGACTTGCCCGACGACTATACGGTCGTCCCCACGACCACGGGACTAGGTTGGCCCGCCGCCGACTTGTCCGACGACTATAGGGTCGTCCCCAGGACCCCGGGACTAGGTCGGCCCGCCGCCGACTTGTCCGACGACTATAGGGTCGTCCCCACGACCCGGGCCAAAGTTGGACAGCCGCCGACATGTCCGACGACTATAGGGTCGTCCCCGCGAACCCGGGACTACGTTGGCCAGTCACCGACGACTATAGGGTCGTCCCCACGACCACGGGCCAAAGTTGCCCTGCCGCCGACATGTCCGACGACTATAGGGTCGTCCCCACGACCCCGGGTCTAGGTTGGCCCGCCGCCGACTTTTCCGACGACTATAGGGTCGTCCCCACGACCGCGGGACTAGGTTGGCCAGTCACCGACATGTCCGACGACTATAGGGTCGTCCCCACGACCCCGGGACTAGGTTGGCCCGCCGCCGACATGTCTTTAGACTATAGGGTCGTCCCCACGCCCCGGGCCAAAGTTGGCCCGCCGCCGACGTGTCCTACGACTATGGGGTCGTCCCCACGACCACGGGCCAAAGTTGGCCAGCCGCCGACATGTCCGACGACTATAGGGTCGTCCCCATGACCCCGGGACTAGGTTGGCCCGCCGCCGACATGTCCGATGACTATACGGTCGTCCTCGCGACCACGGGACTAGGTTGGCCCGCCGCCGACTTGTCCGACGACTATACGGTCGTCCCCACGACCACGGGACTAGGTTGGCCCGCCGCCGACTTGTCCGACGACTATAGGGTCGTCCCCAGGACCCCGGGACTAGGTCGGCCCGCCGCCGACTTGTCCGACGACTATAGGGTCGTCCGCACGACCCGGGCCAAAGTTGGACAGCCGCCGACATGTCCGACGACTATAGGGTCGTCCCCGCGAACCCGGGACTACGTTGGCCAGTCACCGACGACTATAGGGTCGTCCCCACGACCACGGGCCAAAGTTGCCCTGCCGCCGACATGTCCGACGACTATAGGGTCGTCCCCACGACCCCGGGTCTAGGTTGGCCCGCCGCCGACTTTTCCGACGACTATAGGGTCGTCCCCACGACCCCGGGACTAGGTTGGCCAGTCACCGACATGTCCGACGACTATAGGGTCGTCCCCACGACCCCGGGACTAGGTTGGCCCGCCGCCGACGTGTCCTACGACTATGGGGTCGTCCCCACGACCACGGGCCAAAGTTGGCCAGCCGCCGACATGTCCGACGACTATAGGGTCGTCCCCACGACCCCGGGTCTAGGTTGGCCCGCCGCCGACTTTTCCGACGACAATAGGGTCGTCCCCACGACCCCGGGACTAGGTTGGCCCGCCGCCGACATGTCCGACGTCTATAGGGTCGTCCCCACGACCCCGGGGCTAGATTGGCCCGCCACCGTCATGTCCGACGACTATAGGTTCGTCCCTACGACCCTGGGCATACGTTGGCCTGCCGCCGACATGTTCGACGATTATAGGGTCGTCCCCACGACCCCAGGACTAGGTTGGCCCGCCGCCGACTTGTCCGACGACTATAGGGTCGTCCCCACGACCCCGGGACTAGGTTGGCCCGCCGCCCACTTGACCGACGACTATAGGGTCGTCCCCACGACCCCGGGACTAGGTTGGCCAGTCACCGACATGTCCGACGACTATAGGGTCGTCCCCACGACCACAGGCCAAAGTTGCCCAGCCGCCGACATGTCCGACGACTATAGGGTCGTCCCCACGACCCCGGGGCTAGATTGCCCCGGCACCGTCATGTCCGACGACTATAGGGTCGTCCCCACGACCCGGGCCAAAGTTGGCCAGCCGCCGACATGTCCGACGACTATAGGGTCGTCCCCATGACCCCGGGACTAGGTTGGCCCGCCGCCGACATGTCCGACGACTATACGGTCGTCCTCGCGACCACGGGAATAGGTTGGCCCGCCGCCGACTTGTCCGACGACTATACGGTCGTCCCCACGACCACGGGAATAGGTTGGCCCGCCGCCGACTTGTCCGACGACTATAGGGTCGTCCCCAGGACCCCGGGACTAGGTCGGCCCGCCGCCGACTTGTCCGACGACTATAGGGTCGTCCCCACGACCCGGGCCAAAGTTGGACAGCCGCCGACATGTCCGACGACTATAGGGTCGTCCCCACGACCCCGGGACTAGGTTGGCCCGCCGCCGACATGTCCGACGACTATAGGGTCGTCCCCACGACCCGGGCCAAAGTTGGACAGCCGCCGACTTGTCCGACGACTATAGGGTCGTCCCCGCGAACCCGGGACTACGTTGGCCAGTCACCGACATGTCCGACGACTATAGGGTCGTTCCCACGACCACGGGCCAAAGTTGGCCAGCCGCCGACATGTCCGACGACTATAGGGTCGTCCCCACGACCACGGGCCAAAGTTGCCCTGCCGCCGACATGTCCGACGAATATAGGGTCGTCCCCACGACCTCGGGACTAGGTTGGCCGCCGCCGACATGTCCGACGACTATTGGGTCGTCCCCACGCCCCGGGCCAAAGTTGGCCAGCCGCCGACATGTCCGACGACTATAGGGTCGTCCCCACGACCCCGGGACTAGGTTGGCCCGCCGCCCACTTGTCCGACGACTATAGGGTCGTCCCCACGACCCCGGGACTAGGTTGGCCCGCCGCCGACATGTCCGACGACTATAGGGTCGTCCCCACGACCACGGGCCAAAGTTGCGCTGCCGCCGACATGTCCGACGACTATAGGGTCGTCCCCACGACCCCGGGTCTAGGTTGGCCCGCCGCCGACTTTTCCGACGACTATAGGGTCGTCCCCACGACCCCGGGACTAGGTTGGCCCGCCGCCGACATGTCCGACGTCTATAGGGTCGTCCCCACGACCCCGGGGCTAGATTGGCCCGCCACCGTCATGTCCGACGACTATAGGTTCGTCCCTACGACCCTGGGCATACGTTGGCCTGCCGCCGACATGTCCGACGACTATAGGGTCGTCCCCACGTCCCCAGGACTAGGTTGGCCCGCCGCCGACTTGTCCGACGACTATAGGGTCGTCCCCACGACCCCGGGACTAGGTTGGCCCGCCGCCGACATGTCCGACGATTATAGGGTCGTCCCCACGACCCCGGGACTAGGTTGGCCCGCCGCCGACATGTCCGTAGACTATAGGGTCGTCCCCACGCCCCGGGCCAAAGTTGGCCAGCCGCCGACATGTCCGACGACTATAGGGTCGTCCCCGCGAACCCGGGACTACGTTGGCCAGTCACCGACATGTCCGACGACTATAGGGTCGTCCCCACGACCACTGGCCAAAGTTGCCCAGCCGCCGACATGTCCGACGACTATAGGGTCGTCCCCACGCCCCGGTCCAAAGTTGGCCAGCCGCCGACATGTCCGACGACTATAGGGTCGTCCCCGCGACCCCGGGACTTGATTGGCCCGCCATCGTCATGTCCGGCGACTGTACGGTCGTCCCCACGACCCCGGGACTAGGTTGGCCCGCCGCCGACTTGTCCGACGACTATAGGGTCGTCCCCACGACCACTGGCCAAAGTTGCCCAGCCGCAGACATGTCCGACCACTATAGGGTCGTCCCCACGACCCCGGTACTAGATTGGCCCGCCACCGTGATGTCCGACGACTATAGGGTCGTCTCCACGACCCCGGGACTAGGTTGGCCCGCCGCCGACTTGTCCGACGACTATAGGGTCGTCCCCACGACCACGGGCCAAAGTTGCCCTGCCGCCGACATGTCCGACGACTATAGGGTCGTCCCCACGATCCCGGGACTAGGTTGGCCCTCCGGCGACATGTCCGACGACTATAGGGTCGTCCCCACGCCCCGGGCCAAAGTTGCCCTGCCGCCGACATGTCCGACGACTATACGGTCGTCCTCGCGACCACGGGACTAGGTTGGCCCGCCGCCGACTTGTCCGACGACTATAGGGTCGTCCCCAGGACCCCGGGACTAGGTCGGCCCGCCGCCGACTTGTCCGACGACTATAGGGTCGTCCCCACGACCCGGGCCAAAGTTGGACAGCCGCCGACATGTCCGACGACTATAGGGTCGTCCCCGCGAACCCGGGACTACGTTGGCCAGCCACCGACATGTCCGACGACTATACGGTCGTTCCCACGACCACGGGCCAAAGTTGGACAGCCGCCGACTTGTCCGACGACTATAGGGTCGTCCCCGCGAACCCGGGACTACGTTGGCCAGTCACCGACATGTCCGACGACTATAGGGTCGTTCCCACGACCACGGGCCAAAGTTGGCCAGCCGCCGACATGTCCGACGACTATAGGGTCGTCCCCACGACCACGGGCCAAAGTTGCCCTGCCGCCGACATGTCCGACGACTATAGGGTCGTCCCCACGACCTCGGGACTAGGTTGGCCGCCGCCGACATGTCCGACGACTATTGGGTCGTCCCCACGCCCCGGGCCAAAGTTGGCCAGCCGCCGACATGTCCGACGACTATAGGGTCGTCCCCACGACCCCGGGACTAGGTTGGCCCGCCGCCCACTTGTCCGACGACTATAGGGTCGTCCCCACGACCCCGGGACTAGGTTGGCCCGCCGCCGACATGTCCGACGACTATAGGGTCGTCCCCACGACCACGGGCCAAAGTTGCGCTGCCGCCGACATGTCCGACGACTATAGGGTCGTCCCCACGACCCCGGGTCTAGGTTGGCCCGCCGCCGACTTTTCCGACGACTATAGGGTCGTCCCCACGACCCCGGGACTAGGTTGGCCCGCCGCCGACATGTCCGACGTCTATAGGGTCGTCCCCACGACCCCGGGGCTAGATTGGCCCGCCACCGTCATGTCCGACGACTATAGGTTCGTCCCTACGACCCTGGGCATACGTTGGCCTGCCGCCGACATGTCCGACGACTATAGGGTCGTCCCCACGTCCCCAGGACTTGGTTGGCCCGCCGCCGACTTGTCCGACGACTATAGGGTCGTCCCCACGACCCCGGGACTAGGTTGGCCCGCCGCCGACATGTCCGACGATTATAGGGTCGTCCCCACGACCCCGGGACTAGGTTGGCCCGCCGCCGACATGTCCGTAGACTATAGGGTCGTCCCCACGCCCCGGGCCAAAGTTGGCCAGCCGCCGACATGTCCGACGACTATAGGGTCGTCCCCGCGACCCCGGGACTTGATTGGCCCGCCATCGTCATGTCCGGCGACTATACGGTCGTCCCCACGACCCCGGGACTAGGTTGGCCCGCCGCCGACTTGTCCGACGACTATAGGTTCGTCCCCACGACCACTGGCCAAAGTTGCCCAGCCGCAGACATGTCCGACCACTATAGGGTCGTCCCCACGACCCCGGTACTAGATTGGCCCGCCACCGTGATGTCCGACGACTATAGGGTCGTCTCCACGACCCCGGGACTAGGTTGGCCCGCCGCCGACTTGTCCGACGACTATAGGGTCGTCCCCACGACCACGGGCCAAAGTTGCCCTGCCGCCGACATGTCCGACGACTATAGGGTCGTCCCCACGATCCCGGGACTAGGTTGGCCCTCCGGCGACATGTCCGACGACTATAGGGTCGTCCCCACGCCCCGGGCCAAAGTTGCCCTGCCGCCGACATGTCCGACGACTATACGGTCGTCCTCGCGACCACGGGACTAGGTTGGCCCGCCGCCGACTTGTCCGACGACTATAGGGTCGTCCCCAGGACCCCGGGACCAGGTCGGCCCGCCGCCGACTTGTCCGACGACTATAGGGTCGTCCCCACGACCCGGGCCAAAGTTGGACAGCCGCCGACATGTCCGACGACTATAGGGTCGTCCCCGCGATCCCGGGACTACGTTGGCCAGCCACCGACATGTCCGACGACTATAGGGTCGTCCCCACGACCACGGGCCAAAGTTGCCCTGCCGCCGACATGTCCGACGACTATAGGGTCGTCCCCACGACCCCGGGTCTAGGTTGGCCCGCCGCCGACTTTTCCGACGACTATAGGGTCGTCCCCATGACCCCGGGACTAGGTTGGCCCGCCGCCGACATGTCCGACGTCTATAGGGTCGTCCCCACGACCCCGGGGCTAGATTGGCCCGCCACCGTCATGTCCGACGACTATAGGTTCGTCCCTACGACCCTGGGCATACGTTGGCCTGCCGCCGACATGTCCGACGACTATAGGGTCGTCCCCACGACCCCAGGACTAGGTTGGCCCGCCGCCGACTTGTCCGACGACTATAGGGTCGTCCCCACGACCCCGGGACTAGGTTGGCCCGCCGCCGACTTGACCGACGACTATAGGGTCGTCCCCACGACCCCGGGACTAGGTTGGCCAGTCACCGACATGTCCGACGACTATAGGGTCGTCCCCACGACCACAGGCCAAAGTTGCCCAGCCGCCGACATGTCCGACGACTATAGGGTCGTCCCCATGACCCCGGGGCTAGATTGCCCCGGCACCGTCATGTCCGACGACTATAGGGTCGTCCCCACGACCCGGGCCAAAGTTGGCCAGCCGCCGACATGTCCGACGACTATAGGGTCGTCCCCATGACCCCGGGACTAGGTTGGACTGCCGCCGACATGTCCGACGACTATACGGTCGTCCTCGCGACCACGGGAATAGGTTGGCCCGCCGCCGACTTGTCCGACGACTATACGGTCGTCCCCACGACCACGGGACTAGGTTGGCGCGCCGCCGACTTGTCCGACGACTATAGGGTCGTCCCCAGGACCCCGGGACTAGGTCGGCCCGCCGCCGACTTGTCCGACGACTATAGGGTCGTCCCCACGACCCGGGCCAAAGTTGAACAGCCGCCGACATGTCCGACGACTATAGGGTCGTCCCCACGACCCCGGGACTAGGTTGGCCCGCCGCCGACATGTCCGACGACTATAGGGTCGTCCCCACGACCCCGGGACTAGGTTGGCCCGCCGCCGACTTGACCGACGACTATAGGGTCGTCCCCACGACCCCGGGACTAGGTTGGCCAGTCACCGACATGTCCGACGACTATAGGGTCGTCCACACGACCACAGGCCAAAGTTGCCCAGCCGCCGACATGTCCGACGACTATAGGGTCGTCCCCACGACCCCGGGGCTAGATTGCCCCGGCACCGCCATGTCCGACGACTATAGGGTCGTCCCCACGACCCGGGCCAAAGTTGGCCAGCCGCCGACATGTCCGACGACTATAGGGTCGTCCCCACGACCCCGGGGCTAGGTTGGCCCGCCGCCGACATGTCCGATGACTATACGGTCGTCCTCGCGACCACGGGACTAGGTTGGCCCGCCGCCGACTTGTCCGACGACTATAGGGTCGTCCCCAGGACCCCGGGACTAGGTCGGCCCGCCGCCGACTTGTCCGACTACTATAGGGTCGTCCCCACGACCCGGGCCAAAGTTGGACAGCCGCCGACATGTCCGACGACTATAGGGTCGTCCCCGCGAACCCGGGACTACGTTGGCCAGTCACCGACATGTCCGACGACTATAGGGTCGTCCCCACGACCACTGGCCAAAGTTGCCCAGCCGCCGACATGTCCGACGACTATAGGGTCGTCGCCACGCCCCGGTCCAAAGTTGGCCAGCCGCCGACATGTCCGACGACTATAGGGTCGTCCCCACGACCCCGGGACTTGATTGGCCCGCCACCGTCATGTCCGGCGACTATACGGTCGTCCCCACGACCCCGGGACTAGGTTGGCCCGCCGCCGACTTGTCCGACGACTATAGGGTCGTCCCCACGACCACTGGCCAAAGTTGCCCAGCCGCAGACATGTCCGACGACTATAGGGTCGTCCCCACGACCACTGGCCAAAGTTGCCCAGCCGCCGACATGTCCGACGACTATAGGGTCGTCGCCACGCCCCGGTCCAAAGTTGGCCAGCCGCCGACATGTCCGACGACTATAGGGTCGTCCCCACGACCCCGGGACTTGATTGGCCCGCCACCGTCATGTCCGGCGACTATACGGTCGTCCCCACGACCCCGGGACTAGGTTGGCCCGCCGCCGACTTGTCCGACGACTATAGGGTCGTCCCCACGACCACTGGCCAAAGTTGCCCAGCCGCAGACATGTCCGACGACTATAGGGTCGTCCCCACGACCCCGGGACTAGATTGGCCCGCCACCGTGATGTCCGACGACTATAGGGTCGTCTCCACGACCCCGGGCCAAAGTTGGACAGCCGCCGACATGTCCGACGACTATAGGGTCGTCCCCGCGAACCCGGGACTACGTTGGCCAGTCACCGACATGTCCGACGACTATAGGGTCGTTCCCACGACCACGGGCCAAAGTTGGCCAGCCGCCGACATGTCCGACGACTATAGGGTCGTCCCCGCGAACCCGGGACTACGTTGGCCAGTCACCGACATGTCCGACGACTATAGGGTCGTCCCCACGACCACGAGCCAAAGTTGCCCTGCCGCCGACATGTCCGACGACTATAGGGTCGTCCCCACGACCCCGGGTCTAGGTTGGCCCGCCGCCGCCTTTTCCGACGATTATAGGGTCGTCCCCACGACCCCGGGACTAGGTTGGCCCGCCGCCGACATGTCCGACGTCTATAGGGTCGTCCCCACGACCCCGGGGCTAGATTGGCCCGCCACCGTCATGTCCGACGACTATAGGTTCGTCCCTACGACCCTGGGCATACGTTGGCCTGCCGCCGACATGTCCGACGACTATAGGGTCGTCCCCACGACCCCAGGACTAGGTTGGCCCGCCGCCGACTTGTCCGACGACTATAGGGTCGTCTCCACGACCCCGGGACTAGGTTGGCCCGCCGCCGACATGTCCGACGATTATAGGGTCGTCCCCACGACCCCGGGACTAGGTTGGCCCGCCGCCGACATGTCCGTAGAGTATAGGGTCGTCCCCACGCCCCGGGCCAAAGTTGGCCAGCCGCCGACATGTCCGACGACTATAGGGTCGTCCCCACGACCACGGGCCAAAGTTGCCCTGCCGCCGACATGTCCGACGACTATAGGGTCGTCCCCACGACCTCGGGACTAGGTTGGCCGCCGCCGACATGTCCGATGACTATACGGTCGTCCTCGCGACCACGGGACTAGGTTGGCCCGCCGCCGACTTGCCCGACGACTATACGGTCGTCCCCACGACCACGGGACTAGGTTGGCCCGCCGCCGACTTGTCCGACGACTATAGGGTCGGCCCCAGGACCCCGGGACTAGGTCGGCCCGCCGCCGACTTGTCCGACGACTATAGGGTCGTCCCCACGACCCGGGCCAAAGTTGGACAGCCGCCGACATGTCCGACGACTATAGGGTCGTCCCCGCGAACCCGGGACTACGTTGGCCAGTCACCGACGACTATAGGGTCGTCCCCACGACCACGGGCCAAAGTTGCCCTGCCGCCGACATGTCCGACGACTATAGGGTCGTCCCCACGACCCCGGGTCTAGGTTGGCCCGCCGCCGACTTTTCCGACGACTATAGGGTCGTCCCCACGACCGCGGGACTAGGTTGGCCAGTCACCGACATGTCCGACGACTATAGGGTCGTCCCCACGACCCCGGGACTAGGTTGGCCCGCCGCCGACATGTCTTTAGACTATAGGGTCGTCCCCACGCCCCGGGCCAAAGTTGGCCCGCCGCCGACGTGTCCTACGACTATGGGGTCGTCCCCACGACCACGGGCCAAAGTTGGCCAGCCGCCGACATGTCCGACGACTATAGGGTCGTCCCCATGACCCCGGGACTAGGTTGGCCCGCCGCCGACATGTCCGATGACTATACGGTCGTCCTCGCGACCACGGGACTAGGTTGGCCCGCCGCCGACTTGTCCGACGACTATACGGTCGTCCCCACGACCACGGGACTAGGTTGGCCCGCCGCCGACTTGTCCGACGACTATAGGGTCGTCCCCAGGACCCCGGGACTAGGTCGGCCCGCCGCCGACTTGTCCGACGACTATAGGGTCGTCCGCACGACCCGGGCCAAAGTTGGACAGCCGCCGACATGTCCGACGACTATAGGGTCGTCCCCGCGAACCCGGGACTACGTTGGCCAGTCACCGACGACTATAGGGTCGTCCCCACGACCACGGGCCAAAGTTGCCCTGCCGCCGACATGTCCGACGACTATAGGGTCGTCCCCACGACCCCGGGTCTAGGTTGGCCCGCCGCCGACTTTTCCGACGACTATAGGGTCGTCCCCACGACCCCGGGACTAGGTTGGCCAGTCACCGACATGTCCGACGACTATAGGGTCGTCCCCACGACCCCGGGACTAGGTTGGCCCGCCGCCGACGTGTCCTACGACTATGGGGTCGTCCCCACGACCACGGGCCAAAGTTGGCCAGCCGCCGACATGTCCGACGACTATAGGGTCGTCCCCACGACCCCGGGTCTAGGTTTGCCCGCCGCCGACTTTTCCGACGACAATAGGGTCGTCCCCACGACCCCGGGACTAGGTTGGCCCGCCGCCGACATGTCCGACGTCTATAGGGTCGTCCCCACGACCCCGGGGCTAGATTGGCCCGCCACCGTCATGTCCGACGACTATAGGTTCGTCCCTACGACCCTGGGCATACGTTGGCCTGCCGCCGACATGTTCGACGATTATAGGGTCGTCCCCACGACCCCAGGACTAGGTTGGCCCGCCGCCGACTTGTCCGACGACGATAGGGTCGTCCCCACGACCCCGGGACTAGGTTGGCCCGCCGCCCACTTGACCGACGACTATAGGGTCGTCCCCACGACCCCGGGACTAGGTTGGCCAGTCACCGACATGTCCGACGACTATAGGGTCGTCCCCACTACCACAGGCCAAAGTTGCCCAGCCGCCGACATGTCCGACGACTATAGGGTCGTCCCCACGACCCCGGGGCTAGATTGCCCCGGCACCGTCATGTCCGACGACTATAGGGTCGTCCCCACGACCCGGGCCAAAGTTGGCCAGCCGCCGACATGTCCGACGACTATAGGGTCGTCCCCATGACCCCGGGACTAGGTTGGCCCGCCGCCGACATGTCCGACGACTATACGGTCGTCCTCGCGACCACGGGAATAGGTTGGCCCGCCGCCGACTTGTCCGACGACTATACGGTCGTCCCCACGACCACGGGAATAGGTTGGCCCGCCGCCGACTTGTCCGACGACTATAGGGTCGTCCCCAGGACCCCGGGACTAGGTCGGCCCGCCGCCGACTTGTCCGACGACTATAGGGTCGTCCCCACGACCCGGGCCAAAGTTGGACAGCCGCCGACATGTCCGACGACTATAGGGTCGTCCCCACGACCCCGGGACTAGGTTGGCCCGCCGCCGACATGTCCGACGACTATAGGGTCGTCCCCACGACCCGGGCCAAAGTTGGACAGCCGCCGACTTGTCCGACGACTATAGGGTCGTCCCCGCGAACCCGGGACTACGTTGGCCAGTCACCGACATGTCCGACGACTATAGGGTCGTTCCCACGACCACGGGCCAAAGTTGGCCAGCCGCCGACATGTCCGACGACTATAGGGTCGTCCCCACGACCACGGGCCAAAGTTGCCCTGCCGCCGACATGTCCGACGACTATAGGGTCGTCCCCACGACCTCGGGACTAGGTTGGCCGCCGCCGACATGTCCGACGACTATTGGGTCGTCCCCACGCCCCGGGCCAAAGTTGGCCAGCCGCCGACATGTCCGACGACTATAGGGTCGTCCCCACGACCCCGGGACTAGGTTGGCCCGCCGCCCACTTGTCCGACGACTATAGGGTCGTCCCCACGACCCCGGGACTAGGTTGGCCCGCCGCCGACATGTCCGACGACTATAGGGTCGTCCCCACGACCACGGGCCAAAGTTGCGCTGCCGCCGACATGTCCGACGACTATAGGGTCGTCCCCACGACCCCGGGTCTAGGTTGGCCCGCCGCCGACTTTTCCGACGACTATAGGGTCGTCCCCACGACCCCGGGACTAGGTTGGCCCGCCGCCGACATGTCCGACGTCTATAGGGTCGTCCCCACGACCCCGGGGCTAGATTGGCCCGCCACCGTCATGTCCGACGACTATAGGTTCGTCCCTACGACCCTGGGCATACGTTGGCCTGCCGCCGACATGTCCGACGACTATAGGGTCGTCCCCACGTCCCCAGGACTAGGTTGGCCCGCCGCCGACTTGTCCGACGACTATAGGGTCGTCCCCACGACCCCGGGACTAGGTTGGCCCGCCGCCGACATGTCCGACGATTATAGGGTCGTCCCCACGACCCCGGGACTAGGTTGGCCCGCCGCCGACATGTCCGTAGACTATAGGGTCGTCCCCACGCCCCGGGCCAAAGTTGGCCAGCCGCCGACATGTCCGACGACTATAGGGTCGTCCCCGCGAACCCGGGACTACGTTGGCCAGTCACCGACATGTCCGACGACTATAGGGTCGTCCCCACGACCACTGGCCAAAGTTGCCCAGCCGCCGACATGTCCGACGACTATAGGGTCGTCCCCACGCCCCGGTCCAAAGTTGGCCAGCCGCCGACATGTCCGACGACTATAGGGTCGTCCCCGCGACCCCGGGACTTGATTGGCCCGCCATCGTCATGTCCGGCGACTATACGGTCGTCCCCACGACCCCGGGACTAGGTTGGCCCGCCGCCGACTTGTCCGACGACTATAGGGTCGTCCCCACGACCACTGGCCAAAGTTGCCAGCCGCAGACATGTCCGACCACTATAGGGTCGTCCCCACGACCCCGGTACTAGATTGGCCCGCCACCGTGATGTCCGACGACTATAGGGTCGTCTCCACGACCCCGGGACTAGGTTGGCCCGCCGCCGACTTGTCCGACGACTATAGGGCCGTCCCCACGACCACGGGCCAAAGTTGCCCTGCCGCCGACATGTCCGACGACTATAGGGTCGTCCCCACGATCCCGGGACTAGGTTGGCCCTCCGGCGACATGTCCGACGACTATAGGGTCGTCCCCACGCCCCGGGCCAAAGTTGCCCTGCCGCCGACATGTCCGACGACTATACGGTCGTCCTCGCGACCACGGGACTAGGTTGGCCCGCCGCCGACTTGTCCGACGACTATAGGGTCGTCCCCAGGACCCCGGGACTAGGTCGGCCCGCCGCCGACTTGTCCGACGACTATAGGGTCGTCCCCACGACCCGGGCCAAAGTTGGACAGCCGCCGACATGTCCGACGACTATAGGGTCGTCCCCGCGAACCCGGGACTACGTTGGCCAGCCACCGACATGTCCGACGACTATACGGTCGTTCCCACGACCACGGGCCAAAGTTGGACAGCCGCCGACTTGTCCGACGACTATAGGGTCGTCCCCGCGAACCCGGGACTACGTTGGCCAGTCACCGACATGTCCGACGACTATAGGGTCGTTCCCACGACCACGGGCCAAAGTTGGCCAGCCGCCGACATGTCCGACGACTATAGGGTCGTCCCCACGACCACGGGCCAAAGTTGCCCTGCCGCCGACATGTCCGACGACTATAGGGTCGTCCCCACGACCTCGGGACTAGGTTGGCCGCCGCCGACATGTCCGACGACTATTGGGTCGTCCCCACGCCCCGGGCCAAAGTTGGCCAGCCGCCGACATGTCCGACGACTATAGGGTCGTCCCCACGACCCCGGGACTAGGTTGGCCCGCCACCCACTTGTCCGACGACTATAGGGTCGTCCCCACGACCCCGGGACTAGGTTGGCCCGCCGCCGACATGTCCGACGACTATAGGGTCGTCCCCACGACCACGGGCCAAAGTTGCGCTGCCGCCGACATGTCCGACGACTATAGGGTCGTCCCCACGACCCCGGGTCTAGGTTGGCCCGCCGCCGACTTTTCCGACGACTATAGGGTCGTCCCCACGACCCCGGGACTAGGTTGGCCCGCCGCCGACATGTCCGACGTCTATAGGGTCGTCCCCACGACCCCGGGGCTAGATTGGCCCGCCACCGTCATGTCCGACGACTATAGGTTCGTCCCTACGACCCTGGGCATACGTTGGCCTGCCGCCGACATGTCCGACGACTATAGGGTCGTCCCCACGTCCCCAGGACTTGGTTGGCCCGCCGCCGACTTGTCCGACGACTATAGGGTCGTCCCCACGACCCCGGGACTAGGTTGGCCCGCCGCCGACATGTCCGACGATTATAGGGTCGTCCCCACGACCCCGGGACTAGGTTGGCCCGCCGCCGACATGTCCGTAGACTATAGGGTCGTCCCCACGCCCCGGGCCAAAGTTGGCCAGCCGCCGACATGTCCGACGACTATAGGGTCGTCCCCGCGAACCCGGGACTACGTTGGCCAGTCACCGACATGTCCGACGACTATAGGGTCGTCCCCACGACCACTGGCCAAAGTTGCCCAGCCGCCGACATGTCCGACGACTATAGGGTCGTCCCCACGCCCCGGTCCAAAGTTGGCCAGCCGCCGACATGTCCGACGACTATAGGGTCGTCCCCGCGACCCCGGGACTTGATTGGCCCGCCATCGTCATGTCCGGCGACTATACGGTCGTCCCCACGACCCCGGGACTAGGTTGGCCCGCCGCCGACTTGTCCGACGACTATAGGGTCGTCCCCACGACCACTGGCCAAAGTTGCCCAGCCGCAGACATGTCCGACCACTATAGGGTCGTCCCCACGACCCCGGTACTAGATTGGCCCGCCACCGTGATGTCCGACGACTATAGGGTCGTCTCCACGACCCCGGGACTAGGTTGGCCCGCCGCCGACTTGTCCGACGACTATAGGGTCGTCCCCACGACCACGGGCCAAAGTTGCCCTGCCGCCGACATGTCCGACGACTATAGGGTCGTCCCCACGATCCCGGGACTAGGTTGGCCCTCCGGCGACATGTCCGACGACTATAGGGTCGTCCCCACGCCCCGGGCCAAAGTTGCCCTGCCGCCGACATGTCCGACGGCTATACGGTCGTCCTCGCGACCACGGGACTAGGTTGGCCCGCCGCCGACTTGTCCGACGACTATAGGGTCGTCCCCAGGACCCCGGGACCAGGTCGGCCCGCCGCCGACTTGTCCGACGACTATAGGGTCGTCCCCACGACCCGGGCCAAAGTTGGACAGCCGCCGACATGTCCGACGACTATAGGGTCGTCCCCGCGATCCCGGGACTACGTTGGCCAGCCACCGACATGTCCGACGACTATAGGGTCGTTCCCACGACCACGGGCCAAAGTTGGCCAGCCGCCGACATGTCCGACGATTATAGGGTCGTCCCGCGAACCCGGGACTACGTTGGCCAGTCACCGACATGTCCGACGACTATAGGGTCGTCCCCACGACCACGGGCCAAAGTTGCCCTGCCGCCGACATGTCCGACGACTATAGGGTCGTCCCCACGACCCCGGGTCTAGGTTGGCCCGCCGCCGACTTTTCCGACGACTATAGGGTCGTCCCCACGACCCCGGGACTTGATTGGCCCGCCACCGTCATGTCCGGCGACTATACGGTCGACCCCACGACCCCGGGACTAGGTTGGCCCGCCGCCGACTTGTCCGACGACTATAGGGTCGTCCCCACGACCACGGGCCAAAGTTGCCCTGCCGCCGACATGTCCGACGACTATACGGTCGTCCTCGCGACCACGGGACTAGGTTGGCCCGCCGCCGACTTGTCCGACGACTATAGGGTCGTCCCCAGGACCCCGGGACTAGGTCGGCCCGCCGCCGACTTGTCCGACGACTATAGGGTCGTCCCCACGACCCGGGCCAAAGTTGGACAGCCGCCGACATGTCCGACGACTATAGGGTCGTCCCCGCGAACCCGGGACTACGTTGGCCAGTCACCGACATGTCCGACGACTATAGGGTCGTCCCCACGACCACGGGCCAAAGTTGCCCTGCCGCCGACATGTCCGACGACTATAGGGTCGTCCCCACGACCCCGGGTCTAGGTTGGCCCGCCGCCGACTTTTCCGACGACTATAGGGTCGTCCCCATGACCCCGGGACTAGGTTGGCCCGCCGCCGACATGTCCGACGTCTATAGGGTCGTCCCCACGACCCCGGGGCTAGATTGGCCCGCCACCGTCATGTCCGACGACTATAGGTTCGTCCCTACGACCCTGGGCATACGTTGGCCTGCCGCCGACATGTCCGACGACTATAGGGTCGTCCCCACGACCCCAGGACTAGGTTGGCCCGCCGCCGACTTGTCCGACGACTATAGGGTCGTCCCCACGACCCCGGGACTAGGTTGGCCCGCCGCCGACATGTCCGACGATTATAGGGTCGTCCCCGCGACCCCGGGACCAGGTTGGCCCGCCGCCGACATGTCCGTAGACTATAGGGTCGTCCCCACGCCCCGGGCCAAAGTTGGCCAGCCGCCGACATGTCCGACGACTATAGGGTCGTCCCCACGACCCCGGGACTAGGTTGGCCCGCCGCCGACTTGTCTGACGACTATAGGGTCGTCCCCACGACCACGGGCCAAAGTTGCCCTGCCGCCGACATGTCCGACGACTATACGGTCCTCCTCGCGACCACGGGACTAGGTTGGCCCGCCGCCGACTTGTCCGACGACTATAGGGTCGTCCCCAGGACCCCGGGACCAGGTCGGCCCGCCGCCGACTTGTCCGACGACTATAGGGTCGTCCCCACGACCCGGGCCAAAGTTGGCCAGCCGCCGACATGTCCGACGACTATAGGGTCGTCCCCGCGAACCCGGGACTACGTTGGCCAGTCACCGACATGTCCGACGACTATAGGGTCGTCCCCACGACCACGGGCCAAAGTTGCCCTGCCGCCGACATGTCCGACGACTATAGGGTCGTCCCCACGACCCCGGGTCTAGGTTGGCCCGCCGCCGACTTTTCCGACGACTATAGGGTCGTCCCCATGACCCCGGGACTAGGTTGGCCCGCCGCCGACATGTCCGACGTCTATAGGGTCGTCCCCACGACCCCGGGGCTAGATTGGCCCGCCACCGTCATGTCCGACGACTATAGGTTCGTCCCTACGACCCTGGGCATACGTTGGCCTGCCGCCGACATGTCCGACGACTATAGGGTCGTCCCCACGATCCCGGGACTAGGTTGGCCCTCCGGCGACATGTCCGACGACTATAGGGTCGTCCCCACGCCCCGGGCCAAAGTTGCCCTGCCGCCGACATGTCCGACGACTATACGGTCGTCCTCGCGACCACGGGACTAGGTTGGCCCGCCGCCGACTTGTCCGACGACTATAGGGTCGTCCCCACGACCCCGGGACTAGGTTGGCCCGCCGCCGACATGTCCGACGACTATAGGGTCGTCCCCACGACCACGGGCCAAAGTTGCGCTGCCGCCGACATGTCCGACGACTATAGGGTCGTCCCCACGACCCCGGGTCTAGGTTGGCCCGCCGCCGACTTTTCCGACGACTATAGGGTCGTCCCCACGACCCCGGGACTAGGTTGGCCCGCCGCCGACATGTCCGACGTCTATAGGGTCGTCCCCACGACCCCGGGGCTAGATTGGCCCGCCACCGTCATGTCCGACGACTATAGGTTCGTCCCTACGACCCTGGGCATACGTTGGCCTGCCGCCGACATGTCCGACGACTATAGGGTCGTCCCCACGTCCCCAGGACTTGGTTGGCCCGCCGCCGACTTGTCCGACGACTATAGGGTCGTCCCCACGACCCCGGGACTAGGTTGGCCCGCCGCCGACATGTCCGACGATTATAGGGTCGTCCCCACGACCCCGGGACTAGGTTGGCCCGCCGCCGACATGTCCGTAGACTATAGGGTCGTCCCCACGCCCCGGGCCAAAGTTGGCCAGCCGCCGACATGTCCGACGACTATAGGGTCGTCCCCGCGAACCCGGGACTACGTTGGCCAGTCACCGACATGTCCGACGACTATAGGGTCGTCCCCACGACCACTGGCCAAAGTTGCCCAGCCGCCGACATGTCCGACGACTATAGGGTCGTCCCCACGCCCCGGTCCAAAGTTGGCCAGCCGCCGACATGTCCGACGACTATAGGGTCGTCCCCGCGACCCCGGGACTTGATTGGCCCGCCATCGTCATGTCCGGCGACTATACGGTCGTCCCCACGACCCCGGGACTAGGTTGGCCCGCCGCCGACTTGTCCGACGACTATAGGGTCGTCCCCACGACCACTGGCCAAAGTTGCCCAGCCGCAGACATGTCCGACCACTATAGGGTCGTCCCCACGACCCCGGTACTAGATTGGCCCGCCACCGTGATGTCCGACGACTATAGGGTCGTCTCCACGACCCCGGGACTAGGTTGGCCCGCCGCCGACTTGTCCGACGACTATAGGGTCGTCCCCACGACCACGGGCCAAAGTTGCCCTGCCGCCGACATGTCCGACGACTATAGGGTCGTCCCCACGATCCCGGGACTAGGTTGGCCCTCCGGCGACATGTCCGACGACTATAGGGTCGTCCCCACGCCCCGGGCCAAAGTTGCCCTGCCGCCGACATGTCCGACGACTATACGGTCGTCCTCGCGACCACGGGACTAGGTTGGCCCGCCGCCGACTTGTCCGACGACTATAGGGTCGTCCCCAGGACCCCGGGACCAGGTCGGCCCGCCGCCGACTTGTCCGACGACTATAGGGTCGTCCCCACGACCCGGGCCAAAGTTGGACAGCCGCCGACATGTCCGACGACTATAGGGTCGTCCCCGCGATCCCGGGACTACGTTGGCCAGCCACCGACATGTCCGACGACTATAGGGTCGTTCCCACGACCACGGGCCAAAGTTGGCCAGCCGCCGACATGTCCGACGACTATAGGGTCGTCCCGCGAACCCGGGACTACGTTGGCCAGTCACCGACATGTCCGACGACTATAGGGTCGTCCCCACGACCACGGGCCAAAGTTGCCCTGCCGCCGACATGTCCGACGACTATAGGGTCGTCCCCACGACCCCGGGTCTAGGTTGGCCCGCCGCCGACTTTTCCGACGACTATAGGGTCGTCCCCACGACCCCGGGACTTGATTGGCCCGCCACCGTCATGTCCGGCGACTATACGGTCGACCCCACGACCCCGGGACTAGGTTGGCCCGCCGCCGACTTGTCCGACGACTATAGGGTCGTCCCCACGACCACGGGCCAAAGTTGCCCTGCCGCCGACATGTCCGACGACTATACGGTCGTCCTCGCGACCACGGGACTAGGTTGGCCCGCCGCCGACTTGTCCGACGACTATAGGGTCGTCCCCAGGACCCCGGGACTAGGTCGGCCCGCCGCCGACTTGTCCGACGACTATAGGGTCGTCCCCACGACCCGGGCCAAAGTTGGACAGCCGCCGACATGTCCGACGACTATAGGGTCGTCCCCGCGAACCCGGGACTACGTTGGCCAGTCACCGACATGTCCGACGACTATAGGGTCGTCCCCACGACCACGGGCCAAAGTTGCCCTGCCGCCGACATGTCCGACGACTATAGGGTCGTCCCCACGACCCCGGGTCTAGGTTGGCCCGCCGCCGACTTTTCCGACGACTATAGGGTCGTCCCCATGACCCCGGGACTAGGTTGGCCCGCCGCCGACATGTCCGACGTCTATAGGGTCGTCCCCACGACCCCGGGGCTAGATTGGCCCGCCACCGTCATGTCCGACGACTATAGGTTCGTCCCTACGACCCTGGGCATACGTTGGCCTGCCGCCGACATGTCCGACGACTATAGGGTCGTCCCCACGACCCCAGGACTAGGTTGGCCCGCCGCCGACTTGTCCGACGACTATAGGGTCGTCCCCACGACCCCGGGACTAGGTTGGCCCGCCGCCGACATGTCCGACGATTATAGGGTCGTCCCCGCGACCCCGGGACCAGGTTGGCCCGCCGCCGACATGTCCGTAGACTATAGGGTCGTCCCCACGCCCCGGGCCAAAGTTGGCCAGCCGCCGACATGTCCGACGACTATAGGGTCGTCCCCACGACCCCGGGACTAGGTTGGCCCGCCGCCGACTTGTCTGACGACTATAGGGTCGTCCCCACGACCACGGGCCAAAGTTGCCCTGCCGCCGACATGTCCGACGACTATACGGTCGTCCTCGCGACCACGGGACTAGGTTGGCCCGCCGCCGACTTGTCCGACGACTATAGGGTCGTCCCCAGGACCCCGGGACCAGGTCGGCCCGCCGCCGACTTGTCCGACGACTATAGGGTCGTCCCCACGACCCGGGCCAAAGTTGGCCAGCCGCCGACATGTCCGACGACTATAGGGTCGTCCCCGCGAACCCGGGACTACGTTGGCCAGTCACCGACATGTCCGACGACTATAGGGTCGTCCCCACGACCACGGGCCAAAGTTGCCCTGCCGCCGACATGTCCGACGACTATAGGGTCGTTCCAACGATCCCGGGACTAGGTTGGCCCTCCGCTGACATGTCCGACGACTATAGGGTCGTCCCCACGCCCCGGGCCAAAGTTGGCCAGCCGCCGACATGTCCGACGACTATAGGGTCGTCCCCGCGAACCCGGGACTACGTTGGCCAGTCACCGACATGTCCGACGACTATAGGGTCGTTCCCACGACCACGGGCCAAAGTTGGCCAGCCGCCAACATGTCCGACGACTATAGGGTCGTCCCCGCGAACCCGGGACTACGTTGGCCAGTCACCGACATGTCCGACGACTATAGGGTCGTCCCCACGACCACGGGCCAAAGTTGCGCTGCCGCCGACATGTCCGACGACTATAGGGTCGTCCCCACGACCCCGGGTCTAGGTTGGCCCGCCGCCGAATTTTCCGACGACTATAGGGTCGTCCCCACGACCCCGGGACTAGGTTGGCCCGCCGCCGACATGTCCGACGTCTATAGGGTCGTCCCCACGACCCCGGGGCTAGATTGGCCCGCCACCGTCATGTCCGACGACTATAGGTTCGTCCCTACGACCCTGGGCATACCTTGGCCTGCCGCCGACATGTCCGACGACTATAGGGTCGTCCCCACGTCCCCAGGACTAGGTTGGCCCGCCGCCGACTTGTCCGACGACTATAGGGTCGTCCCCACGACCCCGGGACTAGGTTGGCCCGCCGCCGACATGTCCGACGATTATAGGGTCGTCCCCACGACCCCGGGACTAGGTTGGCCCGCCGCCGACATGTCCGTAGACTATAGGGTCGTCCCCACGCCCCGGGCCAAAGTTGGCCAGCCGCCGACATGTCCGACGACTATAGGGTCGTCCCCGCGAACCCGGGACTACGTTGGCCAGTCACCGACATGTCCGACGACTATAGGGTCGTCCCCACGACCACTGGCCAAAGTTGCCCAGCCGCCGACATGTCCGACGACTATAGGGTCGTCCCCACGCCCCGGTCCAAAGTTGGCCAGCCGCCGACATGTCCGACGACTATAGGGTCGTCCCCACGACCCCGGGACTTGATTGGCCCGCCACCGTCATGTCCGGCGACTATACGGTCGTCCCCACGACCCCGGGACTAGGTTGGCCCGCCGCCGACTTGTCCGACGACTATAGGGTCGTCCCCACGA
Source organism: Andrena fulva (assembly GCA_946251845.1). Classification (NCBI taxonomy): domain Eukaryota; kingdom Metazoa; phylum Arthropoda; class Insecta; order Hymenoptera; family Andrenidae; genus Andrena; species Andrena fulva. Next base: position 197,439 of record CAMITZ010000248.1, read on the forward strand.
CCACTGGCCAAAGTTGCCCAGCCGCAGACATGTCCGACGACTATAGGGTCGTCCCCACGACCCCGGGACTAGATTGGCCCGCCACCGTGATGTCCGACGACTATAGGGTCGTCTCCACGACCCCGGGACTAGGTTGGCCCGCCGCCGACTTGTCCGACGACTATAGGGTCGTCCCCACGACCACGGGCCAAAGTTGCCCTGCCGCCGACATGTCCGACGACTATAGGGTCGTCCCCACGATCCCGGGACTAGGTTGGCCCTCCGGCGACATGTCCGACGACTATAGGGTCGTCCCCACGCCCCGGGCCAAAGTTGCCCTGCCGCCGACATGTCCGACGACTATACGGTCGTCCTCGCGACCACGGGACTAGGTTGGCCCGCCGCCGACTTGTCCGACGACTATAGGGTCGTCCCCAGGACCCCGGGACTAGGTCGGCCCGCCGCCGACTTGTCCGACGACTATAGGGTCGTCCCCACGACCCGGGCCAAAGTTGGACAGCCGCCGACATGTCCGACGACTATAGGGTCGTCCCCGCGAACCCGGGACTACGTTGGCCAGCCACCGACATGTCCGACGACTATAGGGTCGTTCCCACGACCACGGGCCAAAGTTGGCCAGCCGCCGACATGTCCGACGACTATAGGGTCGTCCCCGCGAACCCGGGACTACGTTGGCCAGTCACCGACATGTCCGACGACTATAGGGTCGTCCCCACGACCACGGGCCAAAGTTGCCCTGCCGCCGACATGTCCGACGACTATAGGGTCGTCCCCACGACCCCGGGTCTAGGTTGGCCCGCCGCCGACTTTTCCGACGACTATAGGGTCGTCCCCACGACCCCGGGACTTGATTGGCCCGCCACCGTCATGTCCGGCGACTATACGGTCGTCCCCACGACCCCGGGACTAGGTTCGCCCGCCGCCGACTTGTCCGACGACTATAGGGTCGTCCCCACGACCACGGGCCAAAGTTGCCCTGCCGCCGACATGTCCGACGACTATAGGGTCGTCCCCACGACCCCAGGACTAGGTTGGCCCGCCGCCGACTTGTCCGACGACTATAGGGTCGTCCCCACGACCCCGGGACTAGGTTGGCCCGCCGCCGACATGTCCGACGATTATAGGGTCGTCCCCACGACCCCGGGACTAGGTTGGCCCGCCGCCGACATGTCCGTAGACTATAGGGTCGTCCCCACGCCCCGGGCCAAAGTTGGCCAGCCGCCGACATGTCCGACGACTATAGGGTCGTCCCCACGACCCCGGGACTAGGTTGGCCCGCCGCCGACTTGTCTGACGACTATAGGGTCGTCTCCACGACCCCGGGACTAGGTTGGCCAGTCACCGACATGTCCGACGACTATAGGGTCGTCCCCACGACCCCGGGTCTAGGTTGGCCCGCCGCCGACTTTTCCGACGACTATAGGGTCGTCCCCACGACCCCGGGACTTGATTGGCCCGCCACCGTCATGTCCGGCGACTATACGGTCGTCCCCACGACCCCGGGACTAGGTTGGCCCGCCGCCGACTTGTCCGACGACTATAGGGTCGTCCCCACGACCACGGGCCAAAGTTGCCCTGCCGCCGACATGTCCGACGACTATACGGTCGTCCTCGCGACCACGGGACTAGGTTGGCCCGCCGCCGACTTGTCCGACGACTATAGGGTCGTCCCCAGGACCCCGGGACTAGGTCGGCCCGCCGCCGACTTGTCCGACGACTATAGGGTCGTCCCCACGACCCGGGCCAAAGTTGGACAGCCGCCGACATGTCCGACTACTATAGGGTCGTCCCCCCGAACCCGGGACTACGTTGGCCAGTCACCGACATGTCCGACGACTATAGGGTCGTTCCCACGACCACGGGCCAAAGTTGGCCAGCCGCCGACATGTCCGACGACTATAGGGTCGTCCCCGCGAACCCGGGACTACGTTGGCCAGTCACCGACATGTCCGACGACTATAGGGTCGTCCCCACGACCACGGGCCAAAGTTGCCCTGCCGCCGACATGTCCGACGACTATAGGGTCGTCCCCACGACCCCGGGTCTAGGTTGGCCCGCCGCCGACTTTTCCGACGACTATAGGGTCGTCCCCACGACCCCGGGACTAGGTTGGCCCGCCGCCGACATGTCCGACGTCTATAGGGTCGTCCCCACGACCCTGGGGCTAGATTGGCCCGCCACCGTCATGTCCGACGACTATAGGTTCGTCCCTACGACCCTGGGCATACGTTGGCCTGCCGCCGACATGTCCGACGACTATAGGGTCGTCCCCACGACCCCAGGACTAGGTTGGCCCGCCGCCGACTTGTCCGACGACTATAGGGTCGTCCCCACGACCCCGGGACTAGGTTGGCCCGCCGCCGACATGTCCGACGATTATAGGGTCGTCCCCACGACCCCGGGACTAGGTTGGCCCGCCGCCGACATGTCCGACGAATATAGGGTCGTCCCCACGCCCCGGGCCAAAGTTGGCCAGCCGCCGACATGTCCGACGACTATAGGGTCGTCCCCACGACCCCGGGACTAGGTTGGCCCGCCGCCGACTTGTCCGACGACTATAGGGTCGTCCCCACGACCCCGGGACTAGGTTGGCCCGCCGCCGACATGTCCGACGATTATCGGGTCGTCCCCTCGACCCCGGGATTAGGTTGGCCCGCCGCCGACATGTCCGTAGACTATAGGGTCGTCCCCACGCCCCGGGCCAAAGTTGGCCCGCCGCCGACGTGTCCTACGACTATGGGGTCGTCCCCACGACCACGGGACTAGGTTGGCCAGCCGCCGACATGTCCGACGACTATAGGGTCGTCTCCACGACCCCGGGACTATGTTGGCCAGTCCCCGACATGTCCGACGACTATAGGGTCGTCCCCACGACCACGGGCCAAAGTTGCCCTGCCGCCGACATGTCCGACGACTATAGGGTCGTCCCCACGACCTCGGGACTAGGTTGGCCGCCGCCGACATGTCCGACGATTATAGGGTCGTCCCCACGACCCCGGGACTAGGTCGGCCCGCCGCCGACTTGTCCGACGACTATAGGGTCGTCCCCACGACCCGGGCCAAAGTTGGACAGCCGCCGACATGTCCGACGACTATAGGGTCGTCCCCGCGAACCCGGGACTACGTTGGCCAGTCACCGACATGTCCGACGACTATAGGGTCGTCCCCACGACCACGGGCCAAAGTTGCCCTGCCGCCGACATGTCCGACGACTATAGGGTCGTCCACACGACCCCGGGTCTAGGTTGGCCCGCCGCCGACTTTTCCGACGACTATAGGGTCGTCCCCACGACCCCGGGACTAGGTTGGCCAGTCACCGACATGTCCGACGACTATAGGGTCGTCCCCACGACCCCGGGACTAGGTTGGCCCGCCGCCGACATGTCCGTAGACTATAGGGTCGTCCCCACGCCCCGGGCCAAAGTTGGCCCGCCGCCGACGTGTCCTACGACTATGGGGTCGTCCCCACGACCACGGGACTAGGTTGGCCAGCCGCCGACATGTCCGACGACTATAGGGTCGTCCCCACCACCCCGGGTCTAGGTTGGCCAGCCGCCGACATGTCCGACGACTATAGGGTCGTCCCCACGACCATGGGCCAAAGTTGCCCTGCCGCCGACATGTCCGACGACTATAGGGTCGTCCCCACGACCACTGGCCAAAGTTGCCCAGCCGCCGACATGTCCGACGACTATAGGGTCGTCCCCACTACCCCGGGCCAAAGCTGGCCAGCCGCCGACTTGTCCGACGATTATAGGGTCGTCCCTACCACCCCGGGACTAGGTTGGCCAGCCGCCGACATGTCCGACGACTATAGGGTCGTCCCCGCGGACCCGGGACTACGTTGGCCAGTCACCGACATGTCCGACGACTATAGGGTCGTCCCCACGACCACTGGCCAAAGTTGCCCAGCCGCCGACATGTCCGACGACTATAGGGTCGTCCCCACGCCCCGGTCCAAAGTTGGCCAGGCGCCGACATGTCCGACGACTATAGGGTCGTCCCCACGACCCCGGGACTTGATTGGCCCGCCACCGTCATGTCCGGCGACTATACGGTCGTCCCCACGACCCCGGGACTAGGTTGGCCCGCCGCCGACTTGTCCGACGACTATAGGGTCGTCCCCACGACCACTGGCCAAAGTTGCCCAGCCGCAGACATGTCCGACGACTATAGGGTCGTCCCCACGACCCCGGGACTAGATTGGCCCGCCACCGTGATGTCCGACGACTATAGGGTCGTCTCCACGACCCCGGGACTAGGTTGGCCCGCCGCCGACTTGTCCGACGACTATAGGGTCGTCCCCACGACCACGGGCCAAAGTTGCCCTGCCGCCGACATGTCCGACGACTATAGGGTCGTCCCCACGATCCCGGGACTAGGTTGGCCCTCCGCCGACATGTCCGACGACTATAGGGTCGTCCCCACGCCCCGGGCCAAAGTTGCCCTGCCGCCGACATGTCCGACGACTATACGGTCGTCCTCGCGACCACGGGACTAGGTTGGCCCGCCGCCGACTTGTCCGACGACTATAGGGTCGTCCCCAGGACCCCGGGACTAGGTCGGCCCGCCGCCGACTTGTCCGACGACTATAGGGTCGTCCCCACGACCCGGGCCAAAGTTGGACAGCCGCCGACATGTCCGACGACTATAGGGTCGTCCCCGCGAACCCGGGACTACGTTGGCCAGCCACCGACATGTCCGACGACTATAGGGTCGTTCCCACGACCACGGGCCAAAGTTGGCCAGCCGCCGACATGTCCGACGACTATAGGGTCGTCCCCGCGAACCCGGGACTACGTTGGCCAGTCACCGACATGTCCGACGACTATAGGGTCGTCCCCACGACCACGGGCCAAAGTTGCCCAGCCGCAGACATGTCCGACGACTATAGGGTCGTCCCCACGACCCCGGGACTAGATTGGCCCGCCACCGTGATGTCCGACGACTATAGGGTCGTCTCCACGACCCCGGGACTAGGTTGGCCCGCCGCCGACTTGTCCGACGACTATAGGGTCGTCTCCACGACCCCGGGACTAGGTTGGCCCGCCGCCGACTTGTCCGACGACTATAGGGTCGTCCCCATGACCCCGGGACTAGGTTGGCCCGCCGCCGACATGTCCGACGTCTATAGGGTCGTCCCCACGACCCCGGGGCTAGATTGGCCCGCCACCGTCATGTCCGACGACTATAGGTTCGTCCCTACGACCGTGGGCATACGTTGGCCTGCCGCCGACATGTCCGACGACTATAGGGTCGTCCCCACGACCCCGGGACTAGGTTGGCCCGCCGCCGACTTGACCGACGACTATAGGGTCGTCCCCACGACCCCGGGACTAGGTTGGCCAGTCACCGACATGTCCGACGACTATAGGGTCGTCCCTACGACCACAGGCCAAAGTTGCCCAGCCGCCGACATGTCCGACGACTATAGGGTCGTCCCCACGACCCCGGGGCTAGATTGCCCCGGCACCGCCATGTCCGACGACTATAGGGTCGTCCCCACGACCCGGGCCAAAGTTGGCCAGCCGCCGACATGTCCGACGACTATAGGGTCGTCCCCATGACCCCGGCACTAGGTTGGCCCGCCGCCGACATGTCCGAGGACTATACGGTCGTCCTCGCGACCACGGGACTAGGTTGGCCCGCCGCCGACTTGTCCGACGACTATACGGTCGTCCCCACGACCACGGGACTAGGTTGGCCCGCCGCCGACTTGTCCGACGACTATAGGGTCGTCCCCAGGACCCCGGGACTAGGTCGGCCCGCCGCCGACTTGTCCGACGACTATAGGGTCGTCCCCACGACCCCGGGACTAGGTTGGCCAGCCGCCGACATGTCCGACGTCTATAGGGTCGTCCCCTCGACCCCGGGGCTAGATTGCCCCGGCACCGTCATGTCCGACGACTATAGGGTCGTCCCCACGACCACGGGCCAAAGTTGGCCCGCCGCCGACATGTCCGTAGACTATAGGGTCGTCCCCACGCCCCGGGCCAAAGTTGGCCAGCCGCCGACATGTCCGACGACTATAGGGTCGTCCCCACGACCCCGGGTCTAGGTTGGCCCGCCGCCGACTTGTCCGACGACTATAGGGTCGTCTCCACGACCCAAGGACTAGGTTGGCCAGTCACCGACATGTCCGACGACTATAGGGTCGTCCCCACGACCCGGGCCAAAGTTGGACAGCCGCCGACATGTCCGACGACTATAGGGTCGTCCCCGCGAACCCGGGACTACGTTGGCCAGTCACCGACATGTCCGACGACTATAGGGTCGTTCCCACGACCACGGGCCAAAGTTGGCCAGCCGCCGACATGTCCGACGACTATAGGGTCGTCCCCACGACCACGGGCCAAAGTTGCCCTGCCGCCGACATGTCCGACGACTATAGGGTCGTCCCCACGACCTCGGGACTAGGTTGGCTGCCGCCGACATGTCCGACGACTATTGGGTCGTCCCCACGCCCCGGGCCAAAGTTGGCCAGCCGCCGACATGTCCGACGACTATAGGGTCGTCCCCACGACCCCGGGACTAGGTTGGCCCGCCGCCGACTTGTCCGACGACTATAGGGTCGTCCCCACGACCCCGGGACTAGGTTGGCCCGCCGCCGACATGTCCGACGATTATAGGGTCGTCCCCACGACCACTGGCCAAAGTTGCCCAGCCGCCGACATGTCCGACGACTATAGGGTCGTCCCCACTACCCCGGGCCAAAGCTGGCCAGCCGCCGACTTGTCCGACGATTATAGGGTCGTCCCTACCACCCCGGGACTAGGTTGGCCAGCCGCCGACATGTCCGACGTCTATAGGGTCGTCCCCTCGACCCCGGGGCTAGATTGCCCCGGCACCGTCATGTCCGACTACTATAGGGTCGTCCCCACGACCACGGGCCAAAGTTGCCCTGCCGCCGACATGTCCGACGACTATAGGGTCGTCGCCACGACCTCGGGACTAGGTTGGCCGCCGCCGACATGTCCGACGACTATTGGGTCGTCCCCACGCCCCGGGCCAAAGTTGGCCAGCCGCCGACATGTCCGACGACTATAGGGTCGTCCCCACGCCCCGGGCCAAAGTTGGCCAGCCGCCGACATGTCCGACGACTATAGGGTCGTCCCCACGACCCCGGGACTAGGTTGGCCCGCCGCCGACTTGACCGACGACTATAGGGTCGTCCCCACGACCCCGGGACTAGGTTGGCCCGCCGCCGACATGTCCGACGATTATAGGGTCGTACCCACGACCCCGGGTCTAGGTTGGCCCGCCGCCGACATGTCCGTAGACTATAGGGTCGTCCCCACGCCCCGGGCCAAAGTTGGCCCGCCGCCGACGTGTCCTACGACTATGGGGTCGTCCCCACGACCACGGGACTAGGTTGGCCAGCCGCCGACATGTCCGACGACTATAGGGTCGTCCCCACCACCCCGGGTCTAGGTTGGCCAGCCGCCGACATGTCCGACGACTATAGGGTCGTCCCCACGACCACTGGCCAAAGTTGCCCAGCCGCAGACATGTCCGACGACTATAGGGTAGTCCCCACGACCCCGGGACTAGATTGGCCCGCCACCGTGATGTCCGACGACTATAGGGTCGTCTCCACGACCCCGGGACTAGGTTGGCCCGCCGCCGACATGTCCGACGACTATAGGGTCGTCCCCACGCCCCGGGCCAAAGTTGGCCCGCCGCCGACGTGTCCTACGACTATGGGGTCGTCCCCACGACCACGGGACTAGGTTGGCCAGCCGCCGACATGTCCGACGACTATAGGGTCGTCCCCACGACCACGGGCCAAAGTTGCCCTGCCGCCGACATGTCCGACGACTATAGGGTCGTCCCCACGACCTCGGGACTAGGTTGGCCGCCGCCGACATCTCCGATGACTATACGGTCGTCCTCGCGACCACGGGACTAGGTTGGCCCGCCGCCGACTTGTCCGACGACTATACGGTCGTCCCCACGACCACGGGACTAGGTTGGCCCGCCGCCGACTTGTCCGACGACTATAGGGTCGTCCCCAGGACCCCGGGACTAGGTCGGCCCGCCGCCGACTTGTCCGACGACTATAGGGTCGTCCCCACGACCCGGGCCAAAGTTGGACAGCCGCCGACATGTCCGACGACTATAGGGTCGTCCCCGCGAACCCGGGACTACGTTGGCCAGTCACCGACGACTATAGGGTCGTCCCCACGACCACGGGCCAAAGTTGCCCTGCCGCCGACATGTCCGACGACTATAGGGTCGTCCCCACGACCCCGGGTCTAGGTTGGCCCGCCGCCGACTTTTCCGACGACTATAGGGTCGTCCCCACGACCCCGGGACTAGGTTGGCCAGTCACCGACATGTCCGACGACTATAGGGTCGTCCCCACGACCCCGGGACTAGGTTGGCCCGCCGCCGACATGTCCGTAGACTATAGGGTCGTCCCCACGCCCCGGGCCAAAGTTGGCCCGCCGCCGACGTGTCCTACGACTATGGGGTCGTCCCCACGACCACGGGCCAAAGTTGGCCAGCCGCCGACATGTCCGATGACTATAGGGTCGTCCCCATGACCCCGGGACTAGGTTGGCCCGCCGCCGACATGTCCGATGACTATACGGTCGTCCTCGCGACCTCGGGACTAGGTTGGCCCGCCGCCGACTTGTCCGACGACTATACGGTCGTCCCCACGACCACGGGACTAGGTTGGCCCGCCGCCGACTTGTCCGACGACTATAGGGTCGTCCCCAGGACCCCGGGACTAGGTCGGCCCGCCGCCGACTTGTCCGACGACTATAGGGTCGTCCCCACGACCCGGGCCAAAGTTGGACAGCCGCCGACATGTCCGACGACTATAGGGTCGTCCCCGCGAACCCGGGACTACGTTGGCCAGTCACCGACGACTATAGGGTCGTCCCCACGACCACGGGCCAAAGTTGCCCTGCCGCCGACATGTCCGACGACTATAGGGTCGTCCCCACGACCCCGGGTCTAGGTTGGCCCGCCGCCGACTTTTCCGACGACTATAGGGTCGTCCCCACGAACCCGGGACTAGGTTGGCCTGTCACCGACATGTACCACGACTATAGGGTCGTCCCCACGACCCCGGGACTAGGTTGGCCCGCCGCCGACATGTCCGTAGACTATAGGGTCGTCCCCACGCCCCGGGCCAAAGTTGGCCCGCCGCCGACGTGTCCTACGACTATGGGGTCGTCCCCACGACCACGGGCCAAAGTTGGCCAGCCGCCGACATGTCCGACGACTATAGGGTCGTCCCCACGACCCCGGGTCTAGGTTGGCCCGCCGCCGACTTTTCCGACGACAATAGGGTCGTCCCCACGACCCCGGGACTAGGTTGGCCCGCCGCCGACATGTCCGACGTCTATAGGGTCGTCCCCACGACCCCGGGGCTAGATTGGCCCGCCACCGTCATGTCCGACGACTATAGGTTCGTCCCTACGACCCTGGGCATACGTTGGCCTGCCGCCGACATGTTCGACGATTATAGGGTCGTCCCCACGACCCCAGGACTAGGTTGGCCCGCCGCCGACTTGTCCGACGACTATAGGGTCGTCCCCACGACCCCGGGACTAGGTTGGCCCGCCGCCGACTTGACCGACGACTATAGGGTCGTCCCCACGACCCCGGGACTAGGTTGGCCAGTCACCGACATGTCCGACGACTATAGGGTCGTCTCCACGACCACAGGCCAAAGTTGCCCAGCCGCCGACATGTCCGACGACTATAGGGTCGTCCCCACGACCCCGGGGCTAGATTGCCCCGGCACCGTCATGTCCGACGACTATAGGGTCGTCCCCACGACCCGGGCCAAAGTTGGCCAGCCGCCGACATGTCCGACGACTATAGGGTCGTCCCCATGACCCCGGGACTAGGTTGGACTGCCGCCGACATGTCCGACGACTATACGGTCGTCCTCGCGACCACGGGAATAGGTTGGCCCGCCGCCGACTTGTCCGACGACTATACGGTCGTCCCCACGACCACGGGACTAGGTTGGCGCGCCGCCGACTTGTCCGACGACTATAGGGTCGTCCCCAGGACCCCGGGACTAGGTCGGCCCGCCGCCGACTTGTCCGACGACTATAGGGTCGTCCCCACGACCCGGGCCAAAGTTGGACAGCCGCCGACATGTCCGACGACTCTAGGGTCGTCCCCACGACCCCGGGACTAGGTTGGCCCGCCGCCGACATGTCCGACGACTATAGGGTCGTCCCCACGACCCCGGGACTAGGTTGGCCCGCCGCCGACTTGACCGACGACTATAGGGTCGTCCCCACGACCCCGGGACTAGGTTGGCCAGTCACCGACATGTCCGACGACTATAGGGTCGTCCCCACGACCACAGGCCAAAGTTTCCCAGCCGCCGACATGTCCGACGACTATAGGGTCGTCCCCACGACCCCGGGGCTAGATTGCCCCGGCACCGCCATGTCCGACGACTATAGGGTCGTCCCCACGACCCGGGCCAAAGTTGGCCAGCCGCCGACATGTCCGACGACTATAGGGTCGTCCCCACGACCCCGGGGCTAGGTTGGCCCGCCGCCGACATGTCCGATGACTATACGGTCGTCCTCGCGACCACGGGACTAGGTTGGCCCGCCGCCGACTTGTCCGACGACTATAGGGTCGTCCCCAGGACCCCGGGACTAGGTCGGCCCGCCGCCGACTTGTCCGACTACTATAGGGTCGTCCCCACGACCCGGGCCAAAGTTGGACAGCCGCCGACATGTCCGACGACTATAGGGTCGTCCCCGCGAACCCGGGACTACGTTGGCCAGTCACCGACATGTCCGACGACTATAGGGTCGTTCCCACGACCACGGGCCAAAGTTGGCCAGCCGCCGACATGTCCGACGACTATAGGGTCGTCCCCGCGAACCCGGGACTACGTTGGCCAGTCACCGACATGTCCAACGACTATAGGGTCGTCCCCACGACCACGGGCCAAAGTTGCGCTGCCGCCGACATGTCCGACGACTATAGGGTCGTCCCCACAACCCCGGGTCTAGGTTGGCCCGCCGCCGACTTTTCCGACGACTATAGGGTCGTCCCCACGACCCCGGGACTAGGTTGGCCCGCCGCCGACATGTCCGACGTCTATAGGGTCGTCCCCACGACCCCGGGGCTAGATTGGCCCGCCACCGTCATGTCCGACGACTATAGGTTCGTCCCTACGACCCTGGGCATACGTTGGCCTGCCGCCGACATGTCCGACGACTATAGGGTCGTCCCCACGTCCCCAGGACTAGGTTGGCCCGCCGCCGACTTGTCCGACGACTATAGGGTCGTCCCCACGACCCCGGGACTAGGTTGGCCCGCCGCCGACATGTCCGACGATTATAGGGTCGTCCCCACGACCCCGGGACTAGGTTGGCCCGCCGCCGACATGTCCGTAGACTATAGGGTCGTCCCCACGCCCCGGGCCAAAGTTGGCCAGCCGCCGACATGTCCGACGACTATAGGGTCGTCCCCGCGAACCCGGGACTACGTTGGCCAGTCACCGACATGTCCGACGACTATAGGGTCGTCCCCACGACCACTGGCCAAAGTTGCCCAGCCGCCGACATGTCCGACGACTATAGGGTCGTCGCCACGCCCCGGTCCAAAGTTGGCCAGCCGCCGACATGTCCGACGACTATAGGGTCGTCCCCACGACCCCGGGACTTGATTGGCCCGCCACCGTCATGTCCGGCGACTATACGGTCGTCCCCACGACCCCGGGACTAGGTTGGCCCGCCGCCGACTTGTCCGACGACTATAGGGTCGTCCCCACGACCACTGGCCAAAGTTGCCCAGCCGCAGACATGTCCGACGACTATAGGGTCGTCCCCACGACCCCGGGACTAGATTGGCCCGCCACCGTGATGTCCGACGACTATAGGGTCGTCTCCACGACCCCGGGCCAAAGTTGGACAGGCGCCGACATGTCCGACGACTATAGGGTCGTCCCCGCGAACCCGGGACTACGTTGGCCAGTCACCGACATGTCCGACGACTATAGGGTCGTTCCCACGACCACGGGCCAAAGTTGGCCAGCCGCCGACATGTCCGACGACTATAGGGTCGTCCCCGCGAACCCGGGACTACGTTGGCCAGTCACCGACATGTCCGACGACTATAGGGTCGTCCCCACGACCACGGGCCAAAGTTGCCCTGCCGCCGACATGTCCGACGACTATAGGGTCGTCCCCACGACCCCGGGTCTAGGTTGGCCCGCCGCCGACTTGTCCGACGACTATAGGGTCGTCCCCACGACCACTGGCCAAAGTTGCCCAGCCGCAGACATGTCCGACGACTATAGGGTCGTCCCCACGACCCCGGGACTAGATTGGCCCGCCACCGTGATGTCCGACGACTATAGGGTCGTCTCCACGACCCCGGGCCAAAGTTGGACAGCCGCCGACATGTCCGACGACTATAGGGTCGTCCCCGCGAACCCGGGACTACGTTGGCCAGTCACCGACATGTCCGACGACTATAGGGTCGTTCCCACGACCACGGGCCAAAGTTGGCCAGCCGCCGACATGTCCGACGACTATAGGGTCGTCCCCGCGAACCCGGGACTACGTTGGCCAGTCACCGACATGTCCGACGACTATAGGGTCGTCCCCACGACCACGGGCCAAAGTTGCCCTGCCGCCGACATGTCCGACGACTATAGGGTCGTCCCCACGACCCCGGGTCTAGGTTGGCCCGCCGCCGCCTTTTCCGACGATTATAGGGTCGTCCCCACGACCCCGGGACTAGGTTGGCCCGCCGCCGACATGTCCGACGTCTATAGGGTCGTCCCCACGACCCCGGGGCTAGATTGGCCCGCCACCGTCATGTCCGACGACTATAGGTTCGTCCCTACGACCCTGGGCATACGTTGGCCTGCCGCCGACCTGTCCGACGACTATAGGGTCGTCCCCACGACCCCAGGACTAGGTTGGCCCGCCGCCGACTTGTCCGACGACTATAGGGTCGTCTCCACGACCCCGGGACTAGGTTGGCCCGCCGCCGACATGTCCGACGATTATAGGGTCGTCCCCACGACCCCGGGACTAGGTTGGCCCGCCGTCGACATGTCCGTAGACTATAGGGTCGTCCCCACGCCCCGGGCCAAAGTTGGCCAGCCGCCGACATGTCCGACGACTATAGGGTCGTCCCCACGACCACGGGCCAAAGTTGCCCTGCCGCCGACATGTCCGACGACTATAGGGTCGTCCCCACGACCTCGGGACTAGGTTGGCCGCCGCCGACATGTCCGATGACTATACGGTCGTCCTCGCGACCACGGGACTAGGTTGGCCCGCCGCCGACTTGCCCGACGACTATACGGTCGTCCCCACGACCACGGGACTAGGTTGGCCCGCCGCCGACTTGTCCGACGACTATAGGGTCGTCCCCAGGACCCCGGGACTAGGTCGGCCCGCCGCCGACTTGTCCGACGACTATAGGGTCGTCCCCACGACCCGGGCCAAAGTTGGACAGCCGCCGACATGTCCGACGACTATAGGGTCGTCCCCGCGAACCCGGGACTACGTTGGCCAGTCACCGACGACTATAGGGTCGTCCCCACGACCACGGGCCAAAGTTGCCCTGCCGCCGACATGTCCGACGACTATAGGGTCGTCCCCACGACCCCGGGTCTAGGTTGGCCCGCCGCCGACTTTTCCGACGACTATAGGGTCGTCCCCACGACCGCGGGACTAGGTTGGCCAGTCACCGACATGTCCGACGACTATAGGGTCGTCCCCACGACCCCGGGACTAGGTTGGCCCGCCGCCGACATGTCTTTAGACTATAGGGTCGTCCCCACGCCCCGGGCCAAAGTTGGCCCGCCGCCGACGTGTCCTACGACTATGGGGTCGTCCCCACGACCACGGGCCAAAGTTGGCCAGCCGCCGACATGTCCGACGACTATAGGGTCGTCCCCATGACCCCGGGACTAGGTTGGCCCGCCGCCGACATGTCCGATGACTATACGGTCGTCCTCGCGACCACGGGACTAGGTTGGCCCGCCGCCGACTTGTCCGACGACTATACGGTCGTCCCCACGACCACGGGACTAGGTTGGCCCGCCGCCGACTTGTCCGACGACTATAGGGTCGTCCCCAGGACCCCGGGACTAGGTCGGCCCGCCGCCGACTTGTCCGACGACTATAGGGTCGTCCGCACGACCCGGGCCAAAGTTGGACAGCCGCCGACATGTCCGACGACTATAGGGTCGTCCCCGCGAACCCGGGACTACGTTGGCCAGTCACCGACGACTATAGGGTCGTCCCCACGACCACGGGCCAAAGTTGCCCTGCCGCCGACATGTCCGACGACTATAGGGTCGTCCCCACGACCCCGGGTCTAGGTTGGCCCGCCGCCGACTTTTCCGACGACTATAGGGTCGTCCCCACGACCCCGGGACTAGGTTGGCCAGTCACCGACATGTCCGACGACTATAGGGTCGTCCCCACGACCCCGGGACTAGGTTGGCCCGCCGCCGACGTGTCCTACGACTATGGGGTCGTCCCCACGACCACGGGCCAAAGTTGGCCAGCCGCCGACATGTCCGACGACTATAGGGTCGTCCCCACGACCCCGGGTCTAGGTTGGCCCGCCGCCGACTTTTCCGACGACAATAGGGTCGTCCCCACGACCCCGGGACTAGGTTGGCCCGCCGCCGACATGTCCGACGTCTATAGGGTCGTCCCCACGACCCCGGGGCTAGATTGGCCCGCCACCGTCATGTCCGACGACTATAGGTTCGTCCCTACGACCCTGGGCATACGTTGGCCTGCCGCCGACATGTTCGACGATTATAGGGTCGTCCCCACGACCCCAGGACTAGGTTGGCCCGCCGCCGACTTGTCCGACGACTATAGGGTCGTCCCCACGACCCCGGGACTAGGTTGGCCCGCCGCCGACTTGACCGACGACTATAGGGTCGTCCCCACGACCCCGGGACTAGGTTGGCCAGTCACCGACATGTCCGACGACTATAGGGTCGTCCCCACGACCACAGGCCAAAGTTGCCCAGCCGCCGACATGTCCGACGACTATAGGGTCGTCCCCACGACCCCGGGGCTAGATTGCCCCGGCACCGTCATGTCCGACGACTATAGGGTCGTCCCCACGACCCGGGCCAAAGTTGGCCAGCCGCCGACATGTCCGACGACTATAGGGTCGTCCCCATGACCCCGGGACTAGGTTGGCCCGCCGCCGACATGTCCGACGACTATACGGTCGTCCTCGCGACCACGGGAATAGGTTGGCCCGCCGCCGACTTGTCCGACGACTATACGGTCGTCCCCACGACCACGGGAATAGGTTGGCCCGCCGCCGACTTGTCCGACGACTATAGGGTCGTCCCCAGGACCCCGGGACTAGGTCGGCCCGCCGCCGACTTGTCCGACGACTATAGGGTCGTCCCCACGACCCGGGCCAAAGTTGGACAGCCGCCGACATGTCCGACGACTATAGGGTCGTCCCCACGACCCCGGGACTAGGTTGGCCCGCCGCCGACATGTCCGACGACTATAGGGTCGTCCCCACGACCCGGGCCAAAGTTGGACAGCCGCCGACTTGTCCGACGACTATAGGGTCGTCCCCGCGAACCCGGGACTACGTTGGCCAGTCACCGACATGTCCGACGACTATAGGGTCGTTCCCACGACCACGGGCCAAAGTTGGCCAGCCGCCGACATGTCCGACGACTATAGGGTCGTCCCCACGACCACGGGCCAAAGTTGCCCTGCCGCCGACATGTCCGACGACTATAGGGTCGTCCCCACGACCTCGGGACTAGGTTGGCCGCCGCCGACATGTCCGACGACTATTGGGTCGTCCCCACGCCCCGGGCCAAAGTTGGCCAGCCGCCGACATGTCCGACGACTATAGGGTCGTCCCCACGACCACGGGCCAAAGTTGCCCTGCCGCCGACATGTCCGACGACTATACGGTCGTCCTCGCGACCACGGGACTAGGTTGGCCCGCCGCCGACTTGTCCGACGACTATAGGGTCGTCCCCAGGACCCCGGGACTAGGTCGGCCCGCCGCCGACTTGTCCGACGACTATAGGGTCGTCCCCACGACCCGGGCCAAAGTTGGACAGCCGCCGACATGTCCGACGACTATAGGGTCGTCCCCGCGAACCCGGGACTACGTTGGCCAGTCACCGACATGTCCGACGACTATAGGGTCGTCCCCACGACCACGGGCCAAAGTTGCCCTGCCGCCGACATGTCCGACGACTATAGGGTCGTCCCCACGACCCCGGGTCTAGGTTGGCCCGCCGCCGACTTTTCCGACGACTATAGGGTCGTCCCCATGACCCCGGGACTAGGTTGGCCCGCCGCCGACATGTCCGACGTCTATAGGGTCGTCCCCACGACCCCGGGGCTAGATTGGCCCGCCACCGTCATGTCCGACGACTATAGGTTCGTCCCTACGACCCTGGGCATACGTTGGCCTGCCGCCGACATGTCCGACGACTATAGGGTCGTCCCCACGACCCCAGGACTAGGTTGGCCCGCCGCCGACTTGTCCGACGACTATAGGGTCGTCCCCACGACCCCGGGACTAGGTTGGCCCGCCGCCGACTTGTCCGACGACTATACGGTCGTCCCCACGACCACGGGAATAGGTTGGCCCGCCGCCGACTTGTCCGACGACTATAGGGTCGTCCCCAGGACCCCGGGACTAGGTCGGCCCGCCGCCGACTTGTCCGACGACTATAGGGTCGTCCCCACGACCCGGGCCAAAGTTGGACAGCCGCCGACATGTCCGACGACTATAGGGTCGTCCCCACGACCCCGGGACTAGGTTGGCCCGCCGCCGACATGTCCGACGACTATAGGGTCGTCCCCACGACCCGGGCCAAAGTTGGACAGCCGCCGACTTGTCCGACGACTATAGGGTCGTCCCCGCGAACCCGGGACTACGTTGGCCAGTCACCGACATGTCCGACGACTATAGGGTCGTTCCCACGACCACGGGCCAAAGTTGGCCAGCCGCCGACATGTCCGACGACTATAGGGTCGTCCCCACGACCACGGGCCAAAGTTGCCCTGCCGCCGACATGTCCGACGACTATAGGGTCGTCCCCACGACCTCGGGACTAGGTTGGCCGCCGCCGACATGTCCGACGACTATTGGGTCGTCCCCACGCCCCGGGCCAAAGTTGGCCAGCCGCCGACATGTCCGACGACTATAGGGTCGTCCCCACGACCCCGGGACTAGGTTGGCCCGCCGCCCACTTGTCCGACGACTATAGGGTCGTCCCCACGACCCCGGGACTAGGTTGGCCCGCCGCCGACATGTCCGACGACTATAGGGTCGTCCCCACGACCACGGGCCAAAGTTGCGCTGCCGCCGACATGTCCGACGACTATAGGGTCGTCCCCACGACCCCGGGTCTAGGTTGGCCCGCCGCCGACTTTTCCGACGACTATAGGGTCGTCCCCACGACCCCGGGACTAGGTTGGCCCGCCGCCGACATGTCCGACGTCTATAGGGTCGTCCCCACGACCCCGGGGCTAGATTGGCCCGCCACCGTCATGTCCGACGACTATAGGTTCGTCCCTACGACCCTGGGCATACGTTGGCCTGCCGCCGACATGTCCGACGACTATAGGGTCGTCCCCACGTCCCCAGGACTAGGTTGGCCCGCCGCCGACTTGTCCGACGACTATAGGGTCGTCCCCACGACCCCGGGACTAGGTTGGCCCGCCGCCGACATGTCCGACGATTATAGGGTCGTCCCCACGACCCCGGGACTAGGTTGGCCCGCCGCCGACATGTCCGTAGACTATAGGGTCGTCCCCACGCCCCGGGCCAAAGTTGGCCAGCCGCCGACATGTCCGACGACTATAGGGTCGTCCCCGCGAACCCGGGACTACGTTGGCCAGTCACCGACATGTCCGACGACTATAGGGTCGTCCCCACGACCACTGGCCAAAGTTGCCCAGCCGCCGACATGTCCGACGACTATAGGGTCGTCCCCACGCCCCGGTCCAAAGTTGGCCAGCCGCCGACATGTCCGACGACTATAGGGTCGTCCCCGCGACCCCGGGACTTGATTGGCCCGCCATCGTCATGTCCGGCGACTATACGGTCGTCCCCACGACCCCGGGACTAGGTTGGCCCGCCGCCGACTTGTCCGACGACTATAGGGTCGTCCCCACGACCACTGGCCAAAGTTGCCCAGCCGCAGACATGTCCGACCACTATAGGGTCGTCCCCACGACCCCGGTACTAGATTGGCCCGCCACCGTGATGTCCGACGACTATAGGGTCGTCTCCACGACCCCGGGACTAGGTTGGCCCGCCGCCGACTTGTCCGACGACTATAGGGTCGTCCCCACGACCACGGGCCAAAGTTGCCCTGCCGCCGACATGTCCGACGACTATAGGGTCGTCCCCACGATCCCGGGACTAGGTTGGCCCTCCGGCGACATGTCCGACGACTATAGGGTCGTCCCCACGCCCCGGGCCAAAGTTGCCCTGCCGCCGACATGTCCGACGACTATACGGTCGTCCTCGCGACCACGGGACTAGGTTGGCCCGCCGCCGACTTGTCCGACGACTATAGGGTCGTCCCCAGGACCCCGGGACTAGGTCGGCCCGCCGCCGACATGTCCGACGACTATAGGGTCGTCCCCACGACCCGGGCCAAAGTTGGACAGCCGCCGACATGTCCGACGACTATAGGGTCGTCCCCGCGAACCCGGGACTACGTTGGCCAGCCACCGACATGTCCGACGACTATAGGGTCGTTCCCACGACCACGGGCCAAAGTTGGACAGCCGCCGACTTGTCCGACGACTATAGGGTCGTCCCCGCGAACCCGGGACTACGTTGGCCAGTCACCGACATGTCCGACGACTATAGGGTCGTTCCCACGACCACGGGCCAAAGTTGGCCAGCCGCCGACATGTCCGACGACTATAGGGTCGTCCCCACGACCACGGGCCAAAGTTGCCCTGCCGCCGACATGTCCGACGACTATAGGGTCGTCCCCACGACCTCGGGACTAGGTTGGCCGCCGCCGACATGTCCGACGACTATTGGGTCGACCCCACGCCCCGGGCCAAAGTTGGCCAGCCGCCGACATGTCCGACGACTATAGGGTCGTCCCCACGACCCCGGGACTAGGTTGGCCCGCCGCCCACTTGTCCGACGACTATAGGGTCGTCCCCACGACCCCGGGACTAGGTTGGCCCGCCGCCGACATGTCCGACGACTATAGGGTCGTCCCCACGACCACGGGCCAAAGTTGCGCTGCCGCCGACATGTCCGACGACTATAGGGTCGTCCCCACGACCCCGGGTCTAGGTTGGCCCGCCGCCGACTTTTCCGACGACTATAGGGTCGTCCCCACGACCCCGGGACTAGGTTGGCCCGCCGCCGACATGTCCGACGTCTATAGGGTCGTCCCCACGACCCCGGGGCTAGATTGGCCCGCCACCGTCATGTCCGACGACTATAGGTTCGTCCCTACGACCCTGGGCATACGTTGGCCTGCCGCCGACATGTCCGACGACTATAGGGTCGTCCCCACGTCCCCAGGACTAGGTTGGCCCGCCGCCGACTTGTCCGACGACTATAGGGTCGTCCCCACGACCCCGGGACTAGGTTGGCCCGCCGCCGACATGTCCGACGATTATAGGGTCGTCCCCACGACCCCGGGACTAGGTTGGCCCGCCGCCGACATGTCCGTAGACTATAGGGTCGTCCCCACGCCCCGGGCCAAAGTTGGCCAGCCGCCGACATGTCCGACGACTATAGGGTCGTCCCCGCGAACCCGGGACTACGTTGGCCAGTCACCGACATGTCCGACGACTATAGGGTCGTCCCCACGACCACTGGCCAAAGTTGCCCAGCCGCCGACATGTCCGACGACTATAGGGTCGTCCCCACGCCCCGGTCCAAAGTTGGCCAGCCGCCGACATGTCCGACGACTATAGGGTCGTCCCCGCGACCCCGGGACTTGATTGGCCCGCCATCGTCATGTCCGGCGACTATACGGTCGTCCCCACGACCCCGGGACTAGGTTGGCCCGCCGCCGACTTGTCCGACGACTATAGGGTCGTCCCCACGACCACTGGCCAAAGTTGCCCAGCCGCAGACATGTCCGACCACTATAGGGTCGTCCCCACGACCCCGGTACTAGATTGGCCCGCCACCGTGATGTCCGACGACTATAGGGTCGTCTCCACGACCCCGGGACTAGGTTGGCCCGCCGCCGACTTGTCCGACGACTATAGGGTCGTCCCCACGACCACGGGCCAAAGTTGCCCTGCCGCCGACATGTCCGACGACTATAGGGTCGTCCCCACGATCCCGGGACTAGGTTGGCCCTCCGGCGACATGTCCGACGACTATAGGGTCGTCCCCACGCCCCGGGCCAAAGTTGCCCTGCCGCCGACATGTCCGACGACTATACGGTCGTCCTCGCGACCACGGGACTAGGTTGGCCCGCCGCCGACTTGTCCGACGACTATAGGGTCGTCCCCAGGACCCCGGGACCAGGTCGGCCCGCCGCCGACTTGTCCGACGACTATAGGGTCGTCCCCACGACCCGGGCCAAAGTTGGACAGCCGCCGACATGTCCGACGACTATAGGGTCGTCCCCGCGATCCCGGGACTACGTTGGCCAGCCACCGACATGTCCGACGACTATAGGGTCGTTCCCACGACCACGGGCCAAAGTTGGCCAGCCGCCGACATGTCCGACGACTATAGGGTCGTCCCGCGAACCCGGGACTACGTTGGCCAGTCACCGACATGTCCGACGACTATAGGGTCGTCCCCACGACCACGGGCCAAAGTTGCCCTGCCGCCGACATGTCCGACGACTATAGGGTCGTCCCCACGACCCCGGGTCTAGGTTGGCCCGCCGCCGACTTTTCCGACGACTATAGGGTCGTCCCCACGACCCCGGGACTTGATTGGCCCGCCACCGTCATGTCCGGCGACTATACGGTCGACCCCACGACCCCGGGACTAGGTTGGCCCGCCGCCGACTTGTCCGACGACTATAGGGTCGTCCCCACGACCACGGGCCAAAGTTGCCCTGCCGCCGACATGTCCGACGACTATACGGTCGTCCTCGCGACCACGGGACTAGGTTGGCCCGCCGCCGACTTGTCCGACGACTATAGGGTCGTCCCCAGGACCCCGGGACTAGGTCGGCCCGCCGCCGACTTGTCCGACGACTATAGGGTCGTCCCCACGACCCGGGCCAAAGTTGGACAGCCGCCGACATGTCCGACGACTATAGGGTCGTCCCCGCGAACCCGGGACTACGTTGGCCAGTCACCGACATGTCCGACGACTATAGGGTCGTCCCCACGACCACGGGCCAAAGTTGCCCTGCCGCCGACATGTCCGACGACTATAGGGTCGTCCCCACGACCCCGGGTCTAGGTTGGCCCGCCGCCGACTTTTCCGACGACTATAGGGTCGTCCCCATGACCCCGGGACTAGGTTGGCCCGCCGCCGACATGTCCGACGTCTATAGGGTCGTCCCCACGACCCCGGGGCTAGATTGGCCCGCCACCGTCATGTCCGACGACTATAGGTTCGTCCCTACGACCCTGGGCATACGTTGGCCTGCCGCCGACATGTCCGACGACTATAGGGTCGTCCCCACGACCCCAGGACTAGGTTGGCCCGCCGCCGACTTGTCCGACGACTATAGGGTCGTCCCCACGACCCCGGGACTAGGTTGGCCCGCCGCCGACATGTCCGACGATTATAGGGTCGTCCCCGCGACCCCGGGACCAGGTTGGCCCGCCGCCGACATGTCCGTAGACTATAGGGTCGTCCCCACGCCCCGGGCCAAAGTTGGCCAGCCGCCGACATGTCCGACGACTATAGGGTCGTCCCCACGACCCCGGGACTAGGTTGGCCCGCCGCCGACTTGTCTGACGACTATAGGGTCGTCCCCACGACCACGGGCCAAAGTTGCCCTGCCGCCGACATGTCCGACGACTATACGGTCGTCCTCGCGACCACGGGACTAGGTTGGCCCGCCGCCGACTTGTCCGACGACTATAGGGTCGTCCCCAGGACCCCGGGACCAGGTCGGCCCGCCGCCGACTTGTCCGACGACTATAGGGTCGTCCCCACGACCCGGGCCAAAGTTGGCCAGCCGCCGACATGTCCGACGACTATAGGGTCGTCCCCGCGAACCCGGGACTACGTTGGCCAGTCACCGACATGTCCGACGACTATAGGGTCGTCCCCACGACCACGGGCCAAAGTTGCCCTGCCGCCGACATGTCCGACGACTATAGGGTCGTTCCCACGATCCCGGGACTAGGTTGGCCCTCCGCTGACATGTCCGACGACTATAGGGTCGTCCCCACGCCCCGGGCCAAAGTTGGCCAGCCGCCGACATGTCCGACGACTATAGGGTCGTCCCCGCGAACCCGGGACTACGTTGGCCAGTCACCGACATGTCCGACGACTATAGGGTCGTTCCCACGACCACGGGCCAAAGTTGGCCAGCCGCCGACATGTCCGACGACTATAGGGTCGTCCCCGCGAACCCGGGACTACGTTGGCCAGTCACCGACATGTCCGACGACTATAGGGTCGTCCCCACGACCACGGGCCAAAGTTGCGCTGCCGCCGACATGTCCGACGACTATAGGGTCGTCCCCACGACCCCGGGTCTAGGTTGGCCCGCCGCCGAATTTTCCGACGACTATAGGGTCGTCCCCACGACCCCGGGACTAGGTTGGCCCGCCGCCGACATGTCCGACGTCTATAGGGTCGTCCCCACGACCCCGGGGCTAGATTGGCCCGCCACCGTCATGTCCGACGACTATAGGTTCGTCCCTACGACCCTGGGCATACCTTGGCCTGCCGCCGACATGTCCGACGACTATAGGGTCGTCCCCACGTCCCCAGGACTAGGTTGGCCCGCCGCCGACTTGTCCGACGACTATAGGGTCGTCCCCACGACCCCGGGACTAGGTTGGCCCGCCGCCGACATGTCCGACGATTATAGGGTCGTCCCCACGACCCCGGGACTAGGTTGGCCCGCCGCCGACATGTCCGTAGACTATAGGGTCGTCCCCACGCCCCGGGCCAAAGTTGGCCAGCCGCCGACATGTCCGACGACTATAGGGTCGTCCCCGCGAACCCGGGACTACGTTGGCCAGTCACCGACATGTCCGACGACTATAGGGTCGTCCCCACGACCACTGGCCAAAGTTGCCCAGCCGCCGACATGTCCGACGACTATAGGGTCGTCCCCACGCCCCGGTCCAAAGTTGGCCAGCCGCCGACATGTCCGACGACTATAGGGTCGTCCCCACGACCCCGGGACTTGATTGGCCCGCCACCGTCATGTCCGGCGACTATACGGTCGTCCCCACGACCCCGGGACTAGGTTGGCCCGCCGCCGACTTGTCCGACGACTATAGGGTCGTCCCCACGACCACTGGCCAAAGTTGCCCAGCCGCAGACATGTCCGACGACTATAGGGTCGTCCCCACGACCCCGGGACTAGATTGGCCCGCCACCGTGATGTCCGACGACTATAGGGTCGTCTCCACGACCCCGGGACTAGGTTGGCCCGCCGCCGACTTGTCCGACGACTATAGGGTCGTCCCCACGACCACGGGCCAAAGTTGCCCTGCCGCCGACATGTCCGACGACTATAGGGTCGTCCCCACGATCCCGGGACTAGGTTGGCCCTCCGGCGACATGTCCGACGACTATAGGGTCGTCCCCACGCCCCGGGCCAAAGTTGCCCTGCCGCCGACATGTCCGACGACTATACGGTCGTCCTCGCGACCACGGGACTAGGTTGGCCCGCCGCCGACTTGTCCGACGACTATAGGGTCGTCCCCAGGACCCCGGGACTAGGTCGGCCCGCCGCCGACTTGTCCGACGACTATAGGGTCGTCCCCACGACCCGGGCCAAAGTTGGACAGCCGCCGACATGTCCGACGACTATAGGGTCGTCCCCGCGAACCCGGGACTACGTTGGCCAGCCACCGACATGTCCGACGACTATAGGGTCGTTCCCACGACCACGGGCCAAAGTTGGCCAGCCGCCGACATGTCCGACGACTATAGGGTCGTCCCCGCGAACCCGGGACTACGTTGGCCAGTCACCGACATGTCCGACGACTATAGGGTCGTCCCCACGACCACGGGCCAAAGTTGCCCTGCCGCCGACATGTCCGACGACTATAGGGTCGTCCCCACGACCCCGGGTCTAGGTTGGCCCGCCGCCGACTTTTCCGACGACTATAGGGTCGTCCCCACGACCCCGGGACTTGATTGGCCCGCCACCGTCATGTCCGGCGACTATACGGTCGTCCCCACGACCCCGGGACTAGGTTGGCCCGCCGCCGACTTGTCCGACGACTATAGGGTCGTCCCCACGACCACGGGCCAAAGTTGCCCTGCCGCCGACATGTCCGACGACTATAGGGTCGTCCCCACGACCCCAGGACTAGGTTGGCCCGCCGCCGACTTGTCCGACGACTATAGGGTCGTCCCCACGACCCCGGGACTAGGTTGGCCCGCCGCCGACATGTCCGACGATTATAGGGTCGTCCCCACGACCCCGGGACTAGGTTGGCCCGCCGCCGACATGTCCGTAGACTATAGGGTCGTCCCCACGCCCCGGGCCAAAGTTGGCCAGCCGCCGACATGTCCGACGACTATAGGGTCGTCCCCACGACCCCGGGACTAGGTTGGCCCGCCGCCGACTTGTCTGACGACTATAGGGTCGTCTCCACGACCCCGGGACTAGGTTGGCCAGTCACCGACATGTCCGACGACTATAGGGTCGTCCCCACGACCCCGGGTCTAGGTTGGCCCGCCGCCGACTTTTCCGACGACTATAGGGTCGTCCCCACGACCCCGGGACTTGATTGGCCCGCCACCGTCATGTCCGGCGACTATACGGTCGTCCCCACGACCCCGGGACTAGGTTGGCCCGCCGCCGACTTGTCCGACGACTATAGGGTCGTCCCCACGACCACGGGCCAAAGTTGCCCTGCCGCCGACATGTCCGACGACTATACGGTCGTCCTCGCGACCACGGGACTAGGTTGGCCCGCCGCCGACTTGTCCGACGACTATAGGGTCGTCCCCAGGACCCCGGGACTAGGTCGGCCCGCCGCCGACTTGTCCGACGACTATAGGGTCGTCCCCACGACCCGGGCCAAAGTTGGACAGCCGCCGACATGTCCGACTACTATAGGGTCGTCCCCCCGAACCCGGGACTACGTTGGCCAGTCACCGACATGTCCGACGACTATAGGGTCGTTCCCACGACCACGGGCCAAAGTTGGCCAGCCGCCGACATGTCCGACGACTATAGGGTCGTCCCCGCGAACCCGGGACTACGTTGGCCAGTCACCGACATGTCCGACGACTATAGGGTCGTCCCCACGACCACGGGCCAAAGTTGCCCTGCCGCCGACATGTCCGACGACTATAGGGTCGTCCCCACGACCCCGGGTCTAGGTTGGCCCGCCGCCGACTTTTCCGACGACTATAGGGTCGTCCCCACGACCCCGGGACTAGGTTGGCCCGCCGCCGACATGTCCGACGTCTATAGGGTCGTCCCCACGACCCTGGGGCTAGATTGGCCCGCCACCGTCATGTCCGACGACTATAGGTTCGTCCCTACGACCCTGGGCATACGTTGGCCTGCCGCCGACATGTCCGACGACTATAGGGTCGTCCCCACGACCACGGGCCAAAGTTGCCCTGCCGCCGACATGTCCGACGACTATACGGTCGTCCTCGCGACCACGGGACTAGGTTGGCCCGCCGCCGACTTGTCCGACGACTATAGGGTCGTCCCCAGGACCCCGGGACTAGGTCGGCCCGCCGCCGACTTGTCCGACGACTATAGGGTCGTCCCCACGACCCGGGCCAAAGTTGGACAGCCGCCGACATGTCCGACGACTATAGGGTCGTCCCCACGACCCCGGGACTAGGTTGGCCCGCCGCCGACTTGTCCGACGACTATAGGGTCGTCCCCACGACCCCGGGACTAGGTTGGCCCGCCGCCGACATGTCCGACGATTATCGGGTCGTCCCCTCGACCCCGGGATTAGGTTGGCCCGCCGCCGACATGTCCGTAGACTATAGGGTCGTCCCCACGCCCCGGGCCAAAGTTGGCCCGCCGCCGACGTGTCCTACGACTATGGGGTCGTCCCCACGACCACGGGACTAGGTTGGCCAGCCGCCGACATGTCCGACGACTATAGGGTCGTCTCCACGACCCCGGGACTATGTTGGCCAGTCCCCGACATGTCCGACGACTATAGGGTCGTCCCCACGACCACGGGCCAAAGTTGCCCTGCCGCCGACATGTCCGACGACTATAGGGTCGTCCCCACGACCTCGGGACTAGGTTGGCCGCCGCCGACATGTCCGACGATTATAGGGTCGTCCCCACGACCCCGGGACTAGGTCGGCCCGCCGCCGACTTGTCCGACGACTATAGGGTCGTCCCCACGACCCGGGCCAAAGTTGGACAGCCGCCGACATGTCCGACGACTATAGGGTCGTCCCCGCGAACCCGGGACTACGTTGGCCAGTCACCGACATGTCCGACTACTATAGGGTCGTCCCCACGACCACGGGCCAAAGTTGCCCTGCCGCCGACATGTCCGACGACTATAGGGTCGTCCACACGACCCCGGGTCTAGGTTGGCCCGCCGCCGACTTTTCCGACGACTATAGGGTCGTCCCCACGACCCCGGGACTAGGTTGGCCAGTCACCGACATGTCCGACGACTATAGGGTCGTCCCCACGACCCCGGGACTAGGTTGGCCCGCCGCCGACATGTCCGACGACTATAGGGTCGTCCCCGCGGACCCGGGACTACGTTGGCCAGTCACCGACATGTCCGACGACTATAGGGTCGTCCCCACGACCACTGGCCAAAGTTGCCCAGCCGCCGACATGTCCGACGACTATAGGGTCGTCCCCACGCCCCGGTCCAAAGTTGGCCAGGCGCCGACATGTCCGACGACTATAGGGTCGTCCCCACGACCCCGGGACTTGATTGGCCCGCCACCGTCATGTACGGCGACTATACGGTCGTCCCCACGACCCCGGGACTAGGTTGGCCCGCCGCCGACTTGTCCGACGACTATAGGGTCGTCCCCACGACCACTGGCCAAAGTTGCCCAGCCGCAGACATGTCCGACGACTATAGGGTCGTCCCCACGACCCCGGGACTAGATTGGCCCGCCACCGTGATGTCCGACGACTATAGGGTCGTCTCCACGACCCCGGGACTAGGTTGGCCCGCCGCCGACTTGTCCGACGACTATAGGGTCGTCCCCACGACCACGGGCCAAAGTTGCCCTGCCGCCGACATGTCCGACGACTATAGGGTCGTCCCCACGATCCCGGGACTAGGTTGGCCCTCCGCCGACATGTCCGACGACTATAGGGTCGTCCCCACGCCCCGGGCCAAAGTTGCCCTGCCGCCGACATGTCCGACGACTATACGGTCGTCCTCGCGACCACGGGACTAGGTTGGCCCGCCGCCGACTTGTCCGACGACTATAGGGTCGTCCCCACGACCCCGGGACTAGGTTGGCCCGCCGCCGACTTGTCTGACGACTATAGGGTCGTCTCCACGACCCCGGGACTAGGTTGGCCAGTCACCGACATGTCCGACGACTATAGGGTCGTCCCCACGACCCCGGGTCTAGGTTGGCCCGCCGCCGACTTTTCCGACGACTATAGGGTCGTCCCCACGACCCCGGGACTTGATTGGCCCGCCACCGTCATGTCCGGCGACTATACGGTCGTCCCCACGACCCCGGGACTAGGTTGGCCCGCCGCCGACTTGTCCGACGACTATAGGGTCGTCCCCACGACCACGGGCCAAAGTTGCCCTGCCGCCGACATGTCCGACGACTATACGGTCGTCCTCGCGACCACGGGACTAGGTTGGCCCGCCGCCGACTTGTCCGACGACTATAGGGTCGTCCCCAGGACCCCGGGACTAGGTCGGCCCGCCGCCGACTTGTCCGACGACTATAGGGTCGTCCCCACGACCCGGGCCAAAGTTGGACAGCCGCCGACATGTCCGACTACTATAGGGTCGTCCCCCCGAACCCGGGACTACGTAGGCCAGTCACCGACATGTCCGACGACTATAGGGTCGTTCCCACGACCACGGGCCAAAGTTGGCCAGCCGCCGACATGTCCGACGACTATAGGGTCGTCCCCGCGAACCCGGGACTACGTTGGCCAGTCACCGACATGTCCGACGACTATAGGGTCGTCCCCACGACCACGGGCCAAAGTTGCCCTGCCGCCGACATGTCCGACGACTATAGGGTCGTCCCCACGACCCCGGGTCTAGGTTGGCCCGCCGTCGACTTTTCCGACAACTATAGGGTCGTTCCCACGACCCCGGGACTAGGTTGGCCCGCCGCCGACATGTCCGACGTCTATAGGGTCGTCCCCACGACCCCGGGGCTAGATTGGCCCGCCACCGTCATGTCCGACGACTATAGGTTCGTCCCTACGACCCTGGGCATACGTTGGCCTGCCGCCGACATGTCCGACGACTATAGGGTCGTCCCCACGACCCCAGGACTAGGTTGGCCCGCCGCCGACTTGTCCGACGACTATAGGGTCGTCCCCACGACCCCGGGACTAGGTTGGCCCGCCGCCGACATGTCCGACGATTATAGGGTCGTCCCCACGACCCCGGGACTAGGTTGGCCCGCCGCCGACGTGTCCGACGAATATAGGGTCGTCCCCACGCCCCGGGCCAAAGTTGGCCAGCCGCCGACATGTCCGACGACTATAGGGTCGTCCCCACGACCCCGGGACTAGGTTGGCCCGCCGCCGACTTGTCCGACGACTATAGGGTCGTCCCCATGACCCCGGGACTAGGTTGGCCCGCCGCCGACATGTCCGACGATTATAGGGTCGTCCCCACGACCCCGGGACTAGGTTGGCCCGCCGCCGACATGTCCGTAGACTATAGGGTCGTCCCCACGCCCCGGGCCAAAGTTGGCCCGCCGCCGACGTGTCCTACGACTATGGGGTCGTCCCCACGACCACGGGACTAGGTTGGCCAGCCGCCGACATGTCCGACGACTATAGGGTCGTCTCCACGACCCCGGGACTATGTTGGCCAGTCACCGACATGTCCGACGACTATAGGGTCGTCCCCACGACCACGGGCCAAAGTTGCCCTGCCGCCGACATGTCCGACGACTATAGGGTCGTCCCCACGACCTCGGGACTAGGTTGGCCGCCGCCGACATGTCCGACGACTATTGGG
This sequence comes from Andrena fulva, assembly GCA_946251845.1. NCBI lineage: Eukaryota > Metazoa > Arthropoda > Insecta > Hymenoptera > Andrenidae > Andrena > Andrena fulva. The sequence goes on from CAMITZ010000248.1 coordinate 226,712, forward strand.
TCGTCCCCACGCCCCGGGCCAAAGTTGGCCAGCCGCCGACATGTCCGACGACTATAGGGTCGTCCCCACGACCCCGGGTCTAGGTTGGCCCGCCGCCGACTTGTCCGACGACTATAGGGTCGTCTCCACGACCCCGGGACTATGTTGGCCAGTCACCGACATGTCCGACGAATATAGGGTCGTCCCCACGACCACGGGCCAAAGTTGCCCTGCCGCCGACATGTCCGACGACTATAGGGTCGTCCCCACGACCCCGGGACTAGGTTGGGCCGCCGCCGACTTGACCGACGACTATAGGGTCGTCCCCACGACCCCGGGACTAGGTTGGCCCGCCGCCGACATGTCCGACGACTATAGGGTCGTCCCCATGACCCCGGGACTAGGTTGACCCGCCGCCGACATGTCCGACGAGTATACGGTCGTCCTCGCGACCATGGGACTAGGTTGGCCCGCCGCCGACTTGTCCGACGACTATACGGTCGTCCCCACGACCACGGGACTAGGTTGGCCCGCCGCCGACTTGTCCGATGACTATAGGGTCGTCCCCAGGACCCCGGGACTAGGTCGGCCCGCCGCCGACTTGTCCGACGACTATAGGGTCGTCCCCACGACCCGGGCCAAAGTTGGACAGCCGCCGACATGTCCGACGACTATAGGGTCGTCCCCGCGAACCCGGGACTACGTTGGCCAGTCACCGACATGTCCGACGACTATAGGGTCGTCCCCACGACCACGGGCCAAAGTTGCCCTGCCGCCGACATGTCCGACGACTATAGGGTCGTCCACACGACCCCGGGTCTAGGTTGGCCCGCCGCCGACTTTTCCGACGACTATAGGGTCGTCCCCACGACCCCGGGACTAGGTTGGCCAGTCACCGACATGTCCGACGACTATAGGGTCGTCCCCACGACCCCGGGACTAGGTTGGCCCGCCGCCGACATGTCCGTAGACTATAGGGTCGTCCCCACGCCCCGGGCCAAAGTTGGCCCGCCGCCGACGTGTCCTACGACTATGGGGTCGTCCCCACGACCACGGGACTAGGTTGGCCAGCCGCCGACATGTCCGACGACTATAGGGTCGTCCCCCCCACCCCGGGTCTAGGTTGGCCAGCCGCCGACATGTCCGACGACTATAGGGTCGTCCCCACGACCATGGGCCAAAGTTGCCCTGCCGCCGACATGTCCGACGACTATAGGGTCGTCCCCACGACCACTGGCCAAAGTTGCCCAGCCGCCGACATGTCCGACGACTATAGGGTCGTCCCCACTACCCCGGGCCAAAGCTGGCCAGCCGCCGACTTGTCCGACGATTATAGGGTCGTCCCTACCACCCCGGGACTAGGTTGGCCAGCCGCCGACATGTCCGACGTCTATAGGGTCGTCCCCTCGACCCCGGGGCTAGATTGCCCCGGCACCGTCATGTCCGACGACTATAGGGTCGTCCCCACGACCACGGGCCAAAGTTGGCCCGCCGCCGACATGTCCGTAGACTATAGGGTCGTCCCCACGTCCCCAGGACTAGGTTGGCCCGCCGCCGACTTGTCCGACGACTATAGGGTCGTCCCCACGACCCCGGGACTAGGTTGGCCCGCCGCCGACATGTCCGACGATTATAGGGTCGTCCCCACGACCCCGGGACTAGGTTGGCCCGCCGCCGACATGTCCGTAGACTATAGGGTCGTCCCCACGCCCCGGGCCAAAGTTGGCCAGCCGCCGACATGTCCGACGACTATAGGGTCGTCCCCGCGAACCCGGGACTACGTTGGCCAGTCACCGACATGTCCGACGACTATAGGGTCGTTCCCACGACCACGGGCCAAAGTTGGCCAGCCGCCAACATGTCCGACGACTATAGGGTCGTCCCCGCGAACCCGGGACTACGTTGGCCAGTCACCGACATGTCCGACGACTATAGGGTCGTCCCCACGACCACGGGCCAAAGTTGCGCTGCCGCCGACATGTCCGACGACTATAGGGTCGTCCCCACGACCCCGGGTCTAGGTTGGCCCGCCGCCGAATTTTCCGACGACTATAGGGTCGTCCCCACGACCCCGGGACTAGGTTGGCCCGCCGCCGACATGTCCGACGTCTATAGGGTCGTCCCCACGACCCCGGGGCTAGATTGGCCCGCCACCGTCATGTCCGACGACTATAGGTTCGTCCCTACGACCCTGGGCATACCTTGGCCTGCCGCCGACATGTCCGACGACTATAGGGTCGTCCCCACGTCCCCAGGACTAGGTTGGCCCGCCGCCGACTTGTCCGACGACTATAGGGTCGTCCCCACGACCCCGGGACTAGGTTGGCCCGCCGCCGACATGTCCGACGATTATAGGGTCGTCCCCACGACCCCGGGACTAGGTTGGCCCGCCGCCGACATGTCCGTAGACTATAGGGTCGTCCCCACGCCCCGGGCCAAAGTTGGCCAGCCGCCGACATGTCCGACGACTATAGGGTCGTCCCCGCGAACCCGGGACTACGTTGGCCAGTCACCGACATGTCCGACGACTATAGGGTCGTCCCCACGACCACTGGCCAAAGTTGCCCAGCCGCCGACATGTCCGACGACTATAGGGTCGTCCCCACGCCCCGGTCCAAAGTTGGCCAGCCGCCGACATGTCCGACGACTATAGGGTCGTCCCCACGACCCCGGGACTTGATTGGCCCGCCACCGTCATGTCCGGCGACTATACGGTCGTCCCCACGACCCCGGGACTAGGTTGGCCCGCCGCCGACTTGTCCGACGACTATAGGGTCGTCCCCACGACCACTGGCCAAAGTTGCCCAGCCGCAGACATGTCCGACGACTATAGGGTCGTCCCCACGACCCCGGGACTAGATTGGCCCGCCACCGTGATGTCCGACGACTATAGGGTCGTCTCCACGACCCCGGGACTAGGTTGGCCCGCCGCCGACTTGTCCGACGACTATAGGGTCGTCCCCACGACCACGGGCCAAAGTTGCCCTGCCGCCGACATGTCCGACGACTATAGGGTCGTCCCCACGATCCCGGGACTAGGTTGGCCCTCCGGCGACATGTCCGACGACTATAGGGTCGTCCCCACGCCCCGGGCCAAAGTTGCCCTGCCGCCGACATGTCCGACGACTATACGGTCGTCCTCGCGACCACGGGACTAGGTTGGCCCGCCGCCGACTTGTCCGACGACTATAGGGTCGTCCCCAGGACCCCGGGACTAGGTCGGCCCGCCGCCGACTTGTCCGACGACTATAGGGTCGTCCCCACGACCCGGGCCAAAGTTGGACAGCCGCCGACATGTCCGACGACTATAGGGTCGTCCCCGCGAACCCGGGACTACGTTGGCCAGCCACCGACATGTCCGACGACTATAGGGTCGTTCCCACGACCACGGGCCAAAGTTGGCCAGCCGCCGACATGTCCGACGACTATAGGGTCGTCCCCGCGAACCCGGGACTACGTTGGCCAGTCACCGACATGTCCGACGACTATAGGGTCGTCCCCACGACCACGGGCCAAAGTTGCCCTGCCGCCGACATGTCCGACGACTATAGGGTCGTCCCCACGACCCCGGGTCTAGGTTGGCCCGCCGCCGACTTTTCCGACGACTATAGGGTCGTCCCCACGACCCCGGGACTTGATTGGCCCGCCACCGTCATGTCCGGCGACTATACGGTCGTCCCCACGACCCCGGGACTAGGTTCGCCCGCCGCCGACTTGTCCGACGACTATAGGGTCGTCCCCACGACCACGGGCCAAAGTTGCCCTGCCGCCGACATGTCCGACGACTATACGGTCGTCCTCGCGACCACGGGACTAGGTTGGCCCGCCGCCGACTTGTCCGACGACTATAGGGTCGTCCCCAGGACCCCGGGACTAGGTCGGCCCGCCGCCGACTTGTCCGACGATTATAGGGTCGTCCCCACGACCCGGGCCAAAGTTGGACAGCCGCCGACATGTCCGACTACTATAGGGTCGTCCCCCCGAACCCGGGACTACGTTGGCCAGTCACCGACATGTCCGACGACTATAGGGTCGTTCCCACGACCACGGGCCAAAGTTGGCCAGCCGCCGACATGTCCGACGACTATAGGGTCGTCCCCGCGAACCCGGGACTACGTTGGCCAGTCACCGACATGTCCGACGACTATAGGGTCGTCCCCACGACCACGGGCCAAAGTTGCCCTGCCGCCGACATGTCCGACGACTATAGGGTCGTCCCCACGACCCCGGGTCTAGGTTGGCCCGCCGCCGACTTTTCCGACGACTATAGGGTCGTCCCCACGACCCCGGGACTAGGTTGGCCCGCCGCCGACATGTCCGACGTCTATAGGGTCGTCCCCACGACCCTGGGGCTAGATTGGCCCGCCACCGTCATGTCCGACGACTATAGGTTCGTCCCTACGACCCTGGGCATACGTTGGCCTGCCGCCGACATGTCCGACGACTATAGGGTCGTCCCCACGACCCCAGGACTAGGTTGGCCCGCCGCCGACTTGTCCGACGACTATAGGGTCGTCCCCACGACCCCGGGACTAGGTTGGCCCGCCGCCGACATGTCCGACGATTATAGGGTCGTCCCCACGACCCCGGGACTAGGTTGGCCCGCCGCCGACATGTCCGACGAATATAGGGTCGTCCCCACGCCCCGGGCCAAAGTTGGCCAGCCGCCGACATGTCCGACGACTATAGGGTCGTCCCCACGACCCCGGGACTAGGTTGGCCCGCCGCCGACTTGTCCGACGACTATAGGGTCGTCCCCACGACCCCGGGACTAGGTTGGCCCGCCGCCGACATGTCCGACGATTATCGGGTCGTCCCCTCGACCCCGGGATTAGGTTGGCCCGCCGCCGACATGTCCGTAGACTATAGGGTCGTCCCCACGCCCCGGGCCAAAGTTGGCCCGCCGCCGACGTGTCCTACGACTATGGGGTCGTCCCCACGACCACGGGACTAGGTTGGCCAGCCGCCGACATGTCCGACGACTATAGGGTCGTCTCCACGACCCCGGGACTATGTTGGCCAGTCCCCGACATGTCCGACGACTATAGGGTCGTCCCCACGACCACGGGCCAAAGTTGCCCTGCCGCCGACATGTCCGACGACTATAGGGTCGTCCCCACGACCTCGGGACTAGGTTGGCCGCCGCCGACATGTCCGACGATTATAGGGTCGTCCCCACGACCCCGGGACTAGGTTGGCCAGCCGCCGACATGTCCGACGACTATAGGGTCGTCCCCACCACCCCGGGTCTAGGTTGGCCAGCCGCCGACATGTCCGACGACTATAGGGTCGTCCCCACGACCATGGGCCAAAGTTGCCCTGCCGCCGACATGTCCGACGACTATAGGGTCGTCCCCACGACCACTGGCCAAAGTTGCCCAGCCGCCGACATGTCCGACGACTATAGGGTCGTCCCCACTACCCCGGGCCAAAGCTGGCCAGCCGCCGACTTGTCCGACGATTATAGGGTCGTCCCTACCACCCCGGGACTAGGTTGGCCAGCCGCCGACATGTCCGACGACTATAGGGTCGTCCCCACCACCCCGGGTCTAGGTTGGCCAGCCGCCGACATGTCCGACGACTATAGGGTCGTCCCCACGACCATGGGCCAAAGTTGCCCTGCCGCCGACATGTCCGACGACTATAGGGTCGTCCACACGACCCCGGGTCTAGGTTGGCCCGCCGCCGACTTTTCCGACGACTATAGGGTCGTCCCCACGACCCCGGGACTAGGTTGGCCAGTCACCGACATGTCCGACGACTATAGGGTCGTCCCCACGACCCCGGGACTAGGTTGGCCCGCCGCCGACATGTCCGTAGACTATAGGGTCGTCCCCACGCCCCGGGCCAAAGTTGGCCCGCCGCCGACGTGTCCTACGACTATGGGGTCGTCCCCACGACCACGGGACTAGGTTGGCCAGCCGCCGACATGTCCGACGACTATAGGGTCGTCCCCACCACCCCGGGTCTAGGTTGGCCAGCCGCCGACATGTCCGACGACTATAGGGTCGTCCCCACGACCATGGGCCAAAGTTGCCCTGCCGCCGACATGTCCGACGACTATAGGGTCGTCCCCACGACCACTGGCCAAAGTTGCCCAGCCGCCGACATGTCCGACGACTATAGGGTCGTCCCCACTACCCCGGGCCAAAGCTGGCCAGCCGCCGACTTGTCCGACGATTATAGGGTCGTCCCTACCACCCCGGGACTAGGTTGGCCAGCCGCCGACATGTCCGACGACTATAGGGTCGTCCCCGCGGACCCGGGACTACGTTGGCCAGTCACCGACATGTCCGACGACTATAGGGTCGTCCCCACGACCACTGGCCAAAGTTGCCCAGCCGCCGACATGTCCGACGACTATAGGGTCGTCCCCACGCCCCGGTCCAAAGTTGGCCAGGCGCCGACATGTCCGACGACTATAGGGTCGTCCCCACGACCCCGGGACTTGATTGGCCCGCCACCGTCATGTCCGGCGACTATACGGTCGTCCCCACGACCCCGGGACTAGGTTGGCCCGCCGCCGACTTGTCCGACGACTATAGGGTCGTCCCCACGACCACTGGCCAAAGTTGCCCAGCCGCAGACATGTCCGACGACTATAGGGTCGTCCCCACGACCCCGGGACTAGATTGGCCCGCCACCGTGATGTCCGACGACTATAGGGTCGTCTCCACGACCCCGGGACTAGGTTGGCCCGCCGCCGACTTGTCCGACGACTATAGGGTCGTCCCCACGACCACGGGCCAAAGTTGCCCTGCCGCCGACATGTCCGACGACTATAGGGTCGTCCCCACGATCCCGGGACTAGGTTGGCCCTCCGCCGACATGTCCGACGACTATAGGGTCGTCCCCACGCCCCGGGCCAAAGTTGCCCTGCCGCCGACATGTCCGACGACTATACGGTCGTCCTCGCGACCACGGGACTAGGTTGGCCCGCCGCCGACTTGTCCGACGACTATAGGGTCGTCCCCAGGACCCCGGGACTAGGTCGGCCCGCCGCCGACTTGTCCGACGACTATAGGGTCGTCCCCACGACCCGGGCCAAAGTTGGACAGCCGCCGACATGTCCGACGACTATAGGGTCGTCCCCGCGAACCCGGGACTACGTTGGCCAGCCACCGACATGTCCGACGACTATAGGGTCGTTCCCACGACCACGGGCCAAAGTTGGCCAGCCGCCGACATGTCCGACGACTATAGGGTCGTCCCCGCGAACCCGGGACTACGTTGGCCAGTCACCGACATGTCCGACGACTATAGGGTCGTCCCCACGACCACGGGCCAAAGTTGCCCAGCCGCAGACATGTCCGACGACTATAGGGTCGTCCCCACGACCCCGGGACTAGATTGGCCCGCCACCGTGATGTCCGACGACTATAGGGTCGTCTCCACGACCCCGGGACTAGGTTGGCCCGCCGCCGACTTGTCCGACGACTATAGGGTCGTCTCCACGACCCCGGGACTAGGTTGGCCCGCCGCCGACTTGTCCGACGACTATAGGGTCGTCCCCATGACCCCGGGACTAGGTTGGCCCGCCGCCGACATGTCCGACGTCTATAGGGTCGTCCCCACGACCCCGGGGCTAGATTGGCACGCCACCGTCATGTCCGACGACTATAGGTTCGTCCCTACGACCGTGGGCATACGTTGGCCTGCCGCCGACATGTCCGACGACTATAGGGTCGTCCCCACGACCCCGGGACTAGGTTGGCCCGCCGCCGACTTGACCGACGACTATAGGGTCGTCCCCACGACCCCGGGACTAGGTTGGCCAGTCACCGACATGTCCGACGACTATAGGGTCGTCCCTACGACCACAGGCCAAAGTTGCCCAGCCGCCGACATGTCCGACGACTATAGGGTCGTCCCCACGACCCCGGGGCTAGATTGCCCCGGCACCGCCATGTCCGACGACTATAGGGTCGTCCCCACGACCCGGGCCAAAGTTGGCCAGCCGCCGACATGTCCGACGACTATAGGGTCGTCCCCATGACCCCGGCACTAGGTTGGCCCGCCGCCGACATGTCCGAGGACTATACGGTCGTCCTCGCGACCACGGGACTAGGTTGGCCCGCCGCCGACTTGTCCGACGACTATACGGTCGTCCCCACGACCACGGGACTAGGTTGGCCCGCCGCCGACTTGTCCGACGACTATAGGGTCGTCCCCAGGACCCCGGGACTAGGTCGGCCCGCCGCCGACTTGTCCGACGACTATAGGGTCGTCCCCACGACCCCGGGACTAGGTTGGCCAGCCGCCGACATGTCCGACGTCTATAGGGTCGTCCCCTCGACCCCGGGGCTAGATTGCCCCGGCACCGTCATGTCCGACGACTATAGGGTCGTCCCCACGACCACGGGCCAAAGTTGGCCCGCCGCCGACATGTCCGTAGACTATAGGGTCGTCCCCACGCCCCGGGCCAAAGTTGGCCAGCCGCCGACATGTCCGACGACTATAGGGTCGTCCCCACGACCCCGGGTCTAGGTTGGCCCGCCGCCGACTTGTCCGACGACTATAGGGTCGTCTCCACGACCCAAGGACTAGGTTGGCCAGTCACCGACATGTCCGACGACTATAGGGTCGTCCCCACGACCCGGGCCAAAGTTGGACAGCCGCCGACATGTCCGACGACTATAGGGTCGTCCCCGCGAACCCGGGACTACGTTGGCCAGTCACCGACATGTCCGACGACTATAGGGTCGTTCCCACGACCACGGGCCAAAGTTGGCCAGCCGCCGACATGTCCGACGACTATAGGGTCGTCCCCACGACCACGGGCCAAAGTTGCCCTGCCGCCGACATGTCCGACGACTATAGGGTCGTCCCCACGACCTCGGGACTAGGTTGGCTGCCGCCGACATGTCCGACGACTATTGGGTCGTCCCCACGCCCCGGGCCAAAGTTGGCCAGCCGCCGACATGTCCGACGACTATAGGGTCGTCCCCACGACCCCGGGACTAGGTTGGCCCGCCGCCGACTTGTCCGACGACTATAGGGTCGTCCCCACGACCCCGGGACTAGGTTGGCCCGCCGCCGACATGTCCGACGATTATAGGGTCGTCCCCACGACCACTGGCCAAAGTTGCCCAGCCGCCGACATGTCCGACGACTATAGGGTCGTCCCCACTACCCCGGGCCAAAGCTGGCCAGCCGCCGACTTGTCCGACGATTATAGGGTCGTCCCTACCACCCCGGGACTAGGTTGGCCAGCCGCCGACATGTCCGACGTCTATAGGGTCGTCCCCTCGACCCCGGGGCTAGATTGCCCCGGCACCGTCATGTCCGACTACTATAGGGTCGTCCCCACGACCACGGGCCAAAGTTGCCCTGCCGCCGACATGTCCGACGACTATAGGGTCGTCGCCACGACCTCGGGACTAGGTTGGCCGCCGCCGACATGTCCGACGACTATTGGGTCGTCCCCACGCCCCGGGCCAAAGTTGGCCAGCCGCCGACATGTCCGACGACTATAGGGTCGTCCCCACGCCCCGGGCCAAAGTTGGCCAGCCGCCGACATGTCCGACGACTATAGGGTCGTCCCCACGACCCCGGGACTAGGTTGGCCCGCCGCCGACTTGACCGACGACTATAGGGTCGTCCCCACGACCCCGGGACTAGGTTGGCCCGCCGCCGACATGTCCGACGATTATAGGGTCGTACCCACGACCCCGGGTCTAGGTTGGCCCGCCGCCGACATGTCCGTAGACTATAGGGTCGTCCCCACGCCCCGGGCCAAAGTTGGCCCGCCGCCGACGTGTCCTACGACTATGGGGTCGTCCCCACGACCACGGGACTAGGTTGGCCAGCCGCCGACATGTCCGACGACTATAGGGTCGTCCCCACCACCCCGGGTCTAGGTTGGCCAGCCGCCGACATGTCCGACGACTATAGGGTCGTCCCCACGACCACTGGCCAAAGTTGCCCAGCCGCAGACATGTCCGACGACTATAGGGTAGTCCCCACGACCCCGGGACTAGATTGGCCCGCCACCGTGATGTCCGACGACTATAGGGTCGTCTCCACGACCCCGGGACTAGGTTGGCCCGCCGCCGACATGTCCGACGACTATAGGGTCGTCCCCACGCCCCGGGCCAAAGTTGGCCCGCCGCCGACGTGTCCTACGACTATGGGGTCGTCCCCACGACCACGGGACTAGGTTGGCCAGCCGCCGACATGTCCGACGACTATAGGGTCGTCCCCACGACCACGGGCCAAAGTTGCCCTGCCGCCGACATGTCCGACGACTATAGGGTCGTCCCCACGACCTCGGGACTAGGTTGGCCGCCGCCGACATCTCCGATGACTATACGGTCGTCCTCGCGACCACGGGACTAGGTTGGCCCGCCGCCGACTTGTCCGACGACTATACGGTCGTCCCCACGACCACGGGACTAGGTTGGCCCGCCGCCGACTTGTCCGACGACTATAGGGTCGTCCCCAGGACCCCGGGACTAGGTCGGCCCGCCGCCGACTTGTCCGACGACTATAGGGTCGTCCCCACGACCCGGGCCAAAGTTGGACAGCCGCCGACATGTCCGACGACTATAGGGTCGTCCCCGCGAACCCGGGACTACGTTGGCCAGTCACCGACGACTATAGGGTCGTCCCCACGACCACGGGCCAAAGTTGCCCTGCCGCCGACATGTCCGACGACTATAGGGTCGTCCCCACGACCCCGGGTCTAGGTTGGCCCGCCGCCGACTTTTCCGACGACTATAGGGTCGTCCCCACGACCCCGGGACTAGGTTGGCCAGTCACCGACATGTCCGACGACTATAGGGTCGTCCCCACGACCCCGGGACTAGGTTGGCCCGCCGCCGACATGTCCGTAGACTATAGGGTCGTCCCCACGCCCCGGGCCAAAGTTGGCCCGCCGCCGACGTGTCCTACGACTATGGGGTCGTCCCCACGACCACGGGCCAAAGTTGGCCAGCCGCCGACATGTCCGATGACTATAGGGTCGTCCCCATGACCCCGGGACTAGGTTGGCCCGCCGCCGACATGTCCGATGACTATACGGTCGTCCTCGCGACCTCGGGACTAGGTTGGCCCGCCGCCGACTTGTCCGACGACTATACGGTCGTCCCCACGACCACGGGACTAGGTTGGCCCGCCGCCGACTTGTCCGACGACTATAGGGTCGTCCCCAGGACCCCGGGACTAGGTCGGCCCGCCGCCGACTTGTCCGACGACTATAGGGTCGTCCCCACGACCCGGGCCAAAGTTGGACAGCCGCCGACATGTCCGACGACTATAGGGTCGTCCCCGCGAACCCGGGACTACGTTGGCCAGTCACCGACGACTATAGGGTCGTCCCCACGACCACGGGCCAAAGTTGCCCTGCCGCCGACATGTCCGACGACTATAGGGTCGTCCCCACGACCCCGGGTCTAGGTTGGCCCGCCGCCGACTTTTCCGACGACTATAGGGTCGTCCCCACGAACCCGGGACTAGGTTGGCCTGTCACCGACATGTACCACGACTATAGGGTCGTCCCCACGACCCCGGGACTAGGTTGGCCCGCCGCCGACATGTCCGTAGACTATAGGGTCGTCCCCACGCCCCGGGCCAAAGTTGGCCCGCCGCCGACGTGTCCTACGACTATGGGGTCGTCCCCACGACCACGGGCCAAAGTTGGCCAGCCGCCGACATGTCCGACGACTATAGGGTCGTCCCCACGACCCCGGGTCTAGGTTGGCCCGCCGCCGACTTTTCCGACGACAATAGGGTCGTCCCCACGACCCCGGGACTAGGTTGGCCCGCCGCCGACATGTCCGACGTCTATAGGGTCGTCCCCACGACCCCGGGGCTAGATTGGCCCGCCACCGTCATGTCCGACGACTATAGGTTCGTCCCTACGACCCTGGGCATACGTTGGCCTGCCGCCGACATGTTCGACGATTATAGGGTCGTCCCCACGACCCCAGGACTAGGTTGGCCCGCCGCCGACTTGTCCGACGACTATAGGGTCGTCCCCACGACCCCGGGACTAGGTTGGCCCGCCGCCGACTTGACCGACGACTATAGGGTCGTCCCCACGACCCCGGGACTAGGTTGGCCAGTCACCGACATGTCCGACGACTATAGGGTCGTCTCCACGACCACAGGCCAAAGTTGCCCAGCCGCCGACATGTCCGACGACTATAGGGTCGTCCCCACGACCCCGGGGCTAGATTGCCCCGGCACCGTCATGTCCGACGACTATAGGGTCGTCCCCACGACCCGGGCCAAAGTTGGCCAGCCGCCGACATGTCCGACGACTATAGGGTCGTCCCCATGACCCCGGGACTAGGTTGGACTGCCGCCGACATGTCCGACGACTATACGGTCGTCCTCGCGACCACGGGAATAGGTTGGCCCGCCGCCGACTTGTCCGACGACTATACGGTCGTCCCCACGACCACGGGACTAGGTTGGCGCGCCGCCGACTTGTCCGACGACTATAGGGTCGTCCCCAGGACCCCGGGACTAGGTCGGCCCGCCGCCGACTTGTCCGACGACTATAGGGTCGTCCCCACGACCCGGGCCAAAGTTGGACAGCCGCCGACATGTCCGACGACTATAGGGTCGTCCCCACGACCCCGGGACTAGGTTGGCCCGCCGCCGACATGTCCGACGACTATAGGGTCGTCCCCACGACCCCGGGACTAGGTTGGCCCGCCGCCGACTTGACCGACGACTATAGGGTCGTCCCCACGACCCCGGGACTAGGTTGGCCAGTCACCGACATGTCCGACGACTATAGGGTCGTCCCCACGACCACAGGCCAAAGTTTCCCAGCCGCCGACATGTCCGACGACTATAGGGTCGTCCCCACGACCCCGGGGCTAGATTGCCCCGGCACCGCCATGTCCGACGACTATAGGGTCGTCCCCACGACCCGGGCCAAAGTTGGCCAGCCGCCGACATGTCCGACGACTATAGGGTCGTCCCCACGACCCCGGGGCTAGGTTGGCCCGCCGCCGACATGTCCGATGACTATACGGTCGTCCTCGCGACCACGGGACTAGGTTGGCCCGCCGCCGACTTGTCCGACGACTATAGGGTCGTCCCCAGGACCCCGGGACTAGGTCGGCCCGCCGCCGACTTGTCCGACTACTATAGGGTCGTCCCCACGACCCGGGCCAAAGTTGGACAGCCGCCGACATGTCCGACGACTATAGGGTCGTCCCCGCGAACCCGGGACTACGTTGGCCAGTCACCGACATGTCCGACGACTATAGGGTCGTTCCCACGACCACGGGCCAAAGTTGGCCAGCCGCCGACATGTCCGACGACTATAGGGTCGTCCCCGCGAACCCGGGACTACGTTGGCCAGTCACCGACATGTCCAACGACTATAGGGTCGTCCCCACGACCACGGGCCAAAGTTGCGCTGCCGCCGACATGTCCGACGACTATAGGGTCGTCCCCACAACCCCGGGTCTAGGTTGGCCCGCCGCCGACTTTTCCGACGACTATAGGGTCGTCCCCACGACCCCGGGACTAGGTTGGCCCGCCGCCGACATGTCCGACGTCTATAGGGTCGTCCCCACGACCCCGGGGCTAGATTGGCCCGCCACCGTCATGTCCGACGACTATAGGTTCGTCCCTACGACCCTGGGCATACGTTGGCCTGCCGCCGACATGTCCGACGACTATAGGGTCGTCCCCACGTCCCCAGGACTAGGTTGGCCCGCCGCCGACTTGTCCGACGACTATAGGGTCGTCCCCACGACCCCGGAACTAGGTTGGCCCGCCGCCGACATGTCCGACGATTATAGGGTCGTCCCCACGACCCCGGGACTAGGTTGGCCCGCCGCCGACATGTCCGTAGACTATAGGGTCGTCCCCACGCCCCGGGCCAAAGTTGGCCAGCCGCCGACATGTCCGACGACTATAGGGTCGTCCCCGCGAACCCGGGACTACGTTGGCCAGTCACCGACATGTCCGACGACTATAGGGTCGTCCCCACGACCACTGGCCAAAGTTGCCCAGCCGCCGACATGTCCGACGACTATAGGGTCGTCGCCACGCCCCGGTCCAAAGTTGGCCAGCCGCCGACATGTCCGACGACTATAGGGTCGTCCCCACGACCCCGGGACTTGATTGGCCCGCCACCGTCATGTCCGGCGACTATACGGTCGTCCCCACGACCCCGGGACTAGGTTGGCCCGCCGCCGACTTGTCCGACGACTATAGGGTCGTCCCCACGACCACTGGCCAAAGTTGCCCAGCCGCAGACATGTCCGACGACTATAGGGTCGTCCCCACGACCCCGGGACTAGATTGGCCCGCCACCGTGATGTCCGACGACTATAGGGTCGTCTCCACGACCCCGGGCCAAAGTTGGACAGGCGCCGACATGTCCGACGACTATAGGGTCGTCCCCGCGAACCCGGGACTACGTTGGCCAGTCACCGACATGTCCGACGACTATAGGGTCGTTCCCACGACCACGGGCCAAAGTTGGCCAGCCGCCGACATGTCCGACGACTATAGGGTCGTCCCCGCGAACCCGGGACTACGTTGGCCAGTCACCGACATGTCCGACGACTATAGGGTCGTCCCCACGACCACGGGCCAAAGTTGCCCTGCCGCCGACATGTCCGACGACTATAGGGTCGTCCCCACGACCCCGGGTCTAGGTTGGCCCGCCGCCGACTTGTCCGACGACTATAGGGTCGTCCCCACGACCACTGGCCAAAGTTGCCCAGCCGCAGACATGTCCGACGACTATAGGGTCGTCCCCACGACCCCGGGACTAGATTGGCCCGCCACCGTGATGTCCGACGACTATAGGGTCGTCTCCACGACCCCGGGCCAAAGTTGGACAGCCGCCGACATGTCCGACGACTATAGGGTCGTCCCCGCGAACCCGGGACTACGTTGGCCAGTCACCGACATGTCCGACGACTATAGGGTCGTTCCCACGACCACGGGCCAAAGTTGGCCAGCCGCCGACATGTCCGACGACTATAGGGTCGTCCCCGCGAACCCGGGACTACGTTGGCCAGTCACCGACATGTCCGACGACTATAGGGTCGTCCCCACGACCACGGGCCAAAGTTGCCCTGCCGCCGACATGTCCGACGACTATAGGGTCGTCCCCACGACCCCGGGTCTAGGTTGGCCCGCCGCCGCCTTTTCCGACGATTATAGGGTCGTCCCCACGACCCCGGGACTAGGTTGGCCCGCCGCCGACATGTCCGACGTCTATAGGGTCGTCCCCACGACCCCGGGGCTAGATTGGCCCGCCACCGTCATGTCCGACGACTATAGGTTCGTCCCTACGACCCTGGGCATACGTTGGCCTGCCGCCGACATGTCCGACGACTATAGGGTCGTCCCCACGACCCCAGGACTAGGTTGGCCCGCCGCCGACTTGTCCGACGACTATAGGGTCGTCTCCACGACCCCGGGACTAGGTTGGCCCGCCGCCGACATGTCCGACGATTATAGGGTCGTCCCCACGACCCCGGGACTAGGTTGGCCCGCCGTCGACATGTCCGTAGACTATAGGGTCGTCCCCACGCCCCGGGCCAAAGTTGGCCAGCCGCCGACATGTCCGACGACTATAGGGTCGTCCCCACGACCACGGGCCAAAGTTGCCCTGCCGCCGACATGTCCGACGACTATAGGGTCGTCCCCACGACCTCGGGACTAGGTTGGCCGCCGCCGACATGTCCGATGACTATACGGTCGTCCTCGCGACCACGGGACTAGGTTGGCCCGCCGCCGACTTGCCCGACGACTATACGGTCGTCCCCACGACCACGGGACTAGGTTGGCCCGCCGCCGACTTGTCCGACGACTATAGGGTCGTCCCCAGGACCCCGGGACTAGGTCGGCCCGCCGCCGACTTGTCCGACGACTATAGGGTCGTCCCCACGACCCGGGCCAAAGTTGGACAGCCGCCGACATGTCCGACGACTATAGGGTCGTCCCCGCGAACCCGGGACTACGTTGGCCAGTCACCGACGACTATAGGGTCGTCCCCACGACCACGGGCCAAAGTTGCCCTGCCGCCGACATGTCCGACGACTATAGGGTCGTCCCCACGACCCCGGGTCTAGGTTGGCCCGCCGCCGACTTTTCCGACGACTATAGGGTCGTCCCCACGACCGCGGGACTAGGTTGGCCAGTCACCGACATGTCCGACGACTATAGGGTCGTCCCCACGACCCCGGGACTAGGTTGGCCCGCCGCCGACATGTCTTTAGACTATAGGGTCGTCCCCACGCCCCGGGCCAAAGTTGGCCCGCCGCCGACGTGTCCTACGACTATGGGGTCGTCCCCACGACCACGGGCCAAAGTTGGCCAGCCGCCGACATGTCCGACGACTATAGGGTCGTCCCCATGACCCCGGGACTAGGTTGGCCCGCCGCCGACATGTCCGATGACTATACGGTCGTCCTCGCGACCACGGGACTAGGTTGGCCCGCCGCCGACTTGTCCGACGACTATACGGTCGTCCCCACGACCACGGGACTAGGTTGGCCCGCCGCCGACTTGTCCGACGACTATAGGGTCGTCCCCAGGACCCCGGGACTAGGTCGGCCCGCCGCCGACTTGTCCGACGACTATAGGGTCGTCCGCACGACCCGGGCCAAAGTTGGACAGCCGCCGACATGTCCGACGACTATAGGGTCGTCCCCGCGAACCCGGGACTACGTTGGCCAGTCACCGACGACTATAGGGTCGTCCCCACGACCACGGGCCAAAGTTGCCCTGCCGCCGACATGTCCGACGACTATAGGGTCGTCCCCACGACCCCGGGTCTAGGTTGGCCCGCCGCCGACTTTTCCGACGACTATAGGGTCGTCCCCACGACCCCGGGACTAGGTTGGCCAGTCACCGACATGTCCGACGACTATAGGGTCGTCCCCACGACCCCGGGACTAGGTTGGCCCGCCGCCGACGTGTCCTACGACTATGGGGTCGTCCCCACGACCACGGGCCAAAGTTGGCCAGCCGCCGACATGTCCGACGACTATAGGGTCGTCCCCACGACCCCGGGTCTAGGTTGGCCCGCCGCCGACTTTTCCGACGACAATAGGGTCGTCCCCACGACCCCGGGACTAGGTTGGCCCGCCGCCGACATGTCCGACGTCTATAGGGTCGTCCCCACGACCCCGGGGCTAGATTGGCCCGCCACCGTCATGTCCGACGACTATAGGTTCGTCCCTACGACCCTGGGCATACGTTGGCCTGCCGCCGACATGTTCGACGATTATAGGGTCGTCCCCACGACCCCAGGACTAGGTTGGCCCGCCGCCGACTTGTCCGACGACTATAGGGTCGTCCCCACGACCCCGGGACTAGGTTGGCCCGCCGCCGACTTGACCGACGACTATAGGGTCGTCCCCACGACCCCGGGACTAGGTTGGCCAGTCACCGACATGTCCGACGACTATAGGGTCGTCCCCACGACCACAGGCCAAAGTTGCCCAGCCGCCGACATGTCCGACGACTATAGGGTCGTCCCCACGACCCCGGGGCTAGATTGCCCCGGCACCGTCATGTCCGACGACTATAGGGTCGTCCCCACGACCCGGGCCAAAGTTGGCCAGCCGCCGACATGTCCGACGACTATAGGGTCGTCCCCATGACCCCGGGACTAGGTTGGCCCGCCGCCGACATGTCCGACGACTATACGGTCGTCCTCGCGACCACGGGAATAGGTTGGCCCGCCGCCGACTTGTCCGACGACTATACGGTCGTCCCCACGACCACGGGAATAGGTTGGCCCGCCGCCGACTTGTCCGACGACTATAGGGTCGTCCCCAGGACCCCGGGACTAGGTCGGCCCGCCGCCGACTTGTCCGACGACTATAGGGTCGTCCCCACGACCCGGGCCAAAGTTGGACAGCCGCCGACATGTCCGACGACTATAGGGTCGTCCCCACGACCCCGGGACTAGGTTGGCCCGCCGCCGACATGTCCGACGACTATAGGGTCGTCCCCACGACCCGGGCCAAAGTTGGACAGCCGCCGACTTGTCCGACGACTATAGGGTCGTCCCCGCGAACCCGGGACTACGTTGGCCAGTCACCGACATGTCCGACGACTATAGGGTCGTTCCCACGACCACGGGCCAAAGTTGGCCAGCCGCCGACATGTCCGACGACTATAGGGTCGTCCCCACGACCACGGGCCAAAGTTGCCCTGCCGCCGACATGTCCGACGACTATAGGGTCGTCCCCACGACCTCGGGACTAGGTTGGCCGCCGCCGACATGTCCGACGACTATTGGGTCGTCCCCACGCCCCGGGCCAAAGTTGGCCAGCCGCCGACATGTCCGACGACTATAGGGTCGTCCCCACGACCACGGGCCAAAGTTGCCCTGCCGCCGACATGTCCGACGACTATACGGTCGTCCTCGCGACCACGGGACTAGGTTGGCCCGCCGCCGACTTGTCCGACGACTATAGGGTCGTCCCCAGGACCCCGGGACTAGGTCGGCCCGCCGCCGACTTGTCCGACGACTATAGGGTCGTCCCCACGACCCGGGCCAAAGTTGGACAGCCGCCGACATGTCCGACGACTATAGGGTCGTCCCCGCGAACCCGGGACTACGTTGGCCAGTCACCGACATGTCCGACGACTATAGGGTCGTCCCCACGACCACGGGCCAAAGTTGCCCTGCCGCCGACATGTCCGACGACTATAGGGTCGTCCCCACGACCCCGGGTCTAGGTTGGCCCGCCGCCGACTTTTCCGACGACTATAGGGTCGTCCCCATGACCCCGGGACTAGGTTGGCCCGCCGCCGACATGTCCGACGTCTATAGGGTCGTCCCCACGACCCCGGGGCTAGATTGGCCCGCCACCGTCATGTCCGACGACTATAGGTTCGTCCCTACGACCCTGGGCATACGTTGGCCTGCCGCCGACATGTCCGACGACTATAGGGTCGTCCCCACGACCCCAGGACTAGGTTGGCCCGCCGCCGACTTGTCCGACGACTATAGGGTCGTCCCCACGACCCCGGGACTAGGTTGGCCCGCCGCCGACTTGTCCGACGACTATACGGTCGTCCCCACGACCACGGGAATAGGTTGGCCCGCCGCCGACTTGTCCGACGACTATAGGGTCGTCCCCAGGACCCCGGGACTAGGTCGGCCCGCCGCCGACTTGTCCGACGACTATAGGGTCGTCCCCACGACCCGGGCCAAAGTTGGACAGCCGCCGACATGTCCGACGACTATAGGGTCGTCCCCACGACCCCGGGACTAGGTTGGCCCGCCGCCGACATGTCCGACGACTATAGGGTCGTCCCCACGACCCGGGCCAAAGTTGGACAGCCGCCGACTTGTCCGACGACTATAGGGTCGTCCCCGCGAACCCGGGACTACGTTGGCCAGTCACCGACATGTCCGACGACTATAGGGTCGTTCCCACGACCACGGGCCAAAGTTGGCCAGCCGCCGACATGTCCGACGACTATAGGGTCGTCCCCACGACCACGGGCCAAAGTTGCCCTGCCGCCGACATGTCCGACGACTATAGGGTCGTCCCCACGACCTCGGGACTAGGTTGGCCGCCGCCGACATGTCCGACGACTATTGGGTCGTCCCCACGCCCCGGGCCAAAGTTGGCCAGCCGCCGACATGTCCGACGACTATAGGGTCGTCCCCACGACCCCGGGACTAGGTTGGCCCGCCGCCCACTTGTCCGACGACTATAGGGTCGTCCCCACGACCCCGGGACTAGGTTGGCCCGCCGCCGACATGTCCGACGACTATAGGGTCGTCCCCACGACCACGGGCCAAAGTTGCGCTGCCGCCGACATGTCCGACGACTATAGGGTCGTCCCCACGACCCCGGGTCTAGGTTGGCCCGCCGCCGACTTTTCCGACGACTATAGGGTCGTCCCCACGACCCCGGGACTAGGTTGGCCCGCCGCCGACATGTCCGACGTCTATAGGGTCGTCCCCACGACCCCGGGGCTAGATTGGCCCGCCACCGTCATGTCCGACGACTATAGGTTCGTCCCTACGACCCTGGGCATACGTTGGCCTGCCGCCGACATGTCCGACGACTATAGGGTCGTCCCCACGTCCCCAGGACTAGGTTGGCCCGCCGCCGACTTGTCCGACGACTATAGGGTCGTCCCCACGACCCCGGGACTAGGTTGGCCCGCCGCCGACATGTCCGACGATTATAGGGTCGTCCCCACGACCCCGGGACTAGGTTGGCCCGCCGCCGACATGTCCGTAGACTATAGGGTCGTCCCCACGCCCCGGGCCAAAGTTGGCCAGCCGCCGACATGTCCGACGACTATAGGGTCGTCCCCGCGAACCCGGGACTACGTTGGCCAGTCACCGACATGTCCGACGACTATAGGGTCGTCCCCACGACCACTGGCCAAAGTTGCCCAGCCGCCGACATGTCCGACGACTATAGGGTCGTCCCCACGCCCCGGTCCAAAGTTGGCCAGCCGCCGACATGTCCGACGACTATAGGGTCGTCCCCGCGACCCCGGGACTTGATTGGCCCGCCATCGTCATGTCCGGCGACTATACGGTCGTCCCCACGACCCCGGGACTAGGTTGGCCCGCCGCCGACTTGTCCGACGACTATAGGGTCGTCCCCACGACCACTGGCCAAAGTTGCCCAGCCGCAGACATGTCCGACCACTATAGGGTCGTCCCCACGACCCCGGTACTAGATTGGCCCGCCACCGTGATGTCCGACGACTATAGGGTCGTCTCCACGACCCCGGGACTAGGTTGGCCCGCCGCCGACTTGTCCGACGACTATAGGGTCGTCCCCACGACCACGGGCCAAAGTTGCCCTGCCGCCGACATGTCCGACGACTATAGGGTCGTCCCCACGATCCCGGGACTAGGTTGGCCCTCCGGCGACATGTCCGACGACTATAGGGTCGTCCCCACGCCCCGGGCCAAAGTTGCCCTGCCGCCGACATGTCCGACGACTATACGGTCGTCCTCGCGACCACGGGACTAGGTTGGCCCGCCGCCGACTTGTCCGACGACTATAGGGTCGTCCCCAGGACCCCGGGACTAGGTCGGCCCGCCGCCGACATGTCCGACGACTATAGGGTCGTCCCCACGACCCGGGCCAAAGTTGGACAGCCGCCGACATGTCCGACGACTATAGGGTCGTCCCCGCGAACCCGGGACTACGTTGGCCAGCCACCGACATGTCCGACGACTATAGGGTCGTTCCCACGACCACGGGCCAAAGTTGGACAGCCGCCGACTTGTCCGACGACTATAGGGTCGTCCCCGCGAACCCGGGACTACGTTGGCCAGTCACCGACATGTCCGACGACTATAGGGTCGTTCCCACGACCACGGGCCAAAGTTGGCCAGCCGCCGACATGTCCGACGACTATAGGGTCGTCCCCACGACCACGGGCCAAAGTTGCCCTGCCGCCGACATGTCCGACGACTATAGGGTCGTCCCCACGACCTCGGGACTAGGTTGGCCGCCGCCGACATGTCCGACGACTATTGGGTCGACCCCACGCCCCGGGCCAAAGTTGGCCAGCCGCCGACATGTCCGACGACTATAGGGTCGTCCCCACGACCCCGGGACTAGGTTGGCCCGCCGCCCACTTGTCCGACGACTATAGGGTCGTCCCCACGACCCCGGGACTAGGTTGGCCCGCCGCCGACATGTCCGACGACTATAGGGTCGTCCCCACGACCACGGGCCAAAGTTGCGCTGCCGCCGACATGTCCGACGACTATAGGGTCGTCCCCACGACCCCGGGTCTAGGTTGGCCCGCCGCCGACTTTTCCGACGACTATAGGGTCGTCCCCACGACCCCGGGACTAGGTTGGCCCGCCGCCGACATGTCCGACGTCTATAGGGTCGTCCCCACGACCCCGGGGCTAGATTGGCCCGCCACCGTCATGTCCGACGACTATAGGTTCGTCCCTACGACCCTGGGCATACGTTGGCCTGCCGCCGACATGTCCGACGACTATAGGGTCGTCCCCACGTCCCCAGGACTAGGTTGGCCCGCCGCCGACTTGTCCGACGACTATAGGGTCGTCCCCACGACCCCGGGACTAGGTTGGCCCGCCGCCGACATGTCCGACGATTATAGGGTCGTCCCCACGACCCCGGGACTAGGTTGGCCCGCCGCCGACATGTCCGTAGACTATAGGGTCGTCCCCACGCCCCGGGCCAAAGTTGGCCAGCCGCCGACATGTCCGACGACTATAGGGTCGTCCCCGCGAACCCGGGACTACGTTGGCCAGTCACCGACATGTCCGACGACTATAGGGTCGTCCCCACGACCACTGGCCAAAGTTGCCCAGCCGCCGACATGTCCGACGACTATAGGGTCGTCCCCACGCCCCGGTCCAAAGTTGGCCAGCCGCCGACATGTCCGACGACTATAGGGTCGTCCCCGCGACCCCGGGACTTGATTGGCCCGCCATCGTCATGTCCGGCGACTATACGGTCGTCCCCACGACCCCGGGACTAGGTTGGCCCGCCGCCGACTTGTCCGACGACTATAGGGTCGTCCCCACGACCACTGGCCAAAGTTGCCCAGCCGCAGACATGTCCGACCACTATAGGGTCGTCCCCACGACCCCGGTACTAGATTGGCCCGCCACCGTGATGTCCGACGACTATAGGGTCGTCTCCACGACCCCGGGACTAGGTTGGCCCGCCGCCGACTTGTCCGACGACTATAGGGTCGTCCCCACGACCACGGGCCAAAGTTGCCCTGCCGCCGACATGTCCGACGACTATAGGGTCGTCCCCACGATCCCGGGACTAGGTTGGCCCTCCGGCGACATGTCCGACGACTATAGGGTCGTCCCCACGCCCCGGGCCAAAGTTGCCCTGCCGCCGACATGTCCGACGACTATACGGTCGTCCTCGCGACCACGGGACTAGGTTGGCCCGCCGCCGACTTGTCCGACGACTATAGGGTCGTCCCCAGGACCCCGGGACCAGGTCGGCCCGCCGCCGACTTGTCCGACGACTATAGGGTCGTCCCCACGACCCGGGCCAAAGTTGGACAGCCGCCGACATGTCCGACGACTATAGGGTCGTCCCCGCGATCCCGGGACTACGTTGGCCAGCCACCGACATGTCCGACGACTATAGGGTCGTTCCCACGACCACGGGCCAAAGTTGGCCAGCCGCCGACATGTCCGACGACTATAGGGTCGTCCCGCGAACCCGGGACTACGTTGGCCAGTCACCGACATGTCCGACGACTATAGGGTCGTCCCCACGACCACGGGCCAAAGTTGCCCTGCCGCCGACATGTCCGACGACTATAGGGTCGTCCCCACGACCCCGGGTCTAGGTTGGCCCGCCGCCGACTTTTCCGACGACTATAGGGTCGTCCCCACGACCCCGGGACTTGATTGGCCCGCCACCGTCATGTCCGGCGACTATACGGTCGACCCCACGACCCCGGGACTAGGTTGGCCCGCCGCCGACTTGTCCGACGACTATAGGGTCGTCCCCACGACCACGGGCCAAAGTTGCCCTGCCGCCGACATGTCCGACGACTATACGGTCGTCCTCGCGACCACGGGACTAGGTTGGCCCGCCGCCGACTTGTCCGACGACTATAGGGTCGTCCCCAGGACCCCGGGACTAGGTCGGCCCGCCGCCGACTTGTCCGACGACTATAGGGTCGTCCCCACGACCCGGGCCAAAGTTGGACAGCCGCCGACATGTCCGACGACTATAGGGTCGTCCCCGCGAACCCGGGACTACGTTGGCCAGTCACCGACATGTCCGACGACTATAGGGTCGTCCCCACGACCACGGGCCAAAGTTGCCCTGCCGCCGACATGTCCGACGACTATAGGGTCGTCCCCACGACCCCGGGTCTAGGTTGGCCCGCCGCCGACTTTTCCGACGACTATAGGGTCGTCCCCATGACCCCGGGACTAGGTTGGCCCGCCGCCGACATGTCCGACGTCTATAGGGTCGTCCCCACGACCCCGGGGCTAGATTGGCCCGCCACCGTCATGTCCGACGACTATAGGTTCGTCCCTACGACCCTGGGCATACGTTGGCCTGCCGCCGACATGTCCGACGACTATAGGGTCGTCCCCACGACCCCAGGACTAGGTTGGCCCGCCGCCGACTTGTCCGACGACTATAGGGTCGTCCCCACGACCCCGGGACTAGGTTGGCCCGCCGCCGACATGTCCGACGATTATAGGGTCGTCCCCGCGACCCCGGGACCAGGTTGGCCCGCCGCCGACATGTCCGTAGACTATAGGGTCGTCCCCACGCCCCGGGCCAAAGTTGGCCAGCCGCCGACATGTCCGACGACTATAGGGTCGTCCCCACGACCCCGGGACTAGGTTGGCCCGCCGCCGACTTGTCTGACGACTATAGGGTCGTCCCCACGACCACGGGCCAAAGTTGCCCTGCCGCCGACATGTCCGACGACTATACGGTCGTCCTCGCGACCACGGGACTAGGTTGGCCCGCCGCCGACTTGTCCGACGACTATAGGGTCGTCCCCAGGACCCCGGGACCAGGTCGGCCCGCCGCCGACTTGTCCGACGACTATAGGGTCGTCCCCACGACCCGGGCCAAAGTTGGCCAGCCGCCGACATGTCCGACGACTATAGGGTCGTCCCCGCGAACCCGGGACTACGTTGGCCAGTCACCGACATGTCCGACGACTATAGGGTCGTCCCCACGACCACGGGCCAAAGTTGCCCTGCCGCCGACATGTCCGACGACTATAGGGTCGTTCCCACGATCCCGGGACTAGGTTGGCCCTCCGCTGACATGTCCGACGACTATAGGGTCGTCCCCACGCCCCGGGCCAAAGTTGGCCAGCCGCCGACATGTCCGACGACTATAGGGTCGTCCCCGCGAACCCGGGACTACGTTGGCCAGTCACCGACATGTCCGACGACTATAGGGTCGTTCCCACGACCACGGGCCAAAGTTGGCCAGCCGCCGACATGTCCGACGACTATAGGGTCGTCCCCGCGAACCCGGGACTACGTTGGCCAGTCACCGACATGTCCGACGACTATAGGGTCGTCCCCACGACCACGGGCCAAAGTTGCGCTGCCGCCGACATGTCCGACGACTATAGGGTCGTCCCCACGACCCCGGGTCTAGGTTGGCCCGCCGCCGAATTTTCCGACGACTATAGGGTCGTCCCCACGACCCCGGGACTAGGTTGGCCCGCCGCCGACATGTCCGACGTCTATAGGGTCGTCCCCACGACCCCGGGGCTAGATTGGCCCGCCACCGTCATGTCCGACGACTATAGGTTCGTCCCTACGACCCTGGGCATACCTTGGCCTGCCGCCGACATGTCCGACGACTATAGGGTCGTCCCCACGTCCCCAGGACTAGGTTGGCCCGCCGCCGACTTGTCCGACGACTATAGGGTCGTCCCCACGACCCCGGGACTAGGTTGGCCCGCCGCCGACAAGTCCGACGATTATAGGGTCGTCCCCACGACCCCGGGACTAGGTTGGCCCGCCGCCGACATGTCCGTAGACTATAGGGTCGTCCCCACGCCCCGGGCCAAAGTTGGCCAGCCGCCGACATGTCCGACGACTATAGGGTCGTCCCCGCGAACCCGGGACTACGTTGGCCAGTCACCGACATGTCCGACGACTATAGGGTCGTCCCCACGACCACTGGCCAAAGTTGCCCAGCCGCCGACATGTCCGACGACTATAGGGTCGTCCCCACGCCCCGGTCCAAAGTTGGCCAGCCGCCGACATGTCCGACGACTATAGGGTCGTCCCCACGACCCCGGGACTTGATTGGCCCGCCACCGTCATGTCCGGCGACTATACGGTCGTCCCCACGACCCCGGGACTAGGTTGGCCCGCCGCCGACTTGTCCGACGACTATAGGGTCGTCCCCACGACCACTGGCCAAAGTTGCCCAGCCGCAGACATGTCCGACGACTATAGGGTCGTCCCCACGACCCCGGGACTAGATTGGCCCGCCACCGTGATGTCCGACGACTATAGGGTCGTCTCCACGACCCCGGGACTAGGTTGGCCCGCCGCCGACTTGTCCGACGACTATAGGGTCGTCCCCACGACCACGGGCCAAAGTTGCCCTGCCGCCGACATGTCCGACGACTATAGGGTCGTCCCCACGATCCCGGGACTAGGTTGGCCCTCCGGCGACATGTCCGACGACTATAGGGTCGTCCCCACGCCCCGGGCCAAAGTTGCCCTGCCGCCGACATGTCCGACGACTATACGGTCGTCCTCGCGACCACGGGACTAGGTTGGCCCGCCGCCGACTTGTCCGACGACTATAGGGTCGTCCCCAGGACCCCGGGACTAGGTCGGCCCGCCGCCGACTTGTCCGACGACTATAGGGTCGTCCCCACGACCCGGGCCAAAGTTGGACAGCCGCCGACATGTCCGACGACTATAGGGTCGTCCCCGCGAACCCGGGACTACGTTGGCCAGCCACCGACATGTCCGACGACTATAGGGTCGTTCCCACGACCACGGGCCAAAGTTGGCCAGCCGCCGACATGTCCGACGACTATAGGGTCGTCCCCGCGAACCCGGGACTACGTTGGCCAGTCACCGACATGTCCGACGACTATAGGGTCGTCCCCACGACCACGGGCCAAAGTTGCCCTGCCGCCGACATGTCCGACGACTATAGGGTCGTCCCCACGACCCCGGGTCTAGGTTGGCCCGCCGCCGACTTTTCCGACGACTATAGGGTCGTCCCCACGACCCCGGGACTTGATTGGCCCGCCACCGTCATGTCCGGCGACTATACGGTCGTCCCCACGACCCCGGGACTAGGTTGGCCCGCCGCCGACTTGTCCGACGACTATAGGGTCGTCCCCACGACCACGGGCCAAAGTTGCCCTGCCGCCGACATGTCCGACGACTATAGGGTCGTCCCCACGACCCCAGGACTAGGTTGGCCCGCCGCCGACTTGTCCGACGACTATAGGGTCGTCCCCACGACCCCGGGACTAGGTTGGCCCGCCGCCGACATGTCCGACGATTATAGGGTCGTCCCCACGACCCCGGGACTAGGTTGGCCCGCCGCCGACATGTCCGTAGACTATAGGGTCGTCCCCACGCCCCGGGCCAAAGTTGGCCAGCCGCCGACATGTCCGACGACTATAGGGTCGTCCCCACGACCCCGGGACTAGGTTGGCCCGCCGCCGACTTGTCTGACGACTATAGGGTCGTCTCCACGACCCCGGGACTAGGTTGGCCAGTCACCGACATGTCCGACGACTATAGGGTCGTCCCCACGACCCCGGGTCTAGGTTGGCCCGCCGCCGACTTTTCCGACGACTATAGGGTCGTCCCCACGACCCCGGGACTTGATTGGCCCGCCACCGTCATGTCCGGCGACTATACGGTCGTCCCCACGACCCCGGGACTAGGTTGGCCCGCCGCCGACTTGTCCGACGACTATAGGGTCGTCCCCACGACCACGGGCCAAAGTTGCCCTGCCGCCGACATGTCCGACGACTATACGGTCGTCCTCGCGACCACGGGACTAGGTTGGCCCGCCGCCGACTTGTCCGACGACTATAGGGTCGTCCCCAGGACCCCGGGACTAGGTCGGCCCGCCGCCGACTTGTCCGACGACTATAGGGTCGTCCCCACGACCCGGGCCAAAGTTGGACAGCCGCCGACATGTCCGACTACTATAGGGTCGTCCCCCCGAACCCGGGACTACGTTGGCCAGTCACCGACATGTCCGACGACTATAGGGTCGTTCCCACGACCACGGGCCAAAGTTGGCCAGCCGCCGACATGTCCGACGACTATAGGGTCGTCCCCGCGAACCCGGGACTACGTTGGCCAGTCACCGACATGTCCGACGACTATAGGGTCGTCCCCACGACCACGGGCCAAAGTTGCCCTGCCGCCGACATGTCCGACGACTATAGGGTCGTCCCCACGACCCCGGGTCTAGGTTGGCCCGCCGCCGACTTTTCCGACGACTATAGGGTCGTCCCCACGACCCCGGGACTAGGTTGGCCCGCCGCCGACATGTCCGACGTCTATAGGGTCGTCCCCACGACCCTGGGGCTAGATTGGCCCGCCACCGTCATGTCCGACGACTATAGGTTCGTCCCTACGACCCTGGGCATACGTTGGCCTGCCGCCGACATGTCCGACGACTATAGGGTCGTCCCCACGACCACGGGCCAAAGTTGCCCTGCCGCCGACATGTCCGACGACTATACGGTCGTCCTCGCGACCACGGGACTAGGTTGGCCCGCCGCCGACTTGTCCGACGACTATAGGGTCGTCCCCAGGACCCCGGGACTAGGTCGGCCCGCCGCCGACTTGTCCGACGACTATAGGGTCGTCCCCACGACCCGGGCCAAAGTTGGACAGCCGCCGACATGTCCGACGACTATAGGGTCGTCCCCACGACCCCGGGACTAGGTTGGCCCGCCGCCGACTTGTCCGACGACTATAGGGTCGTCCCCACGACCCCGGGACTAGGTTGGCCCGCCGCCGACATGTCCGACGATTATCGGGTCGTCCCCTCGACCCCGGGATTAGGTTGGCCCGCCGCCGACATGTCCGTAGACTATAGGGTCGTCCCCACGCCCCGGGCCAAAGTTGGCCCGCCGCCGACGTGTCCTACGACTATGGGGTCGTCCCCACGACCACGGGACTAGGTTGGCCAGCCGCCGACATGTCCGACGACTATAGGGTCGTCTCCACGACCCCGGGACTATGTTGGCCAGTCCCCGACATGTCCGACGACTATAGGGTCGTCCCCACGACCACGGGCCAAAGTTGCCCTGCCGCCGACATGTCCGACGACTATAGGGTCGTCCCCACGACCTCGGGACTAGGTTGGCCGCCGCCGACATGTCCGACGATTATAGGGTCGTCCCCACGACCCCGGGACTAGGTCGGCCCGCCGCCGACTTGTCCGACGACTATAGGGTCGTCCCCACGACCCGGGCCAAAGTTGGACAGCCGCCGACATGTCCGACGACTATAGGGTCGTCCCCGCGAACCCGGGACTACGTTGGCCAGTCACCGACATGTCCGACGACTATAGGGTCGTCCCCACGACCACGGGCCAAAGTTGCCCTGCCGCCGACATGTCCGACGACTATAGGGTCGTCCACACGACCCCGGGTCTAGGTTGGCCCGCCGCCGACTTTTCCGACGACTATAGGGTCGTCCCCACGACCCCGGGACTAGGTTGGCCAGTCACCGACATGTCCGACGACTATAGGGTCGTCCCCACGACCCCGGGACTAGGTTGGCCCGCCGCCGACATGTCCGACGACTATAGGGTCGTCCCCGCGGACCCGGGACTACGTTGGCCAGTCACCGACATGTCCGACGACTATAGGGTCGTCCCCACGACCACTGGCCAAAGTTGCCCAGCCGCCGACATGTCCGACGACTATAGGGTCGTCCCCACGCCCCGGTCCAAAGTTGGCCAGGCGCCGACATGTCCGACGACTATAGGGTCGTCCCCACGACCCCGGGACTTGATTGGCCCGCCACCGTCATGTACGGCGACTATACGGTCGTCCCCACGACCCCGGGACTAGGTTGGCCCGCCGCCGACTTGTCCGACGACTATAGGGTCGTCCCCACGACCACTGGCCAAAGTTGCCCAGCCGCAGACATGTCCGACGACTATAGGGTCGTCCCCACGACCCCGGGACTAGATTGGCCCGCCACCGTGATGTCCGACGACTATAGGGTCGTCTCCACGACCCCGGGACTAGGTTGGCCCGCCGCCGACTTGTCCGACGACTATAGGGTCGTCCCCACGACCACGGGCCAAAGTTGCCCTGCCGCCGACATGTCCGACGACTATAGGGTCGTCCCCACGATCCCGGGACTAGGTTGGCCCTCCGCCGACATGTCCGACGACTATAGGGTCGTCCCCACGCCCCGGGCCAAAGTTGCCCTGCCGCCGACATGTCCGACGACTATACGGTCGTCCTCGCGACCACGGGACTAGGTTGGCCCGCCGCCGACTTGTCCGACGACTATAGGGTCGTCCCCACGACCCCGGGACTAGGTTGGCCCGCCGCCGACTTGTCTGACGACTATAGGGTCGTCTCCACGACCCCGGGACTAGGTTGGCCAGTCACCGACATGTCCGACGACTATAGGGTCGTCCCCACGACCCCGGGTCTAGGTTGGCCCGCCGCCGACTTTTCCGACGACTATAGGGTCGTCCCCACGACCCCGGGACTTGATTGGCCCGCCACCGTCATGTCCGGCGACTATACGGTCGTCCCCACGACCCCGGGACTAGGTTGGCCCGCCGCCGACTTGTCCGACGACTATAGGGTCGTCCCCACGACCACGGGCCAAAGTTGCCCTGCCGCCGACATGTCCGACGACTATACGGTCGTCCTCGCGACCACGGGACTAGGTTGGCCCGCCGCCGACTTGTCCGACGACTATAGGGTCGTCCCCAGGACCCCGGGACTAGGTCGGCCCGCCGCCGACTTGTCCGACGACTATAGGGTCGTCCCCACGACCCGGGCCAAAGTTGGACAGCCGCCGACATGTCCGACTACTATAGGGTCGTCCCCCCGAACCCGGGACTACGTAGGCCAGTCACCGACATGTCCGACGACTATAGGGTCGTTCCCACGACCACGGGCCAAAGTTGGCCAGCCGCCGACATGTCCGACGACTATAGGGTCGTCCCCGCGAACCCGGGACTACGTTGGCCAGTCACCGACATGTCCGACGACTATAGGGTCGTCCCCACGACCACGGGCCAAAGTTGCCCTGCCGCCGACATGTCCGACGACTATAGGGTCGTCCCCACGACCCCGGGTCTAGGTTGGCCCGCCGTCGACTTTTCCGACAACTATAGGGTCGTTCCCACGACCCCGGGACTAGGTTGGCCCGCCGCCGACATGTCCGACGTCTATAGGGTCGTCCCCACGACCCCGGGGCTAGATTGGCCCGCCACCGTCATGTCCGACGACTATAGGTTCGTCCCTACGACCCTGGGCATACGTTGGCCTGCCGCCGACATGTCCGACGACTATAGGGTCGTCCCCACGACCCCAGGACTAGGTTGGCCCGCCGCCGACTTGTCCGACGACTATAGGGTCGTCCCCACGACCCCGGGACTAGGTTGGCCCGCCGCCGACATGTCCGACGATTATAGGGTCGTCCCCACGACCCCGGGACTAGGTTGGCCCGCCGCCGACATGTCCGACGAATATAGGGTCGTCCCCACGCCCCGGGCCAAAGTTGGCCAGCCGCCGACATGTCCGACGACTATAGGGTCGTCCCCACGACCCCGGGACTAGGTTGGCCCGCCGCCGACTTGTCCGACGACTATAGGGTCGTCCCCATGACCCCGGGACTAGGTTGGCCCGCCGCCGACATGTCCGACGATTATAGGGTCGTCCCCACGACCCCGGGACTAGGTTGGCCCGCCGCCGACATGTCCGTAGACTATAGGGTCGTCCCCACGCCCCGGGCCAAAGTTGGCCCGCCGCCGACGTGTCCTACGACTATGGGGTCGTCCCCACGACCACGGGACTAGGTTGGCCAGCCGCCGACATGTCCGACGACTATAGGGTCGTCTCCACGACCCCGGGACTATGTTGGCCAGTCACCGACATGTCCGACGACTATAGGGTCGTCCCCACGACCACGGGCCAAAGTTGCCCTGCCGCCGACATGTCCGACGACTATAGGGTCGTCCCCACGACCTCGGGACTAGGTTGGCCGCCGCCGACATGTCCGACGACTATTGGGTCGTCCCCACGCCCCGGGCCAAAGTTGGCCAGCCGCCGACATGTCCGACGACTATAGGGTCGTCCCCACGACCCCGGGTCTAGGTTGGCCCGCCGCCGACTTGTCCGACGACTATAGGGTCGTCTCCACGACCCCGGGACTATGTTGGCCAGTCACCGACATGTCCGACGAATATAGGGTCGTCCCCACGACCACGGGCCAAAGTTGCCCTGCCGCCGACATGTCCGACGACTATAGGGTCGTCCCCACGACCCCGGGACTAGGTTGGGCCGCCGCCGACTTGACCGACGACTATAGGGTCGTCCCCACGACCCCGGGACTAGGTTGGCCCGCCGCCGACATGTCCGACGACTATAGGGTCGTCCCCATGACCCCGGGACTAGGTTGACCCGCCGCCGACATGTCCGACGAGTATACGGTCGTCCTCGCGACCATGGGACTAGGTTGGCCCGCCGCCGACTTGTCCGACGACTATACGGTCGTCCCCACGACCACGGGACTAGGTTGGCCCGCCGCCGACTTGTCCGATGACTATAGGGTCGTCCCCAGGACCCCGGGACTAGGTCGGCCCGCCGCCGACTTGTCCGACGACTATAGGGTCGTCCCCACGACCCGGGCCAAAGTTGGACAGCCGCCGACATGTCCGACGACTATAGGGTCGTCCCCGCGAACCCGGGACTACGTTGGCCAGTCACCGACATGTCCGACGACTATAGGGTCGTCCCCACGACCACGGGCCAAAGTTGCCCTGCCGCCGACATGTCCGACGACTATAGGGTCGTCCACACGACCCCGGGTCTAGGTTGGCCCGCCGCCGACTTTTCCGACGACTATAGGGTCGTCCCCACGACCCCGGGACTAGGTTGGCCAGTCACCGACATGTCCGACGACTATAGGGTCGTCCCCACGACCCCGGGACTAGGTTGGCCCGCCGCCGACATGTCCGTAGACTATAGGGTCGTCCCCACGCCCCGGGCCAAAGTTGGCCCGCCGCCGACGTGTCCTACGACTATGGGGTCGTCCCCACGACCACGGGACTAGGTTGGCCAGCCGCCGACATGTCCGACGACTATAGGGTCGTCCCCCCCACCCCGGGTCTAGGTTGGCCAGCCGCCGACATGTCCGACGACTATAGGGTCGTCCCCACGACCATGGGCCAAAGTTGCCCTGCCGCCGACATGTCCGACGACTATAGGGTCGTCCCCACGACCACTGGCCAAAGTTGCCCAGCCGCCGACATGTCCGACGACTATAGGGTCGTCCCCACTACCCCGGGCCAAAGCTGGCCAGCCGCCGACTTGTCCGACGATTATAGGGTCGTCCCTACCACCCCGGGACTAGGTTGGCCAGCCGCCGACATGTCCGACGTCTATAGGGTCGTCCCCTCGACCCCGGGGCTAGATTGCCCCGGCACCGTCATGTCCGACGACTATAGGGTCGTCCCCACGACCACGGGCCAAAGTTGGCCCGCCGCCGACATGTCCGTAGACTATAGGGTCGTCCCCACGCCCCGGGCCAAAGTTGGCCAGCCGCCGACATGTCCGACGTCTATAGGGTCGTCCCCACGACCCCGGGTCTAGGTTGGCCCGCCGCCGACTTGTCCGACGACTATAGGGTCGACTCCACGACCCCGGGACTAGGATGGCCAGTCACCGACATGTCCGACGACAATAGGGTCGTCCCCACGACCCGGGCCAAAGTTGGCCAGCCGCCGACATGTCCGACGACTATAGGGTCGTCCCCATGACCCCGGGACAACGTTGGCCAGGCACCGACATGTCCGACGACTATAGGGTCGTCCCCACGACCACGGGCCAAAGTTGGCCAGCCGCCGACATGTCCGACAACTATAGGGTCGTCCCCGCGAACCCGGGACAACGTTGGCCAGGCACCGACATGTCCGACGACTATAGGGTCGTCCCCACGACCACGGGCCAAAGTTGCCCTGCCGCCGACATGTCCGACGACTATAGGGTCGTCCCCACGACCACGGGCCAAAGTTGGACAGCCGCCGACATGTCCGACGACTATAGGGTCGTCCCCGCGAACCCGGGACTACGTTGGCCAGTCACCGACATGTCCTACGACTATAGGGTCGTCCCCACGACCACGGGCCAAAGTTGGCCAGCCGCCGACATGTCCGACAACTATAGGGTCGTCCCCGCGAACCCGGGACAACGTTGGCCAGGCACCGACATGTCCGACGACTATAGGGTCGTCCCCACGACCACGGGCCAAAGTTGGCCAGCCGCCGACATGTCCGACAACTATAGGGTCGTCCCCGCGAACCCGGGACAACGTTGGCCAGGCACCGACATGTCCGACGACTATAGGGTCGTCCCCACGACCACGGGCCAAAGTTGCCCTGCCGCCGACATGTCCGACGACTATAGGGTCGTCCCCACGACCACGGGCCAAAGTTGGACAGCCGCCGACATGTCCGACGACTATAGGGTCGTCCCCGCGAACCCGGGACTACGTTGGCCAGTCACCGACATGTCCTACGACTATAGGGTCGTCCCCACGACCACGGGCCAAAGTTGGCCCGCCGCCGACTTGTCCGACGACTATAGGGTCGTCCCCAGGACCCCGGGACTAGGTCGGACCGCCGCCGACTTGTCCGACGACTATAGGGTCGTCCCCACGACCCGGGCCAAAGTTGGACAGCCGCCGACATGTCCGACGACTATAGGGTCGTCCCCGCGAACCCGGGACTACGTTGGCCAGTCACCGACATGTCCTACGACTATAGGGTCGTCCCCACGACCACGGGCCAAAGTTGGCCAGCCGCCGACATGTCCGACAACTATAGGGTCGTCCCCGCGAACCCGGGACAACGTTGGCCAGGCACCGACATGTCCGACGACTATAGGGTCGTCCCCACGACCACGGGCCAAAGTTGCCCTGCCGCCGACATGTCCGACGACTATAGGGTCGTCCCCACGACCCCGGGACTAGATTGGACCGCCACCGTGATGTCCGACGACTATAGGGTCGTCTCCACGACCCCGGGACTAGGTTGGCCCGCCGCCGACTTGTCCGACGACTATAGGGTCGTCTCCACGACCCCGGGACTAGGTTGGCCCGCCGCCGACTTGTCCGACGACTATAGGGTCGTCCCCATGACCCCGGGACTAGGTTGGCCCGCCGCCGACATGTCCGACGTCTATAGGGTCGTCCCCACGACCCCGGGGCTAGATTGGCCCGCCACCGTCATGTCCGACGACTATAGGTTCGTCCCTACGACCCTGGGCATACGTTGGCCTGCCGCCGACATGTCCGACGACTATAGGGTCGTCCCCACGACCCCAGGACTAGGTTGGCCCGCCGCCGACTTGTCCGACGACTATAGGGTCGTCCCCACGACCCCGGGACTAGGTTGGCCAGTCACCGACATGTCCGACGACTATAGGGTCGTCCCCACGACCCCGGGACTAGGTTGGCCCGCCGCCGACATGTCCGTAGACTATAGGGTCGTCCCCACGCCCCGGGCCAAAGTTGGCCCGCCGCCGACGTGTCCTACGACTATGGGGTCGTCCCCACGACCACGGGACTAGGTTGGCCAGCCGCCGACATGTCCGACGACTATAGGGTCGTCCCCACCACCCCGGGTCTAGGTTGGCCAGCCGCCGACATGTCCGACGACTATAGGGTCGTCCCCACTACCCCGGGCCAAAGCTGGCCAGCCGCCGACTTGTCCGACGATTATAGGGTCGTCCCTACCACCCCGGGACTAGGTTGGCCAGCCGCCGACATGTCCGACGTCTATAGGGTCGTCCCCTCGACCCCGGGGCTAGATTGCCCCAGCACCGTCATGTCCGACGACTATAGGGTCGTCCCCACGACCACGGGCCAAAGTTGGCCCGCCGCCGACATGTCCGTAGACTATAGGGTCGTCCCCACGCCCCGGGCCAAAGTTGGCCAGCCGCCGACATGTCCGACGTCTATAGGGTCGTCCCCACGACCCCGGGTCTAGGTTGGCCCGCCGCCGACTTGTCCGACGACTATAGGGTCGACTCCACGACCCCGGGACTAGATTGGCCCGCCACCGTGATGTCCGACGACTATAGGGTCGTCTCCACGACCCCGGGACTAGGTTGGCCCGCCGCCGACTTGTCCGACGACTATAGGGTCGTCTCCACGACCCCGGGACTAGGTTGGCCCGCCGCCGACTTGTCCGACGACTATAGGGTCGTCCCCATGACCCCGGGACTAGGTTGGCCCGCCGCCGACATGTCCGACGTCTATAGGGTCGTCCCCACGACCCCGGGGCTAGATTGGCCCGCCACCGTCATGTCCGACGACTATAGGTTCGTCCCTACGACCCTGGGCATACGTTGGCCGGCCGCCGACATGTCCGACGACTATAGGGTCGTCCCCACGACCCCAGGACTAGGTTGGCCCGCCGCCGACTTGTCCGACGACTATAGGGTCGTCCCCACGACCCCGGGACTAGGTTGGCCCGCCGCCGACATGTCCGACGATTATAGGGTCGTCCCCACGACCCCGGGACTAGGTTGGCCCGCCGCCGACATGTCCGTAGACTATAGGGTCGTCCCCACGCCCCGGGCCAAAGTTGGCCAGCCGCCGACATGTCCGACGACTATAGGGTCGTCCCCACGACCCCGGGACTAGGTTGGCCCGCCGCCGACTTGTCTGACGACTATAGGGTCGTCTCCACGACCCCGGGACTAGGTTGGCCTGTCACCGACATGTCCGACGACTATAGGGTCGTCCCCACGACCCCGGGTCTAGGTTGGCCCGCCGCCGACTTTTCCGACGACTATAGGGTCGTCCCCACGACCCCGGGACTTGATTGGCCCGCCACCGTCATGTCCGGCGACTATACGGTCGTCCCCACGACCCCGGGACTAGGTTGGCCCGCCGCCGACTTGTCCGACGACTATAGGGTCGTCCCCACGACCACGGGCCAAAGTTGCCCTGCCGCCGACATGTCCGACGACTATACGGTCGTCCTCGCGACCACGGGACTATGTTGGCCCGCCGCCGACTTGTCCGACGACTATAGGGTCGTCCCCAGGACCCCGGGACTAGGTCGGCCCGCCGCCGACTTGTCCGACGACTATAGGGTCGTCCCCACGACCCGGGCCAAAGTTGGACAGCCGCCGACATGTCCGACTACTATAGGGTCGTCCCCCCGAACCCGGGACTACGTTGGCCAGTCACCGACATGTCCGACGACTATAGGGTCGTTCCCACGACCACGGGCCAAAGTTGGCCAGCCGCCGACATGTCCGACGACTATAGGGTCGTCCCCGCGAACCCGGGACTACGTTGGCCAGTCACCGACATGTCCGACGACTATAGGGTCGTCCCCACGACCACGGGCCAAAGTTGCCCTGCCGCCGACATGTCCGACGACTATAGGGTCGTCCCCACGACCCCGGGTCTAGGTTGGCCCGCCGCCGACTTTTCCGACGACTATAGGGTCGTCCCCACGACCCCGGGACTAGGTTGGCCCGCCGCCGACATGTCCTACGTCTATAGGGACGTCCCCACGACCCCGGGGCTAGATTGGCCCGCCACCGTCATGTCCGACGACTATAGGTTCGTCCCTACGACCCTGGGCATACGTTGGCCTGCCGCCGACATGTCCGACGACTATAGGGTCGTCCCCACGACCCCAGGACTAGGTTGGCCCGCCGCCGACTTGTCCGACGACTATAGGGTCGACCCCACGACCCCGGGACTAGGTTGGCCCGCCGCCGACATGTCCGACGATTATAGGGTCGTCCCCACGACCCCGGGACTAGGTTGGCCCGCCGCCGACATGTCCGACGAATATAGGGTCGTCCCCACGCCCCGGGCCAAAGTTGGCCAGCCGCCGACATGTCCGACGACTATAGGGTCGTCCCCACGACCCCGGGACTAGGTTGGCCCGCCGCCGACTTGTCCGACGACTATAGGGTCGTCCCCACGACCCCGGGACTAGGTTGGCCCGCCGCCGACATGTCCGACGATTATAGGGTCGTCCCCACGACCCCGGGACTAGGTTGGCCCGCCGCCGACATGTCCGTAGACTATAGGGTCGTCCCCACGCCCCGGGCCAAAGTTGGCCCGCCGCCGACGTGTCCTACGACTATGGGGTCGTCCCCACGACCACGGGACTAGCTTGGCCAGCCGCCGACATGTCCGACGACTATAGGGTCGTCTCCACGACCCCGGGACTATGTTGGCCAGTCACCGACATGTCCGACGACTATAGGGTCGTCCCCACGACCACGGGCCAAAGTTGCCCTGCCGCCGACATGTCCGACGACTATAGGGTCGTCCCCACGACCTCGGGACTAGGTTGGCCGCCGCCGACATGTCCGACGACTATTGGGTCGTCCCCACGCCCCGGGCCAAAGTTGGCCAGCCGCCGACATGTCCGACGACTATAGGGTCGTCCCCACGACCCCGGGTCTAGGTTGGCCCGCCGCCGACTTGTCCGACGACTATAGGGTCGTCTCCACGACCCCGGGACTATGTTGGCCAGTCACCGACATGTCCGACGACTATAGGGTCGTCCCCACGACCACGGGACTAGGTTGGCCCGCCGCCGACTTGTCCGATGACTATAGGGTCGTCCCCAGGACCCCGGGACTAGGTCGGCCCGCCGCCGACTTGTCCGACGACTATAGGGTCGTCCCCGCGAACCCGGGACTACGTTGGCCAGTCACCGACATGTCCGACGACTATAGGGTCGTCCCCACGACCACGGGCCAAAGTTGCCCTGCCGCCGACATGTCCGACGACTATAGGGTCGTCCACACGACCCCGGGTCTAGGTTGGCCCGCCGCCGACTTTTCCGACGACTATAGGGTCGTCCCCACGACCCCGGGACTAGGTTGGCCAGTCACCGACATGTCCGACGACTATAGGGTCGTCCCCACGACCCCGGGACTAGGTTGGCCCGCCGCCGACATGTCCGTAGACTATAGGGTCGTCCCCACGCCCCGGGCCAAAGTTGGCCCGCCGCCGACGTGTCCTACGACTATGGGGTCGTCCCCACGACCACGGGACTAGGTTGGCCAGCCGCCGACATGTCCGACGACTATAGGGTCGTCCCCACCACCCCGGGTCTAGGTTGGCCAGCCGCCGACATGTCCGACGACTATAGGGTCGTCCCCACGACCATGGGCCAAAGTTGCCCTGCCGCCGACATGTCCGACGACTATAGGGTCGTCCCCACGACCACTGGCCAAAGTTGCCCAGCCGCCGACATGTCCGACGACTATAGGGTCGTCCCCACTACCCCGGGCCAAAGCTGGCCAGCCGCCGACTTGTCCGACGACTATAGGGTCGACTCCACGACCCCGGGACTAGGTTGGCCAGTCACCGACATGTCCGACGACTATAGGGTCGTCCCCACGACCCGGGCCAAAGTTGGCCAGCCGCCGACATGTCCGACGACTATAGGGTCGTCCCCATGACCCCGGGACTAGGTTGGCCCGCCGCCGACATGTCCGACGACTATACGGTCGTCCTCGCGACCACGGGACTAGGTTGGCCCGCCGCCGACATGTCCGACGTCTATAGGGTCGTCCCCACGACCCCGGGGCTAGATTGGCCCGCCACCGTCATGTCCGACGACTATAGGTTCGTCCCTACGACCCTGGGCATACGTTGGCCTGCCGCCGACATGTCCGACGACTATAGGGTCGTCCCCACGTCCCCAGGACTAGGTTGGCCCGCCGCCGACTTGTCCGACGACTATAGGGTCGTCCCCACGACCCCGGGACTAGGTTGGCCCGCCGCCGACATGTCCGACGATTATAGGGTCGTCCCCACGACCCCGGGACTAGGTTGGCCCGCCGCCGACATGTCCGTAGACTATAGGGTCGTCCCCACGCCCCGGGCCAAAGTTGGCCAGCCGCCGACATGTCCGACGACTATAGGGTCGTCCCCGCGGACCCGGGACTACGTTGGCCAGTCACCGACATGTCCGACGACTATAGGGTCGTCCCCACGACCACTGGCCAAAGTTGCCCAGCCGCCGACATGTCCGACGACTATAGGGTCGTCCCCACGCCCCGGTCCAAAGTTGGCCAGGCGCCGACATGTCCGACGACTATAGGGTCGTCCCCACGACCCCGGGACTTGATTGGCCCGCCACCGTCATGTCCGGCGACTATACGGTCGTCCCCACGACCCCGGGACTAGGTTGGCCCGCCGCCGACTTGTCCGACGACTATAGGGTCGTCCCCACGACCACTGGCCAAAGTTGCCCAGCCGCAGACATGTCCGACGACTATAGGGTCGTCCCCACGACCCCGGGACTAGATTGGCCCGCCACCGTGATGTCCGACGACTATAGGGTCGTCTCCACGACCCCGGGACTAGGTTGGCCCGCCGCCGACTTGTCCGACGACTATAGGGTCGTCCCCACGACCACGGGCCAAAGTTGCCCTGCCGCCGACATGTCCGACGACTATAGGGTCGTCCCCACGATCCCGGGACTAGGTTGGCCCTCCGCCGACATGTCCGACGACTATAGGGTCGTCCCCACGCCCCGGGCCAAAGTTGCCCTGCCGCCGACATGTCCGACGACTATACGGTCGTCCTCGCGACCACGGGACTAGGTTGGCCCGCCGC
This sequence comes from Andrena fulva, assembly GCA_946251845.1. Classification (NCBI taxonomy): domain Eukaryota; kingdom Metazoa; phylum Arthropoda; class Insecta; order Hymenoptera; family Andrenidae; genus Andrena; species Andrena fulva. Next base: position 266,991 of record CAMITZ010000248.1, read on the forward strand.
CGACTTGTCCGACGACTATAGGGTCGTCCCCAGGACCCCGGGACTAGGTCGGCCCGCCGCCGACTTGTCCGACGACTATAGGGTCGTCCCCACGACCCGGGCCAAAGTTGGACAGCCGCCGACATGTCCGACGACTATAGGGTCGTCCCCGCGAACCCGGGACTACGTTGGCCAGCCACCGACATGTCCGACGACTATAGGGTCGTTCCCACGACCACGGGCCAAAGTTGGCCAGCCGCCGACATGTCCGACGACTATAGGGTCGTCCCCGCGAACCCGGGACTACGTTGGCCAGTCACCGACATGTCCGACGACTATAGGGTCGTCCCCACGACCACGGGCCAAAGTTGCCCTGCCGCCGACATGTCCGACGACTATAGGGTCGTCCCCACGACCCCGGGTCTAGGTTGGCCCGCCGCCGACTTTTCCGACGACTATAGGGTCGTCCCCACGACCCCGGGACTTGATTGGCCCGCCACCGTCATGTCCGGCGACTATACGGTCGTCCCCAGGACCCCGGGACTAGGTTGGCCTGCCGCCGACTTGTCCGACGACTATAGGGTCGTCCCCACGACCACGGGCCAAAGTTGCCCTGCCGCCGACATGTCTGACGACTATACGGGCGTCCTCGCGACCACGGGACTAGGTTGGCCCGCCGCCGACTTGTCCGACGACTATAGGGTCGTCCCCAGGACCCCGGGACTAGGTCGGCCCGCCGCCGACTTGTCCGACGACTATAGGGTCGTCCCCACGACCCGGGCCAAAGTTGGACAGCCGCCGACATGTCCGACGACTATAGGGTCGTCCCCGCGAACCCGGGACTACGTTGGCCAGTCACCGACATGTCCGACGACTATAGGGTCGTCCCCACGACCACGGGCCAAAGTTGCCCTGCCGCCGACATGTCCGACGACTATAGGGTCGTCGCCACGACCTCGGGACTAGGTTGGCCGCCGCCGACATGTCCGACGACTATTGGGTCGTCCCCACGCCCCGGGCCAAAGTTGGCCAGCCGCCGACATGTCCGACGACTATAGGGTCGTCCCCACGCCCCGGGCCAAAGTTGGCCAGCCGCCGACATGTCCGACGACTATAGGGTCGTCCCCACGACCCCGGGACTAGGTTGGCCCGCCGCCGACTTGACCGACGACTATAGGGTCGTCCCCACGACCCCGGGACTAGGTTGGCCCGCCGCCGACATGTCCGACGATTATAGGGTCGTACCCACGACCCCGGGACTAGGTTGGCCCGCCGCCGACATGTCCGTAGACTATAGGGTCGTCCCCACGCCCCGGGCCAAAGTTGGCCCGCCGCCGACGTGTCCTACGACTATGGGGTCGTCCCCACGACCACGGGACTAGGTTGGCCAGCCGCCGACATGTCCGACGACTATAGGGTCGTCCCCACGCCCCGGGCCAAAGTTGGCCAGCCGCCGACGTGTCCTACGACTATGGGGTCGTCCCCACGAACATGGGACTAGGTTGGCCAGCCGCCGACATGTCCGACGACTATAGGGTCGTCCCCACCACCCCGGGTCTAGGTTGGCCAGCCGCCGACATGTCCGACGACTATAGGGTCGTCCCCACGACCACTGGCCAAAGTTGCCCAGCCGCAGACATGTCCGACGACTATAGGGTCGTCCCCACGACCCCGGGACTAGATTGGCCCGCCACCGTGATGTCCGACGACTATAGGGTCGTCTCCACGACCCCGGGACTAGGTTGGCCCGCCGCCGACTTGTCCGGCGACTATAGGGTCGTCCCCACGACCACGGGCCAAAGTTGCCCTGCCGCCGACATGTCCGACGACTATAGGGTCGTCCCCACGATCCCGGGACTAGGTTGGCCCTCCGCCGACATGTCCGACGACTATAGGGTCGTCCCCACGCCCCGGGCCAAAGTTGGCCAGCCGCCGACATGTCCGACGACTATAGGGTCGTCCCCACGACCCCGGGGCTAGGTTGGCCCGCCGCCGACATGTCCGACGACTATTCGGTCGTCCTCGCGACCACGGGACTAGGTTGGCCCGCCGCCGACTTGTCCGACGACTATAGGGTCGTCCCCAGGACCCCGGGACTAGGTCGGCCCGCCGCCGACTTGTCCGACTACTATAGGGTCGTCCCCACGACCCGGGCCAAATTTGGACAGCCGCCGACATGTCCGACGACTATAGGGTCGTCCCCGCGAACCCGGGACTACGTTGGCCAGTCACCGACATGTCCGACGACTATAGGGTCGTTCCCACGACCACGGGCCAAAGTTGGCCAGCCGCCGACATGTCCGACGACTATAGGGTCGTCCCCGCGAACCCGGGACTACGTTGGCCAGTCACCGACATGTCCGACGACTATAGGGTCGTCCCCACGACCACGGGCCAAAGTTGCCCTGCCGCCGACATGTCCGACGACTATAGGGTCGTCCCCACGACCCCGGGTCTAGGTTGGCCCGCCGCCGACTTTTCCGACGACTATAGGGTCGCCCCACGACCCCGGGACTAGGTTGGCCAGTCACCGACATGTCCGACGACTATAGGGTCGTCCCCACGACCCCGGGACTAGGTTGGCCCGCCGCCGACATGTCCGTAGACTATAGGGTCGTCCCCATGCCCCGGGCCAAAGTTGGCCCGCCGCCGACGTGTCCTACGACTATGGGGTCGTCCCCACGACCACGGGACTAGGTTGGCCAGCCGCCGACATGTCCGACGACTGTAGGGTCGTCCCCACTACCCCGGGACTAGTTTGGCCCACCAACGTCATGTCCGACGACTACAGGGTCGTCCCCACGACCCCCGGACTAGATTGCCCCGCCACCGTCATTTCCGACGACTATAGGGTCGACCCCACGACTACGGGCCAAAGTTGGCCAGCCGCCGACATGTCCGACGACCATACGGTCGTCCCCCGGCCCCGGGACTAGATTGGCCCGCCACCGACTTGTCCGACGACTCTAGGGTCGTCCCCACGACCACGGGCCAAAGTTGGCCAGCCGCCGACATGTCCGACGTCTATAGGATCGTCCCCACGACCCCGGGACTAGGTTGGCCCGCCGCCGACTTGTCCGACGACTATAGGGTCGTCCCCACGACCCCGGGACTAGGTTGGCCCGCCGCCGACATGTCCGACGATTATAGGGTCGTCCCCACGACCCCGGGACTAGGTTGGCCCGCCGCCGACATGTCCGTAGACTATAGGGTCGTCCCCACGCCCCGGGCCAAAGTTGGCCCGCCGCCGACGTGTCCTACGACTATGGGGTCGTCCCCACGACCACGGGACTAGCTTGGCCAGCCGCCGACATGTCCGACGACTATAGGGTCGTCTCCACGACCCCGGGACTATGTTGGCCAGTCACCGACATGTCCGACGACTATAGGGTCGTCCCCACGACCACGGGCCAAAGTTGCCCTGCCGCCGACATGTCCGACGACTATAGGGTCGTCCCCACGACCTCGGGACTAGGTTGGCCGCCGCCGACATGTCCGACGACTATTGGGTCGTCCCCACGCCCCGGGCCAAAGTTGGCCAGCCGCCGACATGTCCGACGACTATAGGGTCGTCCCCACGACCCCGGGTCTAGGTTGGCCCGCCGCCGACTTGTCCGACGACTATAGGGTCGTCTCCACGACCCCGGGACTATGTTGGCCAGTCACCGACATGTCCGACGACTATAGGGTCGTCCCCACGACCACGGGACTAGGTTGGCCCGCCGCCGACTTGTCCGATGACTATAGGGTCGTCCCCAGGACCCCGGGACTAGGTCGGCCCGCCGCCGACTTGTCCGACGACTATAGGGTCGTCCCCACGACCCGGGCCAAAGTTGGACAGCCGCCGACATGTCCGACGACTATAGGGTCGTCCCCGCGAACCCGGGACTACGTTGGCCAGTCACCGACATGTCCGACGACTATAGGGTCGTCCCCACGACCACGGGCCAAAGTTGCCCTGCCGCCGACATGTCCGACGACTATAGGGTCGTCCACACGACCCCGGGTCTAGGTTGGCCCGCCGCCGACTTTTCCGACGACTATAGGGTCGTCCCCACGACCCCGGGGCTAGGTTGGCCAGTCACCGACATGTCCGACGACTATAGGGTCGTCCCCACGACCCCGGGACTAGGTTGGCCCGCCGCCGACATGTCCGTAGACTATAGGGTCGTCCCCACGCCCCGGGCCAAAGTTGGCCCGCCGCCGACGTGTCCTACGACTATGGGGTCGTCCCCACGACCACGGGACTAGGTTGGCCAGCCGCCGACATGTCCGACGACTATAGGGTCGTCCCCACCACCCCGGGTCTAGGTTGGCCAGCCGCCGACATGTCCGACGACTATAGGGTCGTCCCCACGACCATGGGCCAAAGTTGCCCTGCCGCCGACATGTCCGACGACTATAGGGTCGTCCCCACGACCACTGGCCAAAGTTGCCCAGCCGCCGACATGTCCGACGACTATAGGGTCGTCCCCACTACCCCGGGCCAAAGCTGGCCAGCCGCCGACTTGTCCGACGACTATAGGGTCGACTCCACGACCCCGGGACTAGGTTGGCCAGTCACCGACATGTCCGACGACTATAGGGTCGTCCCCACGACCCGGGCCAAAGTTGGCCAGCCGCCGACATGTCCGACGACTATAGGGTCGTCCCCATGACCCCGGGACTAGGTTGGCCCGCCGCCGACATGTCCGACGACTATACGGTCGTCCTCGCGACCACGGGACTAGGTTGGCCCGCCGCCGACATGTCCGACGTCTATAGGGTCGTCCCCACGACCCCGGGGCTAGATTGGCCCGCCACCGTCATGTCCGACGACTATAGGTTCGTCCCTACGACCCTGGGCATACGTTGGCCTGCCGCCGACATGTCCGACGACTATAGGGTCGTCCCCACGTCCCCAGGACTAGGTTGGCCCGCCGCCGACTTGTCCGACGACTATAGGGTCGTCCCCACGACCCCGGGACTAGGTTGGCCCGCCGCCGACATGTCCGACGATTATAGGGTCGTCCCCACGACCCCGGGACTAGGTTGGCCCGCCGCCGACATGTCCGTAGACTATAGGGTCGTCCCCACGCCCCGGGCCAAAGTTGGCCAGCCGCCGACATGTCCGACGACTATAGGGTCGTCCCCGCGGACCCGGGACTACGTTGGCCAGTCACCGACATGTCCGACGACTATAGGGTCGTCCCCACGACCACTGGCCAAAGTTGCCCAGCCGCCGACATGTCCGACGACTATAGGGTCGTCCCCACGCCCCGGTCCAAAGTTGGCCAGGCGCCGACATGTCCGACGACTATAGGGTCGTCCCCACGACCCCGGGACTTGATTGGCCCGCCACCGTCATGTCCGGCGACTATACGGTCGTCCCCACGACCCCGGGACTAGGTTGGCCCGCCGCCGACTTGTCCGACGACTATAGGGTCGTCCCCACGACCACTGGCCAAAGTTGCCCAGCCGCAGACATGTCCGACGACTATAGGGTCGTCCCCACGACCCCGGGACTAGATTGGCCCGCCACCGTGATGTCCGACGACTATAGGGTCGTCTCCACGACCCCGGGACTAGGTTGGCCCGCCGCCGACTTGTCCGACGACTATAGGGTCGTCCCCACGACCACGGGCCAAAGTTGGCCAGCCGCCGACATGTCCGACGACTATAGGGTCGTCCCCGCGAACCCGGGACTACGTTGGCCAGTCACCGACATGTCCGACGACTATAGGGTCGTCCCCACGACCACGGGCCAAAGTTGCCCTGCCGCCGACATGTCCGACGACTATAGGGTCGTCCCCACGACCCCGGGTCTAGGTTGGCCCGCCGCCGACTTTTCCGACGACTATAGGGTCGTCCCCACGGCCCCGGGACTTGATTGGCCCGCCACCGTCATGTCCGGCGACTATACGGTCGTCCCCAGGACCCCGGGACTAGGTTGGCCTGCCGCCGACTTGTCCGACGACTATAGGGTCGTCCCCACGACCACGGGCCAAAGTTGCCCTGCCGCCGACATGTCTGACGACTATACGGTCGTCCTCGCGACCACGGGACTAGGTTGGCCCGCCGCCGACTTGTCCGACGACTATAGGGTCGTCCCCAGGACCCCGGGACTAGGTCGGCCCGCCGCCGACTTGTCCGACGACTATAGGGTCGTCCCCACGACCCGGGCCAACGTTGGACAGCCGCCGACATGTCCGACGACTATAGGGTCGTCCCCGCGAACCCGGGACTACGTTGGCCAGTCACCGACATGTCCGACGACTATAGGGTCGTCCCCACGACCACGGGCCAAAGTTGCCCTGCCGCCGACATGTCCGACGACTATAGGGTCGTCGCCACGACCTCGGGACTAGGTTGGCCGCCGCCGACATGTCCGACGACTATTGGGTCGTCCCCACGCCCCGGGCCAAAGTTGGCCAGCCGCCGACATGTCCGACGACTATAGGGTCGTCCCCACGCCCCGGGCCAAAGTTGGCCAGCCGCCGACATGTCCGACGACTATAGGGTCGTCCCCACGACCCCGGGACTAGGTTGGCCCGCCGCCGACTTGACCGACGACTATAGGGTCGTCCCCACGACCCCGGGACTAGGTTGGCCCGCCGCCGACATGTCCGACGATTATAGGGTCGTACCCACGACCCCGGGACTAGGTTGGCCCGCCGCCGACATGTCCGTAGACTATAGGGTCGTCCCCACGCCCCGGGCCAAAGTTGGCCCGCCGCCGACGTGTCCTACGACTATGGGGTCGTCCCCACGACCACGGGACTAGGTTGGCCAGCCGCCGACATGTCCGACGACTATAGGGTCGTCCCCACGCCCCGGGCCAAAGTTGGCCAGCCGCCGACGTGTCCTACGACTATGGGGTCGTCCCCACGAACATGGGACTAGGTTGGCCAGCCGCCGACATGTCCGACGACTATAGGGTCGTCCCCACCACCCCGGGTCTAGGTTGGCCAGCCGCCGACATGTCCGACGACTATAGGGTCGTCCCCACGACCACTGGCCAAAGTTGCCCAGCCGCAGACATGTCCGACGACTATAGGGTCGTCCCCACGACCCCGGGACTAGATTGGCCCGCCACCGTGATGTCCGACGACTATAGGGTCGTCTCCACGACCCCGGGACTAGGTTGGCCCGCCGCCGACTTGTCCGGCGACTATAGGGTCGTCCCCACGACCACGGGCCAAAGTTGCCCTGCCGCCGACATGTCCGACGACTATAGGGTCGTCCCCACGATCCCGGGACTAGGTTGGCCCTCCGCCGACATGTCCGACGACTATAGGGTCGTCCCCACGCCCCGGGCCAAAGTTGGCCAGCCGCCGACATGTCCGACGACTATAGGGTCGTCCCCACGACCCCGGGGCTAGGTTGGCCCGCCGCCGACATGTCCGACGACTATTCGGTCGTCCTCGCGACCACGGGACTAGGTTGGCCCGCCGCCGACTTGTCCGACGACTATAGGGTCGTCCCCAGGACCCCGGGACTAGGTCGGCCCGCCGCCGACTTGTCCGACTACTATAGGGTCGTCCCCACGACCCGGGCCAAATTTGGACAGCCGCCGACATGTCCGACGACTATAGGGTCGTCCCCGCGAACCCGGGACTACGTTGGCCAGTCACCGACATGTCCGACGACTATAGGGTCGTTCCCACGACCACGGGCCAAAGTTGGCCAGCCGCCGACATGTCCGACGACTATAGGGTCGTCCCCGCGAACCCGGGACTACGTTGGCCAGTCACCGACATGTCCGACGACTATAGGGTCGTCCCCACGACCACGGGCCAAAGTTGCCCTGCCGCCGACATGTCCGACGACTATAGGGTCGTCCCCACGACCCCGGGTCTAGGTTGGCCCGCCGCCGACTTTTCCGACGACTATAGGGTCGTCCCCACGACCCCGGGACTAGGTTGGCCAGTCACCGACATGTCCGACGACTATAGGGTCGTCCCCACGACCCCGGGACTAGGTTGGCCCGCCGCCGACATGTCCGTAGACTATAGGGTCGTCCCCATGCCCCGGGCCAAAGTTGGCCCGCCGCCGACGTGTCCTACGACTATGGGGTCGTCCCCACGACCACGGGACTAGGTTGGCCAGCCGCCGACATGTCCGACGACTATAGGGTCGTCCCCACCACCCCGGGTCTAGGTTGGCCAGCCGCCGACATGTCCGACGACTATAGGGTCGTCCCCACGACCATGGGCCAAAGTTGCCCTGCCGCCGACATGTCCGACGACTATAGGGTCGTCCCCACGACCACTGGCCAAAGTTGCCCAGCCGCCGACATGTCCGACGACTATAGGGTCGTCCCCACTACCCCGGGCCAAAGCTGGCCAGCCGCCGACTTGTCCGACGATTATAGGGTCGTCCCTACCACCCCGGGACTAGGTTGGCCAGCCGCCGACATGTCCGACGTCTATAGGGTCGTCCCCTCGACCCCGGGGCTAGATTGCCCCGGCACCGTCATGTCCGACGACTATAGGGTCGCCTCCACGACCCTGGCTCTAGGTTGGACCGCCGCCGACTTGTCCGACGACTATAGGGTCGTCCCTACCACCCCGGGACTAGGTTGGCCAGCCGCCGACATGTCCGACGACTATAGGGTCGTCCCCTCGACCCCGGGCCTACGTTGGCCCGCCGCCGACATGTCCGACGACTATAGGGTCGTCCCCTCGATCCCGGGCCTACGTTGGCCCGCCGCCGACATGTCCGACGACTATAGGGCCGTCCCCACGACCCTGGGACTAGATTGGCCCGCCACCGTCATGTCCGACGACTATAGGATCGTCCCCACCACTACGGGACAAAGTTGGCCAGCCGCCGACTTGTCCGACGATCATAGGGTCGTCCCCACCGCCCAGGGACTAGGGTGGCCCGCCGCCGACTTTTCCGACGACTATACGGTCGTCCCCACGACCACGGGCCAAAGTTGCCCTGCCGCCGACATGTCCGACGACTATAGGGTCGTCCCCACGACCCCGGGTCTAGGTTGGCCCGCCGCCGACTTTTCCGACGACTATAGGGTCGCCCCACGACCCCGGGACTAGGTTGGCCAGTCACCGACATGTCCGACGACTATAGGGTCGTCCCCACGACCCCGGGACTAGGTTGGCCCGCCGCCGACATGTCCGTAGACTATAGGGTCGTCCCCATGCCCCGGGCCAAAGTTGGCCCGCCGCCGACGTGTCCTACGACTATGGGGTCGTCCCCACGACCACGGGACTAGGTTGGCCAGCCGCCGACATGTCCGACGACTGTAGGGTCGTCCCCACTACCCCGGGACTAGTTTGGCCCACCAACGTCATGTCCGACGACTACAGGGTCGTCCCCACGACCCCCGGACTAGATTGCCCCGCCACCGTCATTTCCGACGACTATAGGGTCGACCCCACGACTACGGGCCAAAGTTGGCCAGCCGCCGACATGTCCGACGACCATACGGTCGTCCCCCGGCCCCGGGACTAGATTGGCCCGCCACCGACTTGTCCGACGACTCTAGGGTCGTCCCCACGACCACGGGCCAAAGTTGGCCAGCCGCCGACATGTCCGACGTCTATAGGATCGTCCCCACGACCCCGGGACTAGGTTGGCCCGCCGCCGACTTGTCCGACGACTATAGGGTCGTCCCCACGACCCCGGGACTAGGTTGGCCCGCCGCCGACATGTCCGACGATTATAGGGTCGTCCCCACGACCCCGGGACTAGGTTGGCCCGCCGCCGACATGTCCGTAGACTATAGGGTCGTCCCCACGCCCCGGGCCAAAGTTGGCCCGCCGCCGACGTGTCCTACGACTATGGGGTCGTCCCCACGACCACGGGACTAGCTTGGCCAGCCGCCGACATGTCCGACGACTATAGGGTCGTCTCCACGACCCCGGGACTATGTTGGCCAGTCACCGACATGTCCGACGACTATAGGGTCGTCCCCACGACCACGGGCCAAAGTTGCCCTGCCGCCGACATGTCCGACGACTATAGGGTCGTCCCCACGACCTCGGGACTAGGTTGGCCGCCGCCGACATGTCCGACGACTATTGGGTCGTCCCCACGCCCCGGGCCAAAGTTGGCCAGCCGCCGACATGTCCGACGACTATAGGGTCGTCCCCACGACCCCGGGTCTAGGTTGGCCCGCCGCCGACTTGTCCGACGACTATAGGGTCGTCTCCACGACCCCGGGACTATGTTGGCCAGTCACCGACATGTCCGACGACTATAGGGTCGTCCCCACGACCACGGGACTAGGTTGGCCCGCCGCCGACTTGTCCGATGACTATAGGGTCGTCCCCAGGACCCCGGGACTAGGTCGGCCCGCCGCCGACTTGTCCGACGACTATAGGGTCGTCCCCACGACCCGGGCCAAAGTTGGACAGCCGCCGACATGTCCGACGACTATAGGGTCGTCCCCGCGAACCCGGGACTACGTTGGCCAGTCACCGACATGTCCGACGACTATAGGGTCGTCCCCACGACCACGGGCCAAAGTTGCCCTGCCGCCGACATGTCCGACGACTATAGGGTCGTCCACACGACCCCGGGTCTAGGTTGGCCCGCCGCCGACTTTTCCGACGACTATAGGGTCGTCCCCACGACCCCGGGGCTAGGTTGGCCAGTCACCGACATGTCCGACGACTATAGGGTCGTCCCCACGACCCCGGGACTAGGTTGGCCCGCCGCCGACATGTCCGTAGACTATAGGGTCGTCCCCACGCCCCGGGCCAAAGTTGGCCCGCCGCCGACGTGTCCTACGACTATGGGGTCGTCCCCACGACCACGGGACTAGGTTGGCCAGCCGCCGACATGTCCGACGACTATAGGGTCGTCCCCACCACCCCGGGTCTAGGTTGGCCAGCCGCCGACATGTCCGACGACTATAGGGTCGTCCCCACGACCATGGGCCAAAGTTGCCCTGCCGCCGACATGTCCGACGACTATAGGGTCGTCCCCACGACCACTGGCCAAAGTTGCCCAGCCGCCGACATGTCCGACGACTATAGGGTCGTCCCCACTACCCCGGGCCAAAGCTGGCCAGCCGCCGACTTGTCCGACGACTATAGGGTCGACTCCACGACCCCGGGACTAGGTTGGCCAGTCACCGACATGTCCGACGACTATAGGGTCGTCCCCACGACCCGGGCCAAAGTTGGCCAGCCGCCGACATGTCCGACGACTATAGGGTCGTCCCCATGACCCCGGGACTAGGTTGGCCCGCCGCCGACATGTCCGACGACTATACGGTCGTCCTCGCGACCACGGGACTAGGTTGGCCCGCCGCCGACATGTCCGACGTCTATAGGGTCGTCCCCACGACCCCGGGGCTAGATTGGCCCGCCACCGTCATGTCCGACGACTATAGGTTCGTCCCTACGACCCTGGGCATACGTTGGCCTGCCGCCGACATGTCCGACGACTATAGGGTCGTCCCCACGTCCCCAGGACTAGGTTGGCCCGCCGCCGACTTGTCCGACGACTATAGGGTCGTCCCCACGACCCCGGGACTAGGTTGGCCCGCCGCCGACATGTCCGACGATTATAGGGTCGTCCCCACGACCCCGGGACTAGGTTGGCCCGCCGCCGACATGTCCGTAGACTATAGGGTCGTCCCCACGCCCCGGGCCAAAGTTGGCCAGCCGCCGACATGTCCGACGACTATAGGGTCGTCCCCGCGGACCCGGGACTACGTTGGCCAGTCACCGACATGTCCGACGACTATAGGGTCGTCCCCACGACCACTGGCCAAAGTTGCCCAGCCGCCGACATGTCCGACGACTATAGGGTCGTCCCCACGCCCCGGTCCAAAGTTGGCCAGGCGCCGACATGTCCGACGACTATAGGGTCGTCCCCACGACCCCGGGACTTGATTGGCCCGCCACCGTCATGTCCGGCGACTATACGGTCGTCCCCACGACCCCGGGACTAGGTTGGCCCGCCGCCGACTTGTCCGACGACTATAGGGTCGTCCCCACGACCACTGGCCAAAGTTGCCCAGCCGCAGACATGTCCGACGACTATAGGGTCGTCCCCACGACCCCGGGACTAGATTGGCCCGCCACCGTGATGTCCGACGACTATAGGGTCGTCTCCACGACCCCGGGACTAGGTTGGCCCGCCGCCGACTTGTCCGACGACTATAGGGTCGTCCCCACGACCACGGGCCAAAGTTGGCCAGCCGCCGACATGTCCGACGACTATAGGGTCGTCCCCGCGAACCCGGGACTACGTTGGCCAGTCACCGACATGTCCGACGACTATAGGGTCGTCCCCACGACCACGGGCCAAAGTTGCCCTGCCGCCGACATGTCCGACGACTATAGGGTCGTCCCCACGACCCCGGGTCTAGGTTGGCCCGCCGCCGACTTTTCCGACGACTATAGGGTCGTCCCCACGGCCCCGGGACTTGATTGGCCCGCCACCGTCATGTCCGGCGACTATACGGTCGTCCCCAGGACCCCGGGACTAGGTTGGCCTGCCGCCGACTTGTCCGACGACTATAGGGTCGTCCCCACGACCACGGGCCAAAGTTGCCCTGCCGCCGACATGTCTGACGACTATACGGTCGTCCTCGCGACCACGGGACTAGGTTGGCCCGCCGCCGACTTGTCCGACGACTATAGGGTCGTCCCCAGGACCCCGGGACTAGGTCGGCCCGCCGCCGACTTGTCCGACGACTATAGGGTCGTCCCCACGACCCGGGCCAACGTTGGACAGCCGCCGACATGTCCGACGACTATAGGGTCGTCCCCGCGAACCCGGGACTACGTTGGCCAGTCACCGACATGTCCGACGACTATAGGGTCGTCCCCACGACCACGGGCCAAAGTTGCCCTGCCGCCGACATGTCCGACGACTATAGGGTCGTCGCCACGACCTCGGGACTAGGTTGGCCGCCGCCGACATGTCCGACGACTATTGGGTCGTCCCCACGCCCCGGGCCAAAGTTGGCCAGCCGCCGACATGTCCGACGACTATAGGGTCGTCCCCACGCCCCGGGCCAAAGTTGGCCAGCCGCCGACATGTCCGACGACTATAGGGTCGTCCCCACGACCCCGGGACTAGGTTGGCCCGCCGCCGACTTGACCGACGACTATAGGGTCGTCCCCACGACCCCGGGACTAGGTTGGCCCGCCGCCGACATGTCCGACGATTATAGGGTCGTACCCACGACCCCGGGACTAGGTTGGCCCGCCGCCGACATGTCCGTAGACTATAGGGTCGTCCCCACGCCCCGGGCCAAAGTTGGCCCGCCGCCGACGTGTCCTACGACTATGGGGTCGTCCCCACGACCACGGGACTAGGTTGGCCAGCCGCCGACATGTCCGACGACTATAGGGTCGTCCCCACGCCCCGGGCCAAAGTTGGCCAGCCGCCGACGTGTCCTACGACTATGGGGTCGTCCCCACGAACATGGGACTAGGTTGGCCAGCCGCCGACATGTCCGACGACTATAGGGTCGTCCCCACCACCCCGGGTCTAGGTTGGCCAGCCGCCGACATGTCCGACGACTATAGGGTCGTCCCCACGACCACTGGCCAAAGTTGCCCAGCCGCAGACATGTCCGACGACTATAGGGTCGTCCCCACGACCCCGGGACTAGATTGGCCCGCCACCGTGATGTCCGACGACTATAGGGTCGTCTCCACGACCCCGGGACTAGGTTGGCCCGCCGCCGACTTGTCCGGCGACTATAGGGTCGTCCCCACGACCACGGGCCAAAGTTGCCCTGCCGCCGACATGTCCGACGACTATAGGGTCGTCCCCACGATCCCGGGACTAGGTTGGCCCTCCGCCGACATGTCCGACGACTATAGGGTCGTCCCCACGCCCCGGGCCAAAGTTGGCCAGCCGCCGACATGTCCGACGACTATAGGGTCGTCCCCACGACCCCGGGGCTAGGTTGGCCCGCCGCCGACATGTCCGACGACTATTCGGTCGTCCTCGCGACCACGGGACTAGGTTGGCCCGCCGCCGACTTGTCCGACGACTATAGGGTCGTCCCCAGGACCCCGGGACTAGGTCGGCCCGCCGCCGACTTGTCCGACTACTATAGGGTCGTCCCCACGACCCGGGCCAAATTTGGACAGCCGCCGACATGTCCGACGACTATAGGGTCGTCCCCGCGAACCCGGGACTACGTTGGCCAGTCACCGACATGTCCGACGACTATAGGGTCGTTCCCACGACCACGGGCCAAAGTTGGCCAGCCGCCGACATGTCCGACGACTATAGGGTCGTCCCCGCGAACCCGGGACTACGTTGGCCAGTCACCGACATGTCCGACGACTATAGGGTCGTCCCCACGACCACGGGCCAAAGTTGCCCTGCCGCCGACATGTCCGACGACTATAGGGTCGTCCCCACGACCCCGGGTCTAGGTTGGCCCGCCGCCGACTTTTCCGACGACTATAGGGTCGTCCCCACGACCCCGGGACTAGGTTGGCCAGTCACCGACATGTCCGACGACTATAGGGTCGTCCCCACGACCCCGGGACTAGGTTGGCCCGCCGCCGACATGTCCGTAGACTATAGGGTCGTCCCCATGCCCCGGGCCAAAGTTGGCCCGCCGCCGACGTGTCCTACGACTATGGGGTCGTCCCCACGACCACGGGACTAGGTTGGCCAGCCGCCGACATGTCCGACGACTATAGGGTCGTCCCCACCACCCCGGGTCTAGGTTGGCCAGCCGCCGACATGTCCGACGACTATAGGGTCGTCCCCACGACCATGGGCCAAAGTTGCCCTGCCGCCGACATGTCCGACGACTATAGGGTCGTCCCCACGACCACTGGCCAAAGTTGCCCAGCCGCCGACATGTCCGACGACTATAGGGTCGTCCCCACTACCCCGGGCCAAAGCTGGCCAGCCGCCGACTTGTCCGACGATTATAGGGTCGTCCCTACCACCCCGGGACTAGGTTGGCCAGCCGCCGACATGTCCGACGTCTATAGGGTCGTCCCCTCGACCCCGGGGCTAGATTGCCCCGGCACCGTCATGTCCGACGACTATAGGGTCGCCTCCACGACCCTGGCTCTAGGTTGGACCGCCGCCGACTTGTCCGACGACTATAGGGTCGTCCCTACCACCCCGGGACTAGGTTGGCCAGCCGCCGACATGTCCGACGACTATAGGGTCGTCCCCTCGACCCCGGGCCTACGTTGGCCCGCCGCCGACATGTCCGACGACTATAGGGTCGTCCCCTCGATCCCGGGCCTACGTTGGCCCGCCGCCGACATGTCCGACGACTATAGGGCCGTCCCCACGACCCTGGGACTAGATTGGCCCGCCACCGTCATGTCCGACGACTATAGGATCGTCCCCACCACTACGGGACAAAGTTGGCCAGCCGCCGACTTGTCCGACGATCATAGGGTCGTCCCCACCGCCCAGGGACTAGGGTGGCCCGCCGCCGACTTTTCCGACGACTATACGGTCGTCCCCACGACCACGGGACTAGGTTGGCCCGCCGCCGACTTGTCCGACGACTATAGGGTCGTCCCCACGACCCCGGGACTAGGTTGGCCCGCCGCCGACTTGTCCGACGACTGTAGGGTCGTCCCCACTACCCCGGGACTAGTTTGGCCCACCAACGTCATGTCCGACGACTACAGGGTCGTCCCCACGACCCCCGGACTAGATTGCCCCGCCACCGTCATTTCCGACGACTATAGGGTCGACCCCACGACTACGGGCCAAAGTTGGCCAGCCGCCGACATGTCCGACGACCATACGGTCGTCCCCCGGCCCCGGGACTAGATTGGCCCGCCACCGACTTGTCCGACGACTCTAGGGTCGTCCCCACGACCACGGGCCAAAGTTGGCCAGCCGCCGACATGTCCGACGTCTATAGGATCGTCCCCACGACCCCGGGACCAGGTTGGCCAGCCGCCGACATGTCCGACGACTATACGGTCGTCCCCACGCCCACGGGACTAGGTTGGCCCGCCGCCGACTTGTCCGACGACTATAGGGTCGTCCCCACGATCCCGGGGCTAGATTGGCCCGCCACCGTCATGTCCGACGACAATGGGGTCGTCCCAACGACCACGGGCCAAAGTTGGCCAGCCGCCGACATATCCGCCGTCTATAGGGTCGCCCCCACGACCCCGGGGCTAGATTGGCCCGACACCGTCATGTCCGACGACTATAGGGTCGTCCCCACGATCCCGGGTCTAGATTGGCCCGCCACCAACATATCCGACGACTATAGGGTCGTCTCCACGACCCCGGGACTATTTTGGCCCGCCGCCGACTTCTCCGACGACTATAGGGTCGTCCCCACGACCCCGGGACTAGATTGGCCCGCCACCGTCATGTCCGACGACATTAGGGTCGTCCCCACGACCACGGGCCAAAGGTGGCCAGCCGCCGACATGTCCGACGACTATACGGTCGTCCCAACGACCACGGGACTAGGTTGGCCCGCCGCCGACTTGTCCGACGACTATAGGGTCGTCCCCACGACCCCGGGACTATGTTGGCCTGCCGCCGACATGTCCGACGACTATAGGGTCGTCCCCACGACCCCGGGACTAGGTTGGCCAGCCGCCGACATGTCCGACGACTATACGGTCGTCCCCACGACCCCAGGACTAGATTGCCCCGCCACCGTCATGTCCGACGACTATAGGGTCGCCTCCACGACCCTGGGACTAGGTTGGCCCGCCGCCGACTTGTCCGACGACAATAGGGTCGTCCCCACGGCCCCCAGACTAGATTGGCCTACGACCGTCATGTCCGACGACTACAGGGTCGTCCCCACGACCTCAGGACTAGGTTGGCCCGCCGCCGACATGTCCGACGACTATAGGGTCGTCCCCACGACCCCGGGACTAGGTTGGCCAGCTGCCGACATGTCCGACGACTATAGGGTCGTCCCCACGACCCCGGGACTAGGTTGGCCCGCCGCCGACATGTCCGACGACTATACGGTCGTCCCCACGACCACGGGACTAGGTTGGCCCGCCACCAACATATCCGACGACTATAGGGTCGTCTCCACGACCCCGGGACTAGGTTGGCCCGCCGCCAACGCTAAACACTTCAAAAGGATTAGGACATTAAAATTGTTATATGTCGCACTGGTAAGGCCGCAGATTGAATATGCATCGGTTATTTGGAGCCCCAAACATAAGTTGTACGCCAGTGCAACTGAAAGGGTCCAGCACAAGTTCCTCAGGCTTGCCATGAGGGTGTCAGGTTGCCCAATGCGGTTTGATGATCACGATTATAGTCCAGCCTTGCGAAAGACGGGACTTACCACCTTGAGCGTCCGCCGTGTCTGTTCGGACATATTATTTTTATATAAAGTTTTTCACGGACATATAAACTGTCACGGGCTCGTGTCACTGATCTGTTTACAAGCTCCGCAACGGTCACTGCGTCCGAGACCTCTCTTTGTTCCGCGCGTCCCTGAATATCACCATTATACTCTCGATCCCATAAATCGCGCTATGGACGAGTTAAACCAGTGTCCAGCGGAATTGGATTTATTCTCAGCCTCCCTCGCCACGTTCAGGGGCCAGTTGCTTAGTAGACTGCCACCTACTTAATTTATCTTATTTTGCGTTATCGCTGTCCGCGGTGATGTTGCCGCTTGTAGACGGTTTTGTTAATATTTCTGTTTCTGTTTCTGTTTTTGTTTTTGTTTGGTTTGTTTTTGTACTCTCTATTTTCAGTTGTCTGTCATTTTTCATGCCATGTATCATGCGATATTTACTTATTGTTCTCTGTATTTATATGTAATAATTTGTATTCTAAAGGGTTCTCCCGTCGATTAATAATAATAATAATAATAACATGTCCGGCGACAATAGGGTCGTCCCCACGACCGCGGGACTAGGTTGGCCAGCCGCCGACATGTCCGCTGTCTATAGGGTCGCCCCCCTGACCCCGGGACTAGGTTGGCCCGCCGCCGACTTGTCCGGCGACTATAGGGTCGTCCCCACGACCCCGGGACTAGATTGGCCCGCCACCGTCATATCCGACGACTATAGGGTCGTCCCCACGACCCCGGGACTAGGTTGGCCCGCCACCGACTTGTCCGACGACTATAGGGTCGTCCCCACGACCCCGGGACTATGTTGGCCTGCCGCCGACATGTCCGACGACTATAGGGTCGTCCCCACGACCCCAGGACTAGATTGCCCCGCCACCGTCATGTCCGACGACTATAGGGTCGCCTCCACGACCCTGGGACTAGGTTGGCCCGCCGCCGACTTGTCCGGCGACTATAGGGTCGTCCCCACGACCCCAGGACTAGATTGCCCCGCCACCGTCATGTCCGACGACTATAGGGTCGCCTCCACGACCCTGGCTCTAGGTTGGCCCGCCGCCGACTTGTCCGACGACTATAGGGTCGTCCCTACCACCCCGGGACTAGGTTGGCCAGCCGCCGACATGTCCGACGACTATAGGGTCGCCCCCTCGACCCCGGGCCTTCGTTGGCCCGCCGCCGACATGTCCGACGACTATAGGGTCGTCCCCTCGATCCCGGGACTACGTTGGCCCGCCGCCGACATGTCCGACGACTATAGGGCCGTCCCCACGACCCTGGGACTAGATTGGCCCGCCACAGTCATGTCCGACGACTATAGGATCGTCCCCACCACTACGGGACAAAGTTGGCCAGCCGCCGACTTGTCCGACGATTATAGGGTCGTCCCCACGACCACGGGACTAGGTTGGCGCGCCGCAGACATGTCCGACGACTATAGGGTCGTCCCCACCGCCCAGGGACTAGGGTGGCCCGCCGCCGACTTTTCCGACGACTATACGGTCGTCCCCACGACCACGGGACTAGGTTGGCCCGCCGCCGACTTGTCCGACGACTATAGGGTCGTCCCCACGACCCCGGGACTAGGTTGGCCCGCCGCCGACTTGTCCGACGACTATAGGGTCGTCCCCACGACCCCGGGACTAGTTTGGCCCACCAACGTCATGTCCGACGACTACAGGGTCGTCCCCACGACCCCCGGACTAGATTGCCCCGCCACCGTCATGTCCGACGACTATAGGGTCGACCCCACGACTACGGGCCGAAGTTGGCCAGCCGCCGACATGTCCGACGACCATACGGTCGTCCCCCGGCCCCGGGACTAGATTGGCCCGCCACCGACTTGTCCGACGACTCTAGGGTCGTCCCCACGACCACGGGCCAAAGTTGGCCAGCCGCCGACATGTCCGACGTCTATAGGATCGTCCCCACGACCCCGGGACTAGGTTGGCCCGCCGCCGACATGTCCGTAGACTATAGGGTCGTCCCCACGCCCCGGGCCAAAGTTGGCCAGCCGCCGACATGTCCGACGACTATAGGGTCGTCCCCGCGGACCCGGGACTACGTTGGCCAGTCACCGACATGTCCGACGACTATAGGGTCGTCCCCACGACCACTGGCCAAAGTTGCCCAGCCGCCGACATGTCCGACGACTATAGGGTCGTCCCCACGCCCCGGTCCAAAGTTGGCCAGGCGCCGACATGTCCGACGACTATAGGGTCGTCCCCACGACCCCGGGACTTGATTGGCCCGCCACCGTCATGTCCGGCGACTATACGGTCGTCCCCACGACCCCGGGACTAGGTTGGCCCGCCGCCGACTTGTCCGACGACTATAGGGTCGTCCCCACGACCACTGGCCAAAGTTGCCCAGCCGCAGACATGTCCGACGACTATAGGGTCGTCCCCACGACCCCGGGACTAGATTGGCCCGCCACCGTGATGTCCGACGACTATAGGGTCGTCTCCACGACCCCGGGACTAGGTTGGCCCGCCGCCGACTTGTCCGACGACTATAGGGTCGTCCCCACGACCACGGGCCAAAGTTGGCCAGCCGCCGACATGTCCGACGACTATAGGGTCGTCCCCGCGAACCCGGGACTACGTTGGCCAGTCACCGACATGTCCGACGACTATAGGGTCGTCCCCACGACCACGGGCCAAAGTTGCCCTGCCGCCGACATGTCCGACGACTATAGGGTCGTCCCCACGACCCCGGGTCTAGGTTGGCCCGCCGCCGACTTTTCCGACGACTATAGGGTCGTCCCCACGGCCCCGGGACTTGATTGGCCCGCCACCGTCATGTCCGGCGACTATACGGTCGTCCCCAGGACCCCGGGACTAGGTTGGCCTGCCGCCGACTTGTCCGACGACTATAGGGTCGTCCCCACGACCACGGGCCAAAGTTGCCCTGCCGCCGACATGTCTGACGACTATACGGTCGTCCTCGCGACCACGGGACTAGGTTGGCCCGCCGCCGACTTGTCCGACGACTATAGGGTCGTCCCCAGGACCCCGGGACTAGGTCGGCCCGCCGCCGACTTGTCCGACGACTATAGGGTCGTCCCCACGACCCGGGCCAAAGTTGGACAGCCGCCGACATGTCCGACGACTATAGGGTCGTCCCCGCGAACCCGGGACTACGTTGGCCAGTCACCGACATGTCCGACGACTATAGGGTCGTCCCCACGACCACGGGCCAAAGTTGCCCTGCCGCCGACATGTCCGACGACTATAGGGTCGTCGCCACGACCTCGGGACTAGGTTGGCCGCCGCCGACATGTCCGACGACTATTGGGTCGTCCCCACGCCCCGGGCCAAAGTTGGCCAGCCGCCGACATGTCCGACGACTATAGGGTCGTCCCCACGCCCCGGGCCAAAGTTGGCCAGCCGCCGACATGTCCGACGACTATAGGGTCGTCCCCACGACCCCGGGACTAGGTTGGCCCGCCGCCGACTTGACCGACGACTATAGGGTCGTCCCCACGACCCCGGGACTAGGTTGGCCCGCCGCCGACATGTCCGACGATTATAGGGTCGTACCCACGACCCCGGGACTAGGTTGGCCCGCCGCCGACATGTCCGTAGACTATAGGGTCGTCCCCACGCCCCGGGCCAAAGTTGGCCCGCCGCCGACGTGTCCTACGACTATGGGGTCGTCCCCACGACCACGGGACTAGGTTGGCCAGCCGCCGACATGTCCGACGACTATAGGGTCGTCCCCACGCCCCGGGCCAAAGTTGGCCAGCCGCCGACGTGTCCTACGACTATGGGGTCGTCCCCACGAACATGGGACTAGGTTGGCCAGCCGCCGACATGTCCGACGACTATAGGGTCGTCCCCACCACCCCGGGTCTAGGTTGGCCAGCCGCCGACATGTCCGACGACTATAGGGTCGTCCCCACGACCACTGGCCAAAGTTGCCCAGCCGCAGACATGTCCGACGACTATAGGGTCGTCCCCACGACCCCGGGACTAGATTGGCCCGCCACCGTGATGTCCGACGACTATAGGGTCGTCTCCACGACCCCGGGACTAGGTTGGCCCGCCGCCGACTTGTCCGGCGACTATAGGGTCGTCCCCACGACCACGGGCCAAAGTTGCCCTGCCGCCGACATGTCCGACGACTATAGGGTCGTCCCCACGATCCCGGGACTAGGTTGGCCCTCCGCCGACATGTCCGACGACTATAGGGTCGTCCCCACGCCCCGGGCCAAAGTTGGCCAGCCGCCGACATGTCCGACGACTATAGGGTCGTCCCCACGACCCCGGGGCTAGGTTGGCCCGCCGCCGACATGTCCGACGACTATTCGGTCGTCCTCGCGACCACGGGACTAGGTTGGCCCGCCGCCGACTTGTCCGACGACTATAGGGTCGTCCCCAGGACCCCGGGACTAGGTCGGCCCGCCGCCGACTTGTCCGACTACTATAGGGTCGTCCCCACGACCCGGGCCAAATTTGGACAGCCGCCGACATGTCCGACGACTATAGGGTCGTCCCCGCGAACCCGGGACTACGTTGGCCAGTCACCGACATGTCCGACGACTATAGGGTCGTTCCCACGACCACGGGCCAAAGTTGGCCAGCCGCCGACATGTCCGACGACTATAGGGTCGTCCCCGCGAACCCGGGACTACGTTGGCCAGTCACCGACATGTCCGACGACTATAGGGTCGTCCCCACGACCACGGGCCAAAGTTGCCCTGCCGCCGACATGTCCGACGACTATAGGGTCGTCCCCACGACCCCGGGTCTAGGTTGGCCCGCCGCCGACTTTTCCGACGACTATAGGGTCGTCCCCACGACCCCGGGACTAGGTTGGCCAGTCACCGACATGTCCGACGACTATAGGGTCGTCCCCACGACCCCGGGACTAGGTTGGCCCGCCGCCGACATGTCCGTAGACTATAGGGTCGTCCCCATGCCCCGGGCCAAAGTTGGCCCGCCGCCGACGTGTCCTACGACTATGGGGTCGTCCCCACGACCACGGGACTAGGTTGGCCAGCCGCCGACATGTCCGACGACTATAGGGTCGTCCCCACCACCCCGGGTCTAGGTTGGCCAGCCGCCGACATGTCCGACGACTATAGGGTCGTCCCCACGACCATGGGCCAAAGTTGCCCTGCCGCCGACATGTCCGACGACTATAGGGTCGTCCCCACGACCACTGGCCAAAGTTGCCCAGCCGCCGACATGTCCGACGACTATAGGGTCGTCCCCACTACCCCGGGCCAAAGCTGGCCAGCCGCCGACTTGTCCGACGATTATAGGGTCGTCCCTACCACCCCGGGACTAGGTTGGCCAGCCGCCGACATGTCCGACGTCTATAGGGTCGTCCCCTCGACCCCGGGGCTAGATTGCCCCGGCACCGTCATGTCCGACGACTATAGGGTCGCCTCCACGACCCTGGCTCTAGGTTGGACCGCCGCCGACTTGTCCGACGACTATAGGGTCGTCCCTACCACCCCGGGACTAGGTTGGCCACCCGCCGACATGTCCGACGACTATAGGGTCGTCCCCTCGACCCCGGGCCTACGTTGGCCCGCCGCCGACATGTCCGACGACTATAGGGTCGTCCCCTCGATCCCGGGCCTACGTTGGCCCGCCGCCGACATGTCCGACGACTATAGGGCCGTCCCCACGACCCTGGGACTAGATTGGCCCGCCACCGTCACGTCCGACGACTATAGGATCGTCCCCACCACTACGGGACAAAGTTGGCCAGCCGCCGACTTGTCCGACGATCATAGGGTCGTCCCCACCGCCCAGGGACTAGGGTGGCCCGCCGCCGACTTTTCCGACGACTATACGGTCGTCCCCACGACCACGGGACTAGGTTGGCCCGCCGCCGACTTGTCCGACGACTATAGGGTCGTCCCCACGACCCCGGGACTAGGTTGGCCCGCCGCCGACTTGTCCGACGACTGTAGGGTCGTCCCCACTACCCCGGGACTAGTTTGGCCCACCAACGTCATGTCCGACGACTACAGGGTCGTCCCCACGACCCCCGGACTAGATTGCCCCGCCACCGTCATTTCCGACGACTATAGGGTCGACCCCACGACTACGGGCCAAAGTTGGCCAGCCGCCGACATGTCCGACGACCATACGGTCGTCCCCCGGCCCCGGGACTAGATTGGCCCGCCACCGACTTGTCCGACGACTCTAGGGTCGTCCCCACGACCACGGGCCAAAGTTGGCCAGCCGCCGACATGTCCGACGTCTATAGGATCGTCCCCACGACCCCGGGACCAGGTTGGCCAGCCGCCGACATGTCCGACGACTATACGGTCGTCCCCACGCCCACGGGACTAGGTTGGCCCGCCGCCGACTTGTCCGACGACTATAGGGTCGTCCCCACGATCCCGGGGCTAGATTGGCCCGCCACCGTCATGTCCGACGACAATGGGGTCGTCCCAACGACCACGGGCCAAAGTTGGCCAGCCGCCGACATATCCGCCGTCTATAGGGTCGCCCCCACGACCCCGGGGCTAGATTGGCCCGACACCGTCATGTCCGACGACTATAGGGTCGTCCCCACGATCCCGGGTCTAGATTGGCCCGCCACCAACATATCCGACGACTATAGGGTCGTCTCCACGACCCCGGGACTATTTTGGCCCGCCGCCGACTTCTCCGACGACTATAGGGTCGTCCCCACGACCCCGGGACTAGATTGGCCCGCCACCGTCATGTCCGACGACATTAGGGTCGTCCCCACGACCACGGGCCAAAGGTGGCCAGCCGCCGACATGTCCGACGACTATACGGTCGTCCCAACGACCACGGGACTAGGTTGGCCCGCCGCCGACTTGTCCGACGACTATAGGGTCGTCCCCACGACCCCGGGACTATGTTGGCCTGCCGCCGACATGTCCGACGACTATAGGGTCGTCCCCACGACCCCGGGACTAGGTTGGCCAGCCGCCGACATGTCCGACGACTATACGGTCGTCCCCACGACCCCAGGACTAGATTGCCCCGCCACCGTCATGTCCGACGACTATAGGGTCGCCTCCACGACCCTGGGACTAGGTTGGCCCGCCGCCGACTTGTCCGACGACAATAGGGTCGTCCCCACGGCCCCCAGACTAGATTGGCCTACGACCGTCATGTCCGACGACTACAGGGTCGTCCCCACGACCTCAGGACTAGGTTGGCCCGCCGCCGACATGTCCGACGACTATAGGGTCGTCCCCACGACCCCGGGACTAGGTTGGCCAGCTGCCGACATGTCCGACGACTATAGGGTCGTCCCCACGACCCCGGGACTAGGTTGGCCCGCCGCCGACATGTCCGACGACTATACGGTCGTCCCCACGACCACGGGACTAGGTTGGCCCGCCACCAACATATCCGACGACTATAGGGTCGTCTCCACGACCCCGGGACTAGGTTGGCCCGCCGCCAACGCTAAACACTTCAAAAGGATTAGGACATTAAAATTGTTATATGTCGCACTGGTAAGGCCGCAGATTGAATATGCATCGGTTATTTGGAGCCCCAAACATAAGTTGTACGCCAGTGCAACTGAAAGGGTCCAGCACAAGTTCCTCAGGCTTGCCATGAGGGTGTCAGGTTGCCCAATGCGGTTTGATGATCACGATTATAGTCCAGCCTTGCGAAAGACGGGACTTACCACCTTGAGCGTCCGCCGTGTCTGTTCGGACATATTATTTTTATATAAAGTTTTTCACGGACATATAAACTGTCACGGGCTCGTGTCACTGATCTGTTTACAAGCTCCGCAACGGTCACTGCGTCCGAGACCTCTCTTTGTTCCGCGCGTCCCTGAATATCACCATTATACTCTCGATCCCATAAATCGCGCTATGGACGAGTTAAACCAGTGTCCAGCGGAATTGGATTTATTCTCAGCCTCCCTCGCCACGTTCAGGGGCCAGTTGCTTAGTAGACTGCCACCTACTTAATTTATCTTATTTTGCGTTATCGCTGTCCGCGGTGATGTTGCCGCTTGTAGACGGTTTTGTTAATATTTCTGTTTCTGTTTCTGTTTTTGTTTTTGTTTGGTTTGTTTTTGTACTCTCTATTTTCAGTTGTCTGTCATTTTTCATGCCATGTATCATGCGATATTTACTTATTGTTCTCTGTATTTATATGTAATAATTTGTATTCTAAAGGGTTCTCCCGTCGATTAATAATAATAATAATAATAACATGTCCGGCGACAATAGGGTCGTCCCCACGACCGCGGGACTAGGTTGGCCAGCCGCCGACATGTCCGCTGTCTATAGGGTCGCCCCCCTGACCCCGGGACTAGGTTGGCCCGCCGCCGACTTGTCCGGCGACTATAGGGTCGTCCCCACGACCCCGGGACTAGATTGGCCCGCCACCGTCATATCCGACGACTATAGGGTCGTCCCCACGACCCCGGGACTAGGTTGGCCCGCCACCGACTTGTCCGACGACTATAGGGTCGTCCCCACGACCCCGGGACTATGTTGGCCTGCCGCCGACATGTCCGACGACTATAGGGTCGTCCCCACGACCCCAGGACTAGATTGCCCCGCCACCGTCATGTCCGACGACTATAGGGTCGCCTCCACGACCCTGGGACTAGGTTGGCCCGCCGCCGACTTGTCCGGCGACTATAGGGTCGTCCCCACGACCCCAGGACTAGATTGCCCCGCCACCGTCATGTCCGACGACTATAGGGTCGCCTCCACGACCCTGGCTCTAGGTTGGCCCGCCGCCGACTTGTCCGACGACTATAGGGTCGTCCCTACCACACCGGGACTAGGTTGGCCAGCCGCCGACATGTCCGACGACTATAGGGTCGTCCCCTCGACCCCGGGCCTTCGTTGGCCCGCCGCCGACATGTCCGACGACTATAGGGTCGTCCCCTCGATCCCGGGACTACGTTGGCCCGCCGCCGACATGTCCGACGACTATAGGGCCGTCCCCACGACCCTGGGACTAGATTGGCCCGCCACAGTCATGTCCGACGACTATAGGATCGTCCCCACCACTACGGGACAAAGTTGGCCAGCCGCCGACTTGTCCGACGATTATAGGGTCGTCCCCACGACCACGGGACTAGGTTGGCGCGCCGCAGACATGTCCGACGACTATAGGGTCGTCCCCACCGCCCAGGGACTAGGGTGGCCCGCCGCCGACTTTTCCGACGACTATACGGTCGTCCCCACGACCACGGGACTAGGTTGGCCCGCCGCCGACTTGTCCGACGACTATAGGGTCGTCCCCACGACCCCGGGACTAGGTTGGCCCGCCGCCGACTTGTCCGACGACTATAGGGTCGTCCCCACGACCCCGGGACTAGTTTGGCCCACCAACGTCATGTCCGACGACTACAGGGTCGTCCCCACGACCCCCGGACTAGATTGCCCCGCCACCGTCATGTCCGACGACTATAGGGTCGACCCCACGACTACGGGCCGAAGTTGGCCAGCCGCCGACATGTCCGACGACCATACGGTCGTCCCCCGGCCCCGGGACTAGATTGGCCCGCCACCGACTTGTCCGACGACTCTAGGGTCGTCCCCACGACCACGGGCCAAAGTTGGCCAGCCGCCGACATGTCCGACGTCTATAGGATCGTCCCCACGACCCCGGGATCAGGTTGGCCAGCCGCCGACATGTCCGACGACTATACGGTCGTCCCCACGACCACGGGACTAGGTTGGCCCGCCGCCGACTTGTCCGACGACTATAGGGTCGTCCCCACGACCCCGGGACTAGATTGGCCCGCCGCCGACTTGTCCGACGACTATAGGGTCGTCCCCACGACCCCGGGCCAAAGCTGGCCCGCCGCCGACATGTCCGACGACTATAGGGTCGTCCCCAAGACCACGGGCCAAAGTTGCCCTGCCGCCGACATGTCCGACGACTATAGGGTCGTCCCCACGACCCCGGGACTAGATTGGCCCGCCACCGTCATGTCCGAGGACTATACGGTCGTCCCCACGACCCCGGAACTAGGTTGGCCCCCCGACGACGTGTCCTACGACTATGGGGTCGTCCCCACGACCACGAGACTAGGTTGGCCAGCCGCCGACATGTCCGACGACTATAGGGTCGTCCCCACCACCCCGGCTCTAGGTTGGCCAGCCGCCGACATGTCCGACGACTATAGGGTCGTCCCCACGACAACGGGCCAAAGTTGCCCTGCCGCCGACATGTCCGACGACTATAGGGTCGTCCCCACGACCCCGGGACTAGGTTGGCCAGTCACCGACATGTCCGACGACTATAGGGTCGTCCCCACGACCCGGGCCAAAGTTGACCTGCCGCCGACATGTCCGACGACTATAGGGTCGTCCCCACGACCCCGGGACTAGGTTGGCCTGCCGCCGACATGTCCAACGACTATAGGGTCGTCCCCACGACCCCGGGACTAGGTTGGCCCGCCGCCGACTTGTCCGACGACTATAGGGTCGTCCACACGACCCGGGCCAAAGTTGGCCGGCCGCCGACATGTCCGACGACTATAGGGTCATCCCCACGACCCCGGGACTAGGTTGGTCTGCCGCCGACATGTCCGACGACTATAGGGTCGTCCCCACGACCCCGGGACAAGGTTGGCCCGCCACCGTCATGTCCGACGACTATACGGTCGTCCCCACGACCCCGGGACTAGGTTGGCCTGCCGCCGACATGTCCGACGACTATAGGGTCGTCCCCAAGACCACGGGCCAAAGTTGGCCGGCCGCCGACATGTCCGACGACTATAGGGTCATCCCCACGACCCCGGGACTAGGTCGGTCTGCCGCCGACATGTCCGACGACTATAGGGTCGTCCCCACGACCCCGGGACAAGATTGGCCCGCCACCGACATGTCCGACGACTTTAGGGTCGTCCCCACGACCCCGGGTCTAGGTTGGCCCGCCGCCGACTTGTCCGACGACTATAGGGTCGTCCCCACGACCCCGGGAGTAGGATGGCCCGCCGCCGACTTGTCCGACGACTATAGGGTCGTCCCCACGACCCCGGGACTAGGTTGGCCAGCCGCCGACATGTCCGACGACTATACGGTCGTCCCCACGGCCACGGGACTAGGTTGGCCCGCCGCCGACTTGTCCGACGACTATAGGGACGTCCCTACCACCCCGGGACTAGGTTGGCCAGCCGCCGACATGTCCGACGTCTATAGGGTCGTCCCCACGACCCCGGGGCTAGATTGCCCCGGCACCGTCATGTCCGACGACTATAGGGTCGTCCCCACGACCGCGGGACTAGGTTGGCCCGCCGCCGACTTATCCGACGTCTATAGGGTCGTCCCCACGACCACGGGCCAATGTTGCCATGCCGCCGACATGTCCGACGACTATAGGGTCGTCCCCACGACCCCGGGACTAGGCTGGCCCGCCGCCGACATGTCCGACGACTATAGGGTCGTCGCCACGCCCCGGGCCAAAGTTGGCCAGCCGCCGACATGTCCGACGACTATAGGGTCGTCCCCACGACCCCGGGACTAGGTTGGTCCGCCGCCGACATGTCCGACGTCTAAAGGGTCGTCCCCACGACCCCGGTGCTAGATTGCCCCCGGCACCGTCATGTCCGACGACTATAGGGTCGTCCCCACGACCCCGGGACCAGGTTGGCCCGCCGCCGACTTGTCCCGCCGCCGACTTGTCCGACGACTATAGGGTCGTCTCCACGACCCCGGGACTAGGTTGGCCAGTCACCGACATGTCCGACGACTATAGGGTCGTCCCCACGACTCCGGGACTAGGTTGGCCCGCCGCCGACTTGTCCGACGACTATAGGGCCGTCCCCACGACCCCAGGACTAGGTTGGCCCGCCGCCGACTTGTCCGACGACTATAGGGTCGTCCCGATCACCCCGGGACTAGGTTGGCCAGCCGCCGACATGTCCGACGTCTATAGGGTCGTCCCCTCGACCCCGGGGTTAGATTGCCCCGGCACCGTCACGTCCGACGACTATAGGGTCGTCTCCACGACCCCGGGACTAGGTTGGCCAGTCACCGGCATGTCCGACGACTATAGGGTCGTCCCCACGACCCCGGGCCAAAGTTGCCCTGCCGCCGACATGTCCGACAACTATAGGGTCGTCCTCACGACCCCGGGCCAAAGCTGGCCAACCGCCAACATGTCCGACGGCTATAGGGTCGTCCCCGAGACCCCGGGATTAGGATGGCCCGCCGCCGACTTGTCCGACGATTATAGGGTCGTCTCCACGACCCCGGGACTAGGTTGGCCAGCCGCCGACATGTCCGACGACTATAGGGTCGTCCCCACGACCACGGGCCAAAGTTGCCCTGCCGCCGACATGTCCGACGACTATAGGGTCGTCCTCACGACCACGGGCCAAAGTTGCCCTGCCGCCGACATGTCCGACGACTATAGGGTCGTCCCCACGACCGCGGGTCTAGGTTGGCCCGCCGCCGACTTTTCCGACGACTATAGGGTCGCCCCCACGAACCCGGAACTACGTTGGCCAGTCACCGACATGTCCGACGACTATAGGGTCGCCCCCACGACCACGGGCCAAAGTTGCCCTGCCGCCGACATGTCCGACGGCTATAGGGTCGTCCCCACGACCGCGGGTCTAGGTTGGCCTGCCGCCGACTTTTCCGACGACTATAGGGTCGTCCCCACGACCCCGGGAGTAGGTTGGCCCGCCGCCGACTTGTCCGACGATTATAGGGTCGTCCCCACGACCCCGGGACTAGGTTGGCCAGCCGCCGACATGTCCGACGACTATAGGGTCGTCCCCGCGACCACGGGCCAAAGATGCCCTGCCGCCGACATGTCCGACGACTATAGGGTCGTCCCCACGACCGCGGGTCTAGGTTGGCCTGCCGCCGACTTTTCCGACGACTATAGGGTCGTCCCCACGACCCCGGGAGTAGGTTGGCCCGCCGCCGACTTGTCCGACGATTATAGGGTCGTCCCCACGACCCCGGGACTAGGTTGGCCAGCCGCCGACATGTCCGACGACTATAGGGTCGTCCCCGCGACCACGGGCCAAAGATGCCCTGCCGCCGACATGTCCGACGACTATAGGGTCGTCCCCACGACCCCGGGACTAGGTTGGCCCGCCGCCGACATGTCCGACGTCTATAGGATCGTCTCCACGACCCCGGGACTAGGTTGGCCCCCCGCCGACTTGTCCGACGACTATAGAGTCGTCCCCACGACCCCGGGACTAGGTTGGGCCGCCGCCGACTAGTCCGACGACTATAGGGTCGTCCCCACGAACCCGGAACTACGTTGGCCAGTCACCGACATGTCCGACGACTATAGGGTCGCCCCCACGACCACGGGCCAAAGTTGCCCTGCCGCCGACATGTCCGACGGCTATAGGGTCGTCCCCACGACCGCGGGTCTAGGTTGGCCCGCCGCCGACTTTTCCGACGACTATAGGGTCGTCCCCACGACCCCGGGAGTAGGTTGGCCCGCCGCCGACTTGTCCGACGATTATAGGGTCGTCCCCACGACCCCGGGACTAGGTTGGCCAGCCGCCGACATGTCCGACGACTATAGGGTCGTCCCCGCGACCACGGGCCAAAGATGCCCTGCCGCCGACATGTCCGACGACTATAGGGTCGTCCCCACGACCCCGGGACTAGGTTGGCCCGCCGCCGACATGTCCGACGTCTATAGGGTCGTCTCCACGACCCCGGGACTAGGTTGGCCCCCCGCCGACTTGTCCGACGACTATAGAGTCGTCCCCACGACCCCGGGACTAGGTTGGGCCGCCGCCGACTAGTCCGACGACTATAGGGTCGTCCTAACGACCCCGGGACTAGATTGGCCCGCCACCATCATGTACGACGACTATAGGGACGTCCCCACGACCACGGGACTAGGTTGGCCCGCCGCCGACTTGTCCGACGACTATAGGGTCGTGCCTACCACCCCGGGACAAGGATGACCCGCCGCCGACTTTTCCGACGACTATAGGGTCGTCCCCACGAACACGGGACTAGGTTGGCCATTCACCGACATGTCCGACGACTATAGGGTCGTCCTCACGACCACGGGCCAAAGTTGCCCTGCCGCCGACATGTCCGACGACTATAGGGTCGTCCCCACGACCCCGGGACTAGCTTGGCCAGCCTCCGACATATCCGACGACTATAGGGTCGTCCCCACGACCACGGGCCAAAGTTGACCTGCCGCCGAAATGTCCGACGACTATAGGGTCGTCCGCACGACCCCGGGACTAGATTGGCCCGCCACCGTCATGTCCGACGACAATAGGATCGTCCCCACGACCACGGGCCAAAGCTGGCCAGCCGCCGACATGTCCGACGACTATAGGGTCGTCTCCACGACCCCGGGACTAGATTGGCCCGCCACCATCATGTCCGACGACTATAGGGACGTCCCCACGACCACGCGACTAGGTTGGGCCGCCGCCGACTAGTCCGACGACTATATGGTCGTCCCAACAACCCCGGGACTAGATTGGCCCGCCACCATCATGTCCGACGACTATAGGGACGTCCCCACGACCACGGGACTAGGTTGGCCCGCCGCCGACTTGTCCGACGACTATAGGGTCGTGCCTACCACCCCGGGACTAGGATGACCCGCGGCCGACTTTTCCGACGACTATAGGGTCGTCCCCACGAACCCGGGACTAGGTTGGCCAGTCACCAACATGTCCGACGACTATAGGGTCGTCCTCACGACCACGGGCCAAAGTTGCCCTGCCGCCGACATGTCCGACGACTATAGGGTCGTCCCCGCGACCACGGGCCAAAGATGCCCTGCCGCCGACATGTCCGACGACTATAGGGTCGTCCCCACGACCCCGGGACTAGGTTGGCCCGCCGCCGACTTTTCCGACGACTATAGGGTCGTCCCCACGACCCCGGGAGTAGGTTGGCCCGCCGCCGACATGTCCGACGACTATAGGGTCGTCCCCACGACCTCGGGCCAAAGTTGCCCTGCCGCCGACATGTCCGACGACTATAGGGTCGTCCCCACTACCCCGGGCCAAAGCTGGCCAGCCGCCAACATGTCCGACGACTATAGGGTCGTCCCAACGACCCCGGGACTAGATTGGCCCGCCACCATCATGTCCGACGACTATAGGGACGTCCCCACGACCCCGGGACTAGATTGGCCCGCCACCGTCATGTCCGACGACTATACGGTCGTCCCCACGACCACGAGACTAGGTTGGCCAGCCGCCGACATGTCCGACGACTATAGGGTCGTCCCCACCACCCCGGGTCTAGGTTGGCCAGCCGCCGACATGTCCGACGACTATAGGTTCGTCCCCGCGACCACGGGCCAAAGATGCCCTGCCGCCGACATGTCCGACGACTATAGGGTCGTCCCCACGACCCCGGGACTAGGTTGGCCCGCCGCCGACATGTCCGACGTCTATAGGGTCGTCTCCACGACCCCGGGACTAGGTTGGCCCGCCGCCGACTTGTCCGACGACTATAGGGTCGTCTCCACGACCCCGGGACTAGGTTGGCCCGCCGCCGACTTGTCCGACGACTATAGGGTCGTCCCGACCACCCCGGGACTAGGTTGGCCAGCCGCCGACATGTCCGACGTCTATAGGGTCGTCCCCACGACCCCGGGACTAGGTTGGCCCGCCGCCGACTTGTCCGACGACTATACGGTCGTCCCCACGAACCCGGGACTACGTTGGCCAGTCACCGACATGTCCGACGACTATAGGGTCGCCCCCACGACCACGGGCCAAAGTTGCCCTGCCGCCGACATGTCCGACGACTATAGGGTCGTCCCAACGACCCCGGGAATAGATTGGCCCGCCACCGTCATGTCCGACGAATATAGGTTCGTGCCTACGACCCTGGGCATACGTTGGCCCGCCGCCGACATGTCCGACGACTATAGGGTCGTCCCCACGACCACGGGCCAAAGTTGCCCTGCCGCCGACATGTCCGACGACTATAGGGTCGTCCCCGCGACCACGGGCCAAAGTTGCCCTGCCGCCGACATGTCCGACGACTATAGGGTCGTCCCAACGACCCCGGGACTAGATTGGCCCGCCACCATCATGTCCGACGACAATAGGGACGTCCCCACGACCCCGGGTCTAGGTTGGCCCGCCGTCGACATGTCCGACGACTATAGGGCCGTCCCCACGCCCCGGGCCAAAGTTGGCCAGCCGTCGACATGTCCGACGACTATAGGGTCGTCCCAACGACCCCGGGACTAGATTGGCCCGCCACCATCATGTCCGACGACTATAGGGACGTCCCCACGACCCCGGGACTAGATTGGCCCGCCACCGTCATGTCCGACGACTATACGGTCGTCCCCACGACCACGAGACTAGGTTGGCCAGCCGCCGACATGTCCGACGACTATAGGGTCGTCCCCACCACCCCGGGTCTAGGTTGGCCAGCCGCCGACATGTCCGACGACTATAGGGTCGTCCCCACGACCACGGGCCAAAGTTGCCCTGCCGCCGACATGTCCGACGACTATAGGGTCGTCCCTACCACCCCGGGACTAGGTTGGCCAGCCGCCGACATGTCAGACGTCTATAGGGTCGTCCCCACGACCCCGGGACTAGGTCGGCCCGCCGCCGACTCGTCCGACGACTATAGGGTCGTCCCCACGAACCCGGGACTAGGTTGGCCAGTCACCGACATGTCCGACGACTATAGGGTCGTCCCCAAGACCACGGGTCAAAGTTGCCCTGCCGCCGACATGTCCGACGATTATAGGGTCGTCCCCACGACCCCGGGTCTAGGTTGGCCCGCCGCCGACTTGTCCGACGACTATAGGGTCGTCCCCACGACCCCGGGAGTAGGATGGCCCGCCGCCGACTTGTCCGACGACTATAGGGTCGTCCCCACGACCCCGGGACTAGGTCGGCCCGCCGCCGTCTTGTCCGACGACTGTAGGGTCGTCCCCACGACCACGGGCCAAAGTTGCCCTGCCGCCGACATGTCCGACGACTATAGGGTCGTCCCCACGACCCCGGGACTAGATTGGCCCGCCACCATCATGTCCGACGACTATAGGGACGTCCCCACGACCCGGGGTCTAGGTTGGCCCGCCGTCGACATGTCCGACGACTATAGGGCCGTCCCCACGCCCCGGGCCAAAGTTGGCCAGCCGCCGACATGTCCGACGACTATAGGGTCGTCCCAACGACCCCGGGACTAGATTGGCCCGCCACCGTCATGTCCGACGAATATAGGTTCGTGCCTATGACCCTGGGCATACGTTGGCCCGCCGCCGACATGTCCGACGACTATAGGGTCGTCCCCACGACCACGGGCCAAAGTTGCCCTGCCGCCGACATATCCGACGACTATAGGGTCGTCCCCACGACCACGGGCCAAAGTTGACCTGCCGCCGACATGTCCGACGACTATAGGGTCGTCCGCACGACCCCGGGACTAGATTGGCCCGCCACCGTTATGTCCGACGACAATAGGATCGTCCCCACGACCACGGGCCAAAGCTGGCCAGCCGCCGACATGTCCGACGACTATAGGGTCGTCTCCACGACCCCGGGACTAGATTGGCCCGCCACCATCATGTCCGACGACTATAGGGACGTCCCCACGACCACGCGACTAGGTTGGGCCGCCGCCGACTAGTCCGACGACTATAGGGTCGTCCCAACAACCCCGGGACTAGATTGGCCCGCCACCATCATGTCCGACGACTATAGGGACGTCCCCACGACCACGGGACTAGGTTGGCCCGCCGCCGACTTGTCCGACGACTATAGGGTCGTGCCTACCACCCCGGGACTAGGATGACCCGCGGCCGACTTTTCCGACGACTATAGGGTCGTCCCCACGAACCCGGGAATAGGTTGGCCAGTCACCAACATGTCCGACGACTATAGGGTCGTCCTCACGACCACGGGCCAAAGTTGCCCTGCCGCCGACATGTCCGACGACTATAGGGACGTCCCCACGACCACGGGACTAGATTGGGCCGCCGCCGACTAGTCCGACGACTATAGGGTCGTCCCAACAACCCCGGGACTAGATTGGCCCGCCACCATCATGTCCGACGACTATAGGGACGTCCCCACGAACCCGGGACTACGTTGGCCAGTCACCGACATGTCCGACGACTATAGGGTCGCCCCCACGACCACGGGCCAAAGTTGCCCTGCCGCCGACATGTCCGACGACTATAGGGTCGTCCCAACGACCCCGGGACTAGATTGGCCCGCCACCGTCATGTCCGACGAATATAGGTTCGTGCCTACGACCCTGGGCATACGTTGGCCCGCCGCCGACATGTCCGACGACTATAGGGTCGTCCCCACGACCACGGGCCAAAGTTGCCCTGCCGCCGACATGTCCGACGACTATAGGGTCGTCCCCGCGACCACGGGCCAAAGTTGCCCTGCCGCCGACATGTCCGACGACTATAGGGTCGTCCCAACGACCCCGGGACTAGATTGGCCCGCCACCATCATGTCCGACGACAATAGGGACGTCCCCACGACCCCGGGTCTAGGTTGGCCCGCCGTCGACATGTCCGACGACTATAGGGCCGTCCCCACGCCCCGGGCCAAAGTTGGCCAGCCGCCGACATGTCCGACGACTATAGGGTCGTCCCCACGACCACGGGCCAAAGTTGCCCTGCCGCCGACATGTCCGACGACTATAGGGTCGTCCCCGCGACCACGGGCCAAAGTTGCCCTGCCGCCGACATGTCCGACGACTATAGGGTCGTCCCAACGACCCCGGGACTAGATTGGCCCGCCACCATCATGTCCGACGACAATAGGGACGTCCCCACGACCCCGGGTCTAGGTTGGCCCGCCGTCGACATGTCCGACGACTATAGGGCCGTCCCCACGCCCCGGGCCAAAGTTGGCCAGCCGCCGACATGTCCGACGACTATAGGGTCGTCCCCACGACCACGGGCCAAAGTTGCCCTGCCGCCGACATATCCGACGACTATAGGGTCGTCCCTACCACCCCGGGACTAGGTTGGCCAGCCGCCGACATGTCAGACGTCTATAGGGTCGTCCCCACGACCCCGGGACTAGGTCGGCCCGCCGCCGACTTGTCCGACGACTATAGGGTCGTCCCCACGACCCCGGGAGTAGGTCGGCCCGCCGCCGACTTGTCCGACGACTATAGGGTCGTCCCCACGAACCCGGGACTAGGTTGGCCAGTCACCGACATGTCCGACGACTATAGGGTCGTCCCCAAGACCACGGGACTAGGTTGCCCTGCCGCCGACGTGTCCGACGACTATAGGGTCGTCCCCACGACCCCGGGTCTAGGTTGGCCCGCCGCCGACTTGTCCGACGACTATAGGGTCGTCCCCACGACCCCGGGAGTAGGATGGCCCGCCGCCGACTTGTCCGACGACTATAGGGTCGTCCCCACGACCCCGGGACTAGGTCGGCCCGCCGCCGTCTTGTCCGACGACTGTAGGGTCGTCCCCACGACCACGGGCCAAAGTTGCCCTGCCGCCGACATGTCCGACGACTATAGGGTCGTCCCCACGACCCCGGGACTAGATTGGCCCGCCACCATCATGTCCGACGACTATAGGGACGTCCCCACGACCCGGGGTCTAGGTTGGCCCGCCGTCGACATGTCCGACGACTATAGGGCCGTCCCCACGCC
The DNA here is from genome assembly GCA_946251845.1 of Andrena fulva. Classification (NCBI taxonomy): domain Eukaryota; kingdom Metazoa; phylum Arthropoda; class Insecta; order Hymenoptera; family Andrenidae; genus Andrena; species Andrena fulva. The sequence goes on from CAMITZ010000248.1 coordinate 303,785, forward strand.
CCGGGCCAAAGTTGGCCAGCCGCCGACATGTCCGACGACTATAGGGTCGTCCCAACGACCCCGGGACTAGATTGGCCCGCCACCGTCATGTCCGACGAATATAGGTTCGTGCCTACGACCCTGGGCATACGTTGGCCCGCCGCCGACATGTCCGACGACTATAGGGTCGTCCCCACGACCACGGGCCAAAGTTGCCCTGCCGCCGACATGTCCGACGACTATAGGGTCGTCCCCGCGACCACGGGCCAAAGTTGCCCTGCCGCCGACATGTCCGACGACTATAGGGTCGTCCCAACGACCCCGGGACTAGATTGGCCCGCCACCATCATGTCCGACGACTATAGGGACGTCCCCACGACCCCGGGTCTAGGTCGGCCCGCCGCCGACTTGTCCGACGACTATAGGGTCGTCCCAACGACCCCGGGACTAGATTGGCCCGCCACCATCATGTCCGACGACTATAGGGTCGTCCCCACGACCCCGGGTCTAGGTTGGCCCGCCGCCGACTTGTCCGACGACTATAGGGTCGTCCCCACGACCCCGGGAGTAGGATGGCCCGCCGCCGACTTGTCCCCGACGACTATAGGGTCGTCCCCACGACCCCGGGACTAGGTTGGCCGGCCGCCGACATGTCCGACGACTATAGGGTCGTCCCCACGACCCCGGGACTAGGTTGGCCCGCCGCCGTCATGTCCGACGTCTAAAGGGTCGTCCCCACGACCCCGGGGCTAGATTGCCCCGGCACCGTCATGTCCGACGACTATAGGGTCGTCCCCACGACCCAGGGACCAGGTTGGCCCGCCGCCGACTTGTCCCGCCGCCGACTTGTCCCGCCGCCGACTTGTCCGACGAATATAGGGTCGTCTCCACGACCCCGGGACTAGGTTGGCCAGTCACCGACATGTCCGACGACTATAGGGTCGTCCCCACGACCCCGGGACTAGGTCGGCCCGCCGCCGACTTGTCCGACGACTATAGGGTCGTCCCCACGACCACGGGCCAAAGTTGCCCTGCCGCCGCCATGTCCGACGACTACAGGATCGTCCCCACGACCCCCGGACTTAATTGCCCCGCCACCGTCATGTCCGACGACTATAGGGTCGTCTACACGACCCCGGGACTAGGTTGGCCCGCCGCCGACTTGTCCGACGACTATAGGGTCGTCCCCACGACCACTGGCCAAAGTTGCCCAGCCGCCGACATGTCCGACGACTATAGGGTCGTCCCCACGACCCCGGGCCAAAGTTGCCCTGCCGCCGACATGTCCGACGACTATAGGGTCGTCCCTACCACCCCGGGACTAGGTTGGCCCGCCGCCGACTTGTCCGACGACTATAGGGTCGTCCCTACAGCCCCGGGACTAGGTTGGCCAGCCGCCGACATGTCCGACGTCTATAGGGTCGTCCCCACGAACCCGGGACTAGGTTGGCCAGTCACCGACTTGTCCGACGACTATACGGTCGTCCCCACGAACCCGGGACTACGTTGGCCAGTCACCGACATGTCCGACGACTATAGGGTCGCCCCCACGACCACGGGCCAAAGTTGCCCTGCCGCCGACATGTCCGACGACTATAGGGTCGTCCCAACGACCCCGGGAATAGATTGGCCCGCCACCGTCATGTCCGACGAATATAGGTTCGTGCCTACGACCCTGGGCATACGTTGGCCCGCCGCCGACATGTCCGACGACTATAGGGTCGTCCCCACGACCACGGGCCAAAGTTGCCCTGCCGCCGACATGTCCGACGACTATAGGGTCGTCCCCGCGACCACGGGCCAAAGTTGCCCTGCCGCCGACATGTCCGACGACTATAGGGTCGTCCCAACGACCCCGGGACTAGATTGGCCCGCCACCATCATGTCCGACGACAATAGGGACGTCCCCACGACCCCGGGTCTAGGTTGGCCCGCCGTCGACATGTCCGACGACTATAGGGCCGTCCCCACGCCCCGGGCCAAAGTTGGCCAGCCGTCGACATGTCCGACGACTATAGGGTCGTCCCAACGACCCCGGGACTAGATTGGCCCGCCACCATCATGTCCGACGACTATAGGGACGTCCCCACGACCCCGGGACTAGATTGGCCCGCCACCGTCATGTCCGACGACTATACGGTCGTCCCCACGACCACGAGACTAGGTTGGCCAGCCGCCGACATGTCCGACGACTATAGGGTCGTCCCCACCACCCCGGGTCTAGGTTGGCCAGCCGCCGACATGTCCGACGACTATAGGGTCGTCCCCACGACCACGGGCCAAAGTTGCCCTGCCGCCGACATGTCCGACGACTATAGGGTCGTCCCTACCACCCCGGGACTAGGTTGGCCAGCCGCCGACATGTCAGACGTCTATAGGGTCGTCCCCACGACCCCGGGACTAGGTCGGCCCGCCGCCGACTCGTCCGACGACTATAGGGTCGTCCCCACGAACCCGGGACTAGGTTGGCCAGTCACCGACATGTCCGACGACTATAGGGTCGTCCCCAAGACCACGGGTCAAAGTTGCCCTGCCGCCGACATGTCCGACGATTATAGGGTCGTCCCCACGACCCCGGGTCTAGGTTGGCCCGCCGCCGACTTGTCCGACGACTATAGGGTCGTCCCCACGACCCCGGGAGTAGGATGGCCCGCCGCCGACTTGTCCGACGACTATAGGGTCGTCCCCACGACCCCGGGACTAGGTCGGCCCGCCGCCGTCTTGTCCGACGACTGTAGGGTCGTCCCCACGACCACGGGCCAAAGTTGCCCTGCCGCCGACATGTCCGACGACTATAGGGTCGTCCCCACGACCCCGGGACTAGATTGGCCCGCCACCATCATGTCCGACGACTATAGGGACGTCCCCACGACCCGGGGTCTAGGTTGGCCCGCCGTCGACATGTCCGACGACTATAGGGCCGTCCCCACGCCCCGGGCCAAAGTTGGCCAGCCGCCGACATGTCCGACGACTATAGGGTCGTCCCAACGACCCCGGGACTAGATTGGCCCGCCACCGTCATGTCCGACGAATATAGGTTCGTGCCTATGACCCTGGGCATACGTTGGCCCGCCGCCGACATGTCCGACGACTATAGGGTCGTCCCCACGACCACGGGCCAAAGTTGCCCTGCCGCCGACATATCCGACGACTATAGGGTCGTCCCCACGACCACGGGCCAAAGTTGACCTGCCGCCGACATGTCCGACGACTATAGGGTCGTCCGCACGACCCCGGGACTAGATTGGCCCGCCACCGTTATGTCCGACGACAATAGGATCGTCCCCACGACCACGGGCCAAAGCTGGCCAGCCGCCGACATGTCCGACGACTATAGGGTCGTCTCCACGACCCCGGGACTAGATTGGCCCGCCACCATCATGTCCGACGACTATAGGGACGTCCCCACGACCACGCGACTAGGTTGGGCCGCCGCCGACTAGTCCGACGACTATAGGGTCGTCCCAACAACCCCGGGACTAGATTGGCCCGCCACCATCATGTCCGACGACTATAGGGACGTCCCCACGACCACGGGACTAGGTTGGCCCGCCGCCGACTTGTCCGACGACTATAGGGTCGTGCCTACCACCCCGGGACTAGGATGACCCGCGGCCGACTTTTCCGACGACTATAGGGTCGTCCCCACGAACCCGGGAATAGGTTGGCCAGTCACCAACATGTCCGACGACTATAGGGTCGTCCTCACGACCACGGGCCAAAGTTGCCCTGCCGCCGACATGTCCGACGACTATAGGGACGTCCCCACGACCACGGGACTAGATTGGGCCGCCGCCGACTAGTCCGACGACTATAGGGTCGTCCCAACAACCCCGGGACTAGATTGGCCCGCCACCATCATGTCCGACGACTATAGGGACGTCCCCACGAACCCGGGACTACGTTGGCCAGTCACCGACATGTCCGACGACTATAGGGTCGCCCCCACGACCACGGGCCAAAGTTGCCCTGCCGCCGACATGTCCGACGACTATAGGGTCGTCCCAACGACCCCGGGACTAGATTGGCCCGCCACCGTCATGTCCGACGAATATAGGTTCGTGCCTACGACCCTGGGCATACGTTGGCCCGCCGCCGACATGTCCGACGACTATAGGGTCGTCCCCACGACCACGGGCCAAAGTTGCCCTGCCGCCGACATGTCCGACGACTATAGGGTCGTCCCCGCGACCACGGGCCAAAGTTGCCCTGCCGCCGACATGTCCGACGACTATAGGGTCGTCCCAACGACCCCGGGACTAGATTGGCCCGCCACCATCATGTCCGACGACAATAGGGACGTCCCCACGACCCCGGGTCTAGGTTGGCCCGCCGTCGACATGTCCGACGACTATAGGGCCGTCCCCACGCCCCGGGCCAAAGTTGGCCAGCCGCCGACATGTCCGACGACTATAGGGTCGTCCCCACGACCACGGGCCAAAGTTGCCCTGCCGCCGACATGTCCGACGACTATAGGGTCGTCCCCGCGACCACGGGCCAAAGTTGCCCTGCCGCCGACATGTCCGACGACTATAGGGTCGTCCCAACGACCCCGGGACTAGATTGGCCCGCCACCATCATGTCCGACGACAATAGGGACGTCCCCACGACCCCGGGTCTAGGTTGGCCCGCCGTCGACATGTCCGACGACTATAGGGCCGTCCCCACGCCCCGGGCCAAAGTTGGCCAGCCGCCGACATGTCCGACGACTATAGGGTCGTCCCCACGACCACGGGCCAAAGTTGCCCTGCCGCCGACATATCCGACGACTATAGGGTCGTCCCTACCACCCCGGGACTAGGTTGGCCAGCCGCCGACATGTCAGACGTCTATAGGGTCGTCCCCACGACCCCGGGACTAGGTCGGCCCGCCGCCGACTTGTCCGACGACTATAGGGTCGTCCCCACGACCCCGGGAGTAGGTCGGCCCGCCGCCGACTTGTCCGACGACTATAGGGTCGTCCCCACGAACCCGGGACTAGGTTGGCCAGTCACCGACATGTCCGACGACTATAGGGTCGTCCCCAAGACCACGGGACTAGGTTGCCCTGCCGCCGACGTGTCCGACGACTATAGGGTCGTCCCCACGACCCCGGGTCTAGGTTGGCCCGCCGCCGACTTGTCCGACGACTATAGGGTCGTCCCCACGACCCCGGGAGTAGGATGGCCCGCCGCCGACTTGTCCGACGACTATAGGGTCGTCCCCACGACCCCGGGACTAGGTCGGCCCGCCGCCGTCTTGTCCGACGACTGTAGGGTCGTCCCCACGACCACGGGCCAAAGTTGCCCTGCCGCCGACATGTCCGACGACTATAGGGTCGTCCCCACGACCCCGGGACTAGATTGGCCCGCCACCATCATGTCCGACGACTATAGGGACGTCCCCACGACCCGGGGTCTAGGTTGGCCCGCCGTCGACATGTCCGACGACTATAGGGCCGTCCCCACGCCCCGGGCCAAAGTTGGCCAGCCGCCGACATGTCCGACGACTATAGGGTCGTCCCAACGACCCCGGGACTAGATTGGCCCGCCACCGTCATGTCCGACGAATATAGGTTCGTGCCTACGACCCTGGGCATACGTTGGCCCGCCGCCGACATGTCCGACGACTATAGGGTCGTCCCCACGACCACGGGCCAAAGTTGCCCTGCCGCCGACATGTCCGACGACTATAGGGTCGTCCCCGCGACCACGGGCCAAAGTTGCCCTGCCGCCGACATGTCCGACGACTATAGGGTCGTCCCAACGACCCCGGGACTAGATTGGCCCGCCACCATCATGTCCGACGACTATAGGGACGTCCCCACGACCCCGGGTCTAGGTCGGCCCGCCGCCGACTTGTCCGACGACTATAGGGTCGTCCCAACGACCCCGGGACTAGATTGGCCCGCCACCATCATGTCCGACGACTATAGGGTCGTCCCCACGACCCCGGGTCTAGGTTGGCCCGCCGCCGACTTGTCCGACGACTATAGGGTCGTCCCCACGACCCCGGGAGTAGGATGGCCCGCCGCCGACTTGTCCCCGACGACTATAGGGTCGTCCCCACGACCCCGGGACTAGGTTGGCCGGCCGCCGACATGTCCGACGACTATAGGGTCGTCCCCACGACCCCGGGACTAGGTTGGCCCGCCGCCGTCATGTCCGACGTCTAAAGGGTCGTCCCCACGACCCCGGGGCTAGATTGCCCCGGCACCGTCATGTCCGACGACTATAGGGTCGTCCCCACGACCCAGGGACCAGGTTGGCCCGCCGCCGACTTGTCCCGCCGCCGACTTGTCCCGCCGCCGACTTGTCCGACGAATATAGGGTCGTCTCCACGACCCCGGGACTAGGTTGGCCAGTCACCGACATGTCCGACGACTATAGGGTCGTCCCCACGACCCCGGGACTAGGTCGGCCCGCCGCCGACTTGTCCGACGACTATAGGGTCGTCCCCACGACCACGGGCCAAAGTTGCCCTGCCGCCGCCATGTCCGACGACTACAGGATCGTCCCCACGACCCCCGGACTTAATTGCCCCGCCACCGTCATGTCCGACGACTATAGGGTCGTCTACACGACCCCGGGACTAGGTTGGCCCGCCGCCGACTTGTCCGACGACTATAGGGTCGTCCCCACGACCACTGGCCAAAGTTGCCCAGCCGCCGACATGTCCGACGACTATAGGGTCGTCCCCACGACCCCGGGCCAAAGTTGCCCTGCCGCCGACATGTCCGACGACTATAGGGTCGTCCCTACCACCCCGGGACTAGGTTGGCCCGCCGCCGACTTGTCCGACGACTATAGGGTCGTCCCTACAGCCCCGGGACTAGGTTGGCCAGCCGCCGACATGTCCGACGTCTATAGGGTCGTCCCCAAGACCACGGGACTAGGTTGCCCTGCCGCCGACATGTCCGACGACTATAGGGTCGTCCCCACGACCCCGGGTCTAGGTTGGCCCGCCGCCGACTTGTCCGACGACTATAGGGTCGTCCCCACGACCCCGGGAGTAGGATGGCCCGCCGCCGACTTGTCCGACGACTATAGGGTCGTCCCCACGACCCCGGGACTAGGTTGGCCGGCCGCCGACATGTCCGACGACTATAGGGTCGTCCCCACGACCGCGGGACTAGGTTGGCCCGCCGCCGACTTGTCCGACGACTATAGGGTCGTCCCCACGACCGCGGGACTAGGTTGGCCCACCGCCGACTTGTCCGACGACTATAGGGTCGTCCCCACGACCACGGGCCAATGTTGCCATGCCGCCGACATGTCCGACGACTATAGGGTCGTCCCCACGACCCCGGGACTAGGTTGGCCCGCCGCCGACATGTCCGACGACTATAGGGTCGTCCCCACGCCCCGGGCCAAAGTTGGCCAGCCGCCGACATGTCCGACGACTATTGGGTCGTCCCCACGACCCCGGGACTAGGTTGGCCCGCCGCCGACATGTCCGACGTCTAAAGGGTCGTCCCCACGACCCCGGGGCTAGATTGCCCCGGCACCGTCATGTCCGACGACTATAGGGTCGTCCCCACGACCCAGGGACCAGGTTGGCCCGCCGCCGACTTGTCCCGCCGCCGACTTGTCCGACGAATATAGGGTCGTCTCCACGACCCCGGGACTAGGTTGGCCAGTCACCGACATGTCCGACGACTATAGGGTCGTCCCCACGACCCCGCGACTAGGTCGGCCCGCCGCCGACTTGTCCGACGACTATAGGGTCGTCCCCACGACCACGGGCCAAAGTTGCCCTGCCGCCGCCATGTCCGACGACTACAGGATCGTCCCCACGACCCCCGGACTTAATTGCCCCGCCACCGTCATGTCCGATGACTATAGGGTCGTCCCCACGACCACTGGCCAAAGTTGCCCCGCCGCCGACACGTCCGACGACTATAGGGTCGTCCCCACGACCCCGGGACTAGGTTGGCCAGCCGCCGACTTGTCCGACGACTATACGGTCGTCCCCACGACCACGGGAGTTGGTTGGCCCGCCGCCGACTTGTCCGACGACTATAGGGTCGTCCCTACCACCCCGGGACTAGGTTGGCCAGCCGCCGACATGTCCGACGTCTATACGGTCGTCCCCACGACCCCGGGGCTAGGTTGGCCCGCCGCCGACTTGTCCGACGACTATAGGGTCGTCCCCACGACCCCGGGACTAGGTCGGCCCGCCGCCGTCTTGTCCGACGACTATAGGGTCGTCCCCAAGACCACGGGCCAAAGTTGCCCTGCCGCCGACATGTCCGACGACTATAGGGTCGTCCCCACGACCCAGGGACCAGGTTGGCCCGCCGCCGACTTGTCCCGCCGCCGACTTGTCCCGCCGCCGACTTGTCCCGCCGCCGACTTGTCCGACGAATATAGGGTCGTCTCCACGACCCCGGGACTAGGTTGGCCAGTCACCGACATGTCCGACGACTATAGGGTCGTCCCCACGACCACGGGCCAAAGTTGCCCTGCCGCCGACATGTCCGACGACTATAGGGTCGTCCCTACCACCCCGGGACTAGGTTGGCCAGCCGCCGACATGTCAGACGTCTATAGGGTCGTCCCCACGACCCCGGGACTAGGTCGGCCCGCCGCCGACTCGTCCGACGACTATAGGGTCGTCCCCACGAACCCGGGACTAGGTTGGCCAGTCACCGACATGTCCGACGACTATAGGGTCGTCCCCAAGACCACGGGCCAAAGTTGCCCTGCCGCCGACATGTCCGACGATTATAGGGTCGTCCCCACGACCCCGGGTCTAGGTTGGCCCGCCGCCGACTTGTCCGACGACAATAGGGTCGTCCCCACGACACCGGGAGTAGGTCGGCCCGCCGCCGACTTGTCCGACGACTATAGGGTCGTCCCCACGAACCCGGGACTAGGTTGGCCAGTCACCGACATGTCCGACGACTATAGGGTCGTCCCCAAGACCACGGGCCAAAGTTGCCCTGCCGCCGACATGTCCGACGACTATAGGGACGTCCCCACGACCACGGGACTAGATTGGGCCGCCGCCGACTAGTCCGACGACTATAGGGTCGTCCCAACAACCCCGGGACTAGATTGGCCCGCCACCATCATGTCCGACGACTATAGGGACGTCCCCACGACCACGGGAATAGGCTGGCCCGCCGCCGACTTGTCCGACGACTATAGGGTCGTGCCTACCACCCCGGGACTAGGATAACCCGCCGCCGACTTTTCCGACGACTATAGGGTCGTCCCCACGAACCCGGGACTAGGTTGGCCAGCCGCCGACATGTCCGACGACTATAGGGTCGCCCCCACCACCCCGGGTTTAGGTTGGCCAGCCGCCGACATGTCCGACGACTATAGGGTCGTCCCCACGACCCCGGGACTAGATTGGCCCGCCACCGTCATGTCCGACGGCCTATAGGGTCGCCCCCACGACCACGGGCCAAAGTTGCCCTGCCGCCGACATGTCCGACGACTATAGGGTCGTCCCCGCGACCACGGGCCAAAGATGCCCTGCCGCCGACATGTCCGACGACTATAGGGTCGTCCCCACGACCCCGGGACTAGGTTGGCCCGCCGCCGACATGTCCGACGTCTATAGGGTCGTCTCCACGACCCCGGGACTAGGTTGGCCCGCCGCCGACTTGTCCGACGACTATAGGGTCGTCCCGACCACCCCGGGACTAGGTTGGCCAGCCGCCGACATGTCCGACGTCTATAGGGTCGTCCCCTCGACCCCGGGGCTAGATTGTCCCGGCACCGTCACGTCCGACGACTATAGGGTCGTCTCCACGACCCCGGGACTCGGTTGGCCTGTCACCGGCATGTCCGACGACTATAGGGTCGTCCCCACGACCCCGGGCCAAAGTTGCCCTGCCGCCGACATGTCCGACGACTATAGGGTCGTCCCCACTACCCCGGGCCAAAGCTGGCCAGCCGCCAACATGTCCGACGACTATAGGGTCGTCCCCACGACCCCGGGACTAGGTTGGCCCGCCGCCGACTTGTCCGACGACTATACGGTCGTCCCCACGAACCCGGGACTACGTTGGCCAGTCACCGACATGTCCGACGACTATAGGGTCGCCCCCACGACCACGGGCCAAAGTTGCCCTGCCGCCGACATGTCCGACGACTATAGGGTCGTCCCAACGACCCCGGGACTAGATTGGCCCGCCACCGTCATGTCCGACGAATATAGGTTCGTGCCTACGACCCTGGGCATACGTTGGCCCGCCGCCGACATGTCCGACGACTATAGGGTCGTCCCCACGACCACGGGCCAAAGTTGCCCTGCCGCCGACATGTCCGACGACTATAGGGTCGTCCCCGCGACCACGGGCCAAAGTTGCCCTGCCGCCGACATGTCCGACGACTATAGGGTCGTCCCAACGACCCCGGGACTAGATTGGCCCGCCACCATCATGTCCGACGACAATAGGGACGTCCCCACGACCCCGGGTCTAGGTTGGCCCGCCGTCGACATGTCCGACGACTATAGGGCCGTCCCCACGCCCCGGGCCAAAGTTGGCCAGCCGCCGACATGTCCGACGACTATAGGGTCGTCCCAACGACCCCGGGACTAGATTGGCCCGCCACCATCATGTCCGACGACTATAGGGACGTCCCCACGACCCCGGGACTAGATTGGCCCGCCACCGTCATGTCCGACGACTATACGGTCGTCCCCACGACCACGAGACTAGGTTGGCCAGCCGCCGACATGTCCGACGACTATAGGGTCGTCCCCACCACCCCGGGTCTAGGTTGGCCAGCCGCCGACATGTCCGACGACTATAGGGTCGTCCCCACGACCACGGGCCAAAGTTGCCCTGCCGCCGACATGTCCGACGACTATAGGGTCGTCCCTACCACCCCGGGACTAGGTTGGCCAGCCGCCGACATGTCAGACGTCTATAGGGTCGTCCCCACGACCCCGGGACTAGGTCGGCCCGCCGCCGACTCGTCCGACGACTATAGGGTCGTCCCCACGAACCCGGGACTAGGTTGGCCAGTCACCGACATGTCCGACGACTATAGGGTCGTCCCCAAGACCACGGGCCAAAGTTGCCCTGCCGCCGACATGTCCGACGATTATAGGGTCGTCCCCACGACCCCGGGTCTAGGTTGGCCCGCCGCCGACTTGTCCGACGACTATAGGGTCGTCCCCACGACCCCGGGAGTAGGTCGGCCCGCCGCCGACTTGTCCGACGACTATAGGGTCGTCCCCACGAACCCGGGACTAGGTTGGCCAGTCACCGACATGTCCGACGACTATAGGGTCGTCCCCAAGACCACGGGACTAGGTTGCCCTGCCGCCGACGTGTCCGACGACTATAGGGTCGTCCCCACGACCCCGGGTCTAGGTTGGCCCGCCGCCGACTTGTCCGACGACTATAGGGTCGTCCCCACGACCCCGGGAGTAGGATGGCCCGCCGCCGACTTGTCCGACGACTATAGGGTCGTCCCCACGACCCCGGGACTAGGTCGGCCCGCCGCCGTCTTGTCCGACGACTGTAGGGTCGTCCCCACGACCACGGGCCAAAGTTGCCCTGCCGCCGACATGTCCGACGACTATAGGGTCGTCCCCACGACCCCGGGACTAGATTGGCCCGCCACCATCATGTCCGACGACTATAGGGACGTCCCCACGACCCGGGGTCTAGGTTGGCCCGCCGTCGACATGTCCGACGACTATAGGGCCGTCCCCACGCCCCGGGCCAAAGTTGGCCAGCCGCCGACATGTCCGACGACTATAGGGTCGTCCCAACGACCCCGGGACTAGATTGGCCCGCCACCGTCATGTCCGACGAATATAGGTTCGTGCCTACGACCCTGGGCATACGTTGGCCCGCCGCCGACATGTCCGACGACTATAGGGTCGTCCCCACGACCACGGGCCAAAGTTGCCCTGCCGCCGACATGTCCGACGACTATAGGGTCGTCCCCGCGACCACGGGCCAAAGTTGCCCTGCCGCCGACATGTCCGACGACTATAGGGTCGTCCCAACGACCCCGGGACTAGATTGGCCCGCCACCATCATGTCCGACGACTATAGGGACGTCCCCACGACCCCGGGTCTAGGTCGGCCCGCCGCCGACTTGTCCGACGACTATAGGGTCGTCCCCACGAACCCGGGACTAGGTTGGCCAGTCACCGACATGTCCGACGACTATAGGGTCGTCCCCAAGACCACGGGACTAGGTTGCCCTGCCGCCGACATGTCCGACGACTATAGGGTCGTCCCCACGACCCCGGGTCTAGGTTGGCCCGCCGCCGACTTGTCCGACGACTATAGGGTCGTCCCCACGACCCCGGGAGTAGGATGGCCCGCCGCCGACTTGTCCGACGACTATAGGGTCGTCCCCACGACCCCGGGACTAGGTTGGCCGGCCGCTGACATGTCCGACGACTATAGGGTCGTCCCCACGACCCCGGGACTAGGTTGGCCCGCCGCCCACATGTCCGACGTCTAAAGGGTCGTCCCCACGACCCCGGGGCTAGATTGCCCCGGCACCGTCATGTCCGACGACTATAGGGTCGTCCCCACGACCCAGGGACCAGGTTGGCCCGCCGCCGACTTGTCCCGCCGCCGACTTGTCCCGCCGCCGACTTGTCCGACGAATATAGGGTCGTCTCCACGACCCCGGGACTAGGTTGGCCAGTCACCGACATGTCCGACGACTATAGGGTCGTCCCCACGACCCCGGGACTAGGTCGGCCCGCCGCCGACTTGTCCGACGACTATAGGGTCGTCCCCACGACCACGGGCCAAAGTTGCCCTGCCGCCGCCATGTCCGACGACTACAGGATCGTCCCCACGACCCCCGGACTTAATTGCCCCGCCACCGTCATGTCCGACGACTATAGGGTCGTCTACACGACCCCGGGACTAGGTTGGCCCGCCGCCGACTTGTCCGACGACTATAGGGTCGTCCCCACGACCACTGGCCAAAGTTGCCCAGCCGCCGACATGTCCGACGACTATAGGGTCGTCCCCACGACCCCGGGCCAAAGTTGCCCTGCCGCCGACATGTCCGACGACTATAGGGTCGTCCCTACCACCCCGGGACTAGGTTGGCCCGCCGCCGACTTGTCCGACGACTATAGGGTCGTCCCTACAGCCCCGGGACTAGGTTGGCCAGCCGCCGACATGTCCGACGTCTATAGGGTCGTCCCCAAGACCACGGGACTAGGTTGCCCTGCCGCCGACATGTCCGACGACTATAGGGTCGTCCCCACGACCCCGGGTCTAGGTTGGCCCGCCGCCGACTTGTCCGACGACTATAGGGTCGTCCCCACGACCCCGGGAGTAGGATGGCCCGCCGCCGACTTGTCCGACGACTATAGGGTCGTCCCCACGACCCCGGGATTAGGTTGGCCGGCCGCCGACATGTCCGACGACTATAGGGTCGTCCCCACGACCGCGGGACTAGGTTGGCCCGCCGCCGACTTGTCCGACGACTATAGGGTCGTCCCCACGACCGCGGGACTAGGTTGGCCCACCGCCGACTTGTCCGACGACTATAGGGTCGTCCCCACGACCACGGGCCAATGTTGCCATGCCGCCGACATGTCCGACGACTATAGGGTCGTCCCCACGACCCCGGGACTAGGTTGGCCCGCCGCCGACATGTCCGACGACTATAGGGTCGTCCCCACGCCCCGGGCCAAAGTTGGCCAGCCGCCGACATGTCCGACGACTATTGGGTCGTCCCCACGACCCCGGGACTAGGTTGGCCCGCCGCCGACATATCCGACGTCTAAAGGGTCGTCCCCACGACCCCGGGGCTAGATTGCCCCGGCACCGTCATGTCCGACGACTATAGGGTCGTCCCCACGACCCAGGGACCAGGTTGGCCCGCCGCCGACTTGTCCCGCCGCCGACTTGTCCGACGAATATAGGGTCGTCTCCACGACCCCGGGACTAGGTTGGCCAGTCACCGACATGTCCGACGACTATAGGGTCGTCCCCACGACCCCGCGACTAGGTCGGCCCGCCGCCGACTTGTCCGACGACTATAGGGTCGTCCCCACGACCACGGGCCAAAGTTGCCCTGCCGCCGCCATGTCCGACGACTACAGGATCGTCCCCACGACCCCCGGACTTAATTGCCCCGCCACCGTCATGTCCGATGACTATAGGGTCGTCCCCACGACCACTGGCCAAAGTTGCCCCGCCGCCGACACGTCCGACGACTATAGGGTCGTCCTCACGACCCCGGGACTAGGTTGGCCAGCCGCCGACTTGTCCGACGACTATACGGTCGTCCCCACGACCACGGGAGTTGGTTGGCCCGCCGCCGACTTGTCCGACGACTATAGGGTCGTCCCTACCACCCCGGGACTAGGTTGGCCAGCCGCCGACATGTCCGACGTCTATACGGTCGTCCCCACGACCCCGGGGCTAGGTTGGCCCGCCGCCGACTTGTCCGACGACTATAGGGTCGTCCCCACGACCCCGGGACTAGGTCGGCCCGCCGCCGTCTTGTCCGACGACTATAGGGTCGTCCCCACGACCCAGGGACCAGGTTGGCCCACCGCCGACTTGTCCCGCCGCCGACTTGTCCCGCCGCCGACTTGTCCGACGAATATAGGGTCGTCTCCACGACCCCGGGACTAGGTTGGCCAGTCACCGACATGTCCGACGACTATAGGGTCGTCCCCACGACCCCGGGACTAGGTCGGCCCGCCGCCGACTTGTCCGACGACTATAGGGTCGTCCCCACGACCACGGGCCAAAGTTGCCCTGCCGCCGCCATGTCCGACGACTACAGGATCGTTCCCACGACCCCCGGACTTAATTGCCCCGCCACCGTCATGTCCGACGACTATAGGGTCGTCTACACGACCCCGGGACTAGGTTGGCCCGCCGCCGACTTGTCCGACGACTATAGGGTCGTCCCCACGACCACTGGCCAAAGTTGCCCAGCCGCCGACATGTCCGACGACTATAGGGTCGTCCCCACGACCCCGGGCCAAATTTGCCCTGCCGCCGACATGTCCGACGACTATAGGGTCGTCCCTACCACCCCGGGACTAGGTTGGCCCGCCGCCGACTTGTCCGACGACTATAGGGTCGTCCCTACAGCCCCGGGACTAGGTTGGCCAGCCGCTGACATGTCCGACGTCTATAGGGTCGTCCCCAAGACCACGGGACTAGGTTGCCCTGCCGCCGACATGTCCGACGACTATAGGGTCGTCCCCACGACCCCGGGAGTAGGATGGCCCGCCGCCGACTTGTCCGACGACTATAGGGTCGTCCCCACGACCCTGGGACTAGGTTGGCCGGCCGCCGACATGTCCGACGTCTATAGGGTCGTCCCCAAGACCACGGGACTAGGTTGCCCTGCCGCCGACATGTCCGACGACTATAGGGTCGTCCCCACGACCCCGGGTCTAGGTTGGCCCGCCGCCGACTTGTCCGACGACTATAGGGTCGTCCCCACGACCCCGGGAGTAGGATGGCCCGCCGCCGACTTGTCCGACGACTATAGGGTCGTCCCCACGACCCCGGGACTAGGTTGGCCGGCCGCCGACATGTCCGACGACTATAGGGTCGTCCCCACGACCGCGGGACTAGGTTGGCCCGCCGCCGACTTGTCCGACGACTATAGGGTCGTCCCCACGATCGCGGGACTAGGTTGGCCCACCGCCGACTTGTCCGACGACTATAGGGTCGTCCCCACGACCACGGGCCAATGTTGCCATGCCGCCGACATGTCCGACGACTATAGGGTCGTCCCCACGACCCCGGGACTAGGTTGGCCCGCCGCCGACATGTCCGACGACTATAGGGTTGTCCCCACGCCCCGGGCCAAAGTTGGCCAGCCGCCGACATGTCCGACGACTATTGGGTCGTCCCCACGACCCCGGGACTAGGTTGGCCCGCCGCCGACATGTCCGACGTCTAAAGGGTCGTCCCCACGACCCCGGGGCTAGATTGCCCCGGCACCGTCATGTCCGACGACTATAGGGTCGTCCCCACGACCCAGGGACCAGGTTGGCCCGCCGCCGACTTGTCCCGCCGCCGACTTGTCCGACGAATATAGGGTCGTCTCCACGACCCCGGGACTAGGTTGGCCAGTCACCGACATGTCCGACGACTATAGGGTCGTCCCCACGACCCCGCGACTAGGTCGGCCCGCCGCCGACTTGTCCGACGACTATAGGGTCGTCCCCACGACCACGGGCCAAAGTTGCCCTGCCGCCGCCATGTCCGACGACTACAGGATCGTCCCCACGACCCCCGGACTTAATTGCCCCGCCACCGTCATGTCCGATGACTATAGGGTCGTCCCCACGACCACTGGCCAAAGTTGCCCCGCCGCCGACACGTCCGACGACTATAGGGTCGTCCCCACGACCCCGGGACTAGGTTGGCCAGCCGCCGACTTGTCCGACGACTATAAGGTCGTCCCCACGACCACGGGAGTAGGTTGGCCCGCCGCCGACTTGTCCGACGACTATAGGGTCGTCCCTACCACCCCGGGACTAGGTTGGCCAGCCGCCGACATGTCCGACGTCTATACGGTCGTCCCCACGACCCCGGGGCTAGGTTGGCCCGCCGCCGACTTGTCTGACGACTATAGGGTCGTCCCCACGACCCCGGGACTAGGTCGGCCCGCCGCCGTCTTGTCCGACGACTATAGGGTCGTCCCCACGACCACGGGCCAAAGTTGCCCTGCCGCCGACATGTCCGACGACTATAGGGTCGTCCCCACGACCCCGGGTCTAGGTTGGCCCGCCGCCGACTTGTCCGACGACTATAGGGTCGTCCCCACGACCCCGGGAGTAGGATGGCCCGCCGCCGACTTGTCCGACGACTATAGGGTCGTCCCCACGACCCCGGGACTAGGTTGGCCGGCCGCCGACATGTCCGACGACTATAGGGTCGTCCCCACGACCGCGGGACTAGGTTGGCCCGCCGCCGACTTGTCCGACGACTATAGGGTCGTCCCCACGACCGCTGGACTAGGTTGGCCCACCGCCGACTTGTCCGACGACTATAGGGTCGTCCCCACGACCCCGGGACTAGGTTGGCCCGCCGCCGACATGTCCGACGACTATAGGGTCGTTCCCACGCCCCGGGCCAAAGTTGGCCAGCCGCCGACATGTCCGACGACTATTGGGTCGTCCCCACGACCCCGGGACTAGGTTGGCCCGCCGCCGACATGTCCGACGTCTAAAGGGTCGTCCCCACGACCCCGGGGCTAGATTGCCCCGGCACCGTCATGTCCGACGACTATAGGGTCGTCCCCACGACCCAGGGACCAGGTTGGCCCGCCGCCGACTTGTCCCGCCGCCGACTTGTCCGACGAATATAGGGTCGTCTCCACGACCCCGGGACTAGGTTGGCCAGTCACCGACATGTCCGACGACTATAGGGTCGTCCCCACGACCCCGGGACTAGGTCGGCCCGCCGCCGACTTGTCCGACGACTATAGGGTCGTCCCCACGACCACGGGCCAAAGTTGCCCTGCCGCCGCCATGTCCGACGACTACAGGATCGTCCCCACGACCCCCGGACTTAATTGCCCCGCCACCGTCATGTCCGACGACTATAGGGTCGTCTACACGACCCCGGGACTAGGTTGGCCCGCCGCCGACTTGTCCGACGACTATAGGGTCGTCCCCACGACCCCGGGACTAGGTTGGCCAGCCGCCGACTTGTCCGACGACTATACGGTCGTCCCCACGACCACGGGAGTTGGTTGGCCCGCCGCCGACTTGTCCGACGACTATAGGGTCGTCCCTACCACCCCGGGACTAGGTTGGCCAGCCGCCGACATGTCCGACGTCTATACGGTCGTCCCCACGACCCCGGGGCTAGGTTGGCCCGCCGCCGACTTGTCCGACGACTATAGGGTCGTCCCCACGACCCCGGGACTAGGTCGGCCCGCCGCCGTCTTGTCCGACGACTATAGGGTCGTCCCCAAGACCACGGGCCAAAGTTGCCCTGCCGCCGACATGTCCGACGACTATAGGTTCGTCCCCACGACCCAGGGACCAGGTTGGCCCGCCGCCGACTTGTCCCGCCGCCGACTTGTCCCGCCGCCGACTTGTCCGACGAATATAGGGTCGTCTCCACGACCCCGGGACTAGGTTGGCCAGTCACCGACATGTCCGACGACTATAGGGTCGTCCCCACGACCACGGGCCAAAGTTGCCCTGCCGCCGACATGTCCGACGACTATAGGGTCGTCCCTACCACCCCGGGACTAGGTTGGCCAGCCGCCGACATGTCAGACGTCTATAGGGTCGTCCCCACGACCCCGGGACTAGGTCGGCCCGCCGCCGACTCGTCCGACGACTATAGGGTCGTCCCCACGAACCCGGGACTAGGTTGGCCAGTCACCGACATGTCCGACGACTATAGGGTCGTCCCCAAGACCACGGGCCAAAGTTGCCCTGCCGCCGACATGTCCGACGATTATAGGGTCGTCCCCACGACCCCGGGTCTAGGTTGGCCCGCCGCCGACTTGTCCGACGACAATAGGGTCGTCCCCACGACACCGGGAGTAGGTCGGCCCGCCGCCGACTTGTCCGACGACTATAGGGTCGTCCCCACGAACCCGGGACTAGGTTGGCCAGTCACCGACATGTCCGACGACTATAGGGTCGTCCCCAAGACCACGGGCCAAAGTTGCCCTGCCGCCGACATGTCCGACGACTATAGGGACGTCCCCACGACCACGGGACTAGATTGGGCCGCCGCCGACTAGTCCGACGACTATAGGGTCGTCCCAACAACCCCGGGACTAGATTGGCCCGCCACCATCATGTCCGACGACTATAGGGACGTCCCCACGACCACGGGAATAGGCTGGCCCGCCGCCGACTTGTCCGACGACTATAGGGTCGTGCCTACCACCCCGGGACTAGGATAACCCGCCGCCGACTTTTCCGACGACTATAGGGTCGTCCCCACGAACCCGGGACTAGGTTGGCCAGCCGCCGACATGTCCGACGACTATAGGGTCGCCCCCACCACCCCGGGTTTAGGTTGGCCAGCCGCCGACATGTCCGACGACTATAGGGTCGTCCCCACGACCCCGGGACTAGATTGGCCCGCCACCGTCATGTCCGACGGCCTATAGGGTCGCCCCCACGACCACGGGCCAAAGTTGCCCTGCCGCCGACATGTCCGACGACTATAGGGTCGTCCCCGCGACCACGGGCCAAAGATGCCCTGCCGCCGACATGTCCGACGACTATAGGGTCGTCCCCACGACCCCGGGACTAGGTTGGCCCGCCGCCGACATGTCCGACGTCTATAGGGTCGTCTCCACGACCCCGGGACTAGGTTGGCCCGCCGCCGACTTGTCCGACGACTATAGGGTCGTCCCGACCACCCCGGGACTAGGTTGGCCAGCCGCCGACATGTCCGACGTCTATAGGGTCGTCCCCTCGACCCCGGGGCTAGATTGTCCCGGCACCGTCACGTCCGACGACTATAGGGTCGTCTCCACGACCCCGGGACTCGGTTGGCCTGTCACCGGCATGTCCGACGACTATAGGGTCGTCCCCACGACCCCGGGCCAAAGTTGCCCTGCCGCCGACATGTCCGACGACTATAGGGTCGTCCCCACTACCCCGGGCCATAGCTGGCCAGCCGCCAACATGTCCGACGACTATAGGGTCGTCCCCACGACCCCGGGACTAGGTTGGCCCGCCGCCGACTTGTCCGACGACTATACGGTCGTCCCCACGAACCCGGGACTACGTTGGCCAGTCACCGACATGTCCGACGACTATAGGGTCGCCCCCACGACCACGGGCCAAAGTTGCCCTGCCGCCGACATGTCCGACGACTATAGGGTCGTCCCAACGACCCCGGGACTAGATTGGCCCGCCACCGTCATGTCCGACGAATATAGGTTCGTGCCTACGACCCTGGGCATACGTTGGCCCGCCGCCGACATGTCCGACGACTATAGGGTCGTCCCCACGACCACGGGCCAAAGTTGCCCTGCCGCCGACATGTCCGACGACTATAGGGTCGTCCCCGCGACCACGGGCCAAAGTTGCCCTGCCGCCGACATGTCCGACGACTATAGGGTCGTCCCAACGACCCCGGGACTAGATTGGCCCGCCACCATCATGTCCGACGACAATAGGGACGTCCCCACGACCCCGGGTCTAGGTTGGCCCGCCGTCGACATGTCCGACGACTATAGGGCCGTCCCCACGCCCCGGGCCAAAGTTGGCCAGCCGCCGACATGTCCGACGACTATAGGGTCGTCCCAACGACCCCGGGACTAGATTGGCCCGCCACCATCATGTCCGACGACTATAGGGACGTCCCCACGACCCCGGGACTAGATTGGCCCGCCACCGTCATGTCCGACGACTATACGGTCGTCCCCACGACCACGAGACTAGGTTGGCCAGCCGCCGACATGTCCGACGACTATAGGGTCGTCCCCACCACCCCGGGTCTAGGTTGGCCAGCCGCCGACATGTCCGACGACTATAGGGTCGTCCCCACGACCACGGGCCAAAGTTGCCCTGCCGCCGACATGTCCGACGACTATAGGGTCGTCCCTACCACCCCGGGACTAGGTTGGCCAGCCGCCGACATGTCAGACGTCTATAGGGTCGTCCCCACGACCCCGGGACTAGGTCGGCCCGCCGCCGACTCGTCCGACGACTATAGGGTCGTCCCCACGAACCCGGGACTAGGTTGGCCAGTCACCGACATGTCCGACGACTATAGGGTCGTCCCCAAGACCACGGGCCAAAGTTGCCCTGCCGCCGACATGTCCGACGATTATAGGGTCGTCCCCACGACCCCGGGTCTAGGTTGGCCCGCCGCCGACTTGTCCGACGACTATAGGGTCGTCCCCACGACCCCGGGAGTAGGTCGGCCCGCCGCCGACTTGTCCGACGACTATAGGGTCGTCCCCACGAACCCGGGACTAGGTTGGCCAGTCACCGACATGTCCGAGGACTATAGGGTCGTCCCCAAGACCACGGGACTAGGTTGCCCTGCCGCCGACGTGTCCGACGACTATAGGGTCGTCCCCACGACCCCGGGTCTAGGTTGGCCCGCCGCCGACTTGTCCGACGACTATAGGGTCGTCCCCACGACCCCGGGAGTAGGATGGCCCGCCGCCGACTTGTCCGACGACTATAGGGTCGTCCCCACGACCCCGGGACTAGGTCGGCCCGCCGCCGTCTTGTCCGACGACTGTAGGGTCGTCCCCACGACCACGGGCCAAAGTTGCCCTGCCGCCGACATGTCCGACGACTATAGGGTCGTCCCCACGACCCCGGGACTAGATTGGCCCGCCACCATCATGTCCGACGACTATAGGGACGTCCCCACGACCCGGGGTCTAGGTTGGCCCGCCGTCGACATGTCCGACGACTATAGGGCCGTCCCCACGCCCCGGGCCAAAGTTGGCCAGCCGCCGACATGTCCGACGACTATAGGGTCGTCCCAACGACCCCGGGACTAGATTGGCCCGCCACCGTCATGTCCGACGAATATAGGTTCGTGCCTACGACCCTGGGCATACGTTGGCCCGCCGCCGACATGTCCGACGACTATAGGGTCGTCCCCACGACCACGGGCCAAAGTTGCCCTGCCGCCGACATGTCCGACGACTATAGGGTCGTCCCCGCGACCACGGGCCAAAGTTGCCCTGCCGCCGACATGTCCGACGACTATAGGGTCGTCCCAACGACCCCGGGACTAGATTGGCCCGCCACCATCATGTCCGACGACTATAGGGACGTCCCCACGACCCCGGGTCTAGGTCGGCCCGCCGCCGACTTGTCCGACGACTATAGGGTCGTCCCCACGAACCCGGGACTAGGTTGGCCAGTCACCGACATGTCCGACGACTATAGGGTCGTCCCCAAGACCACGGGACTAGGTTGCCCTGCCGCCGACATGTCCGACGACTATAGGGTCGTCCCCACGACCCCGGGTCTAGGTTGGCCCGCCGCCGACTTGTCCGACGACTATAGGGTCGTCCCCACGACCCCGGGAGTAGGATGGCCCGCCGCCGACTTGTCCGACGACTATAGGGTCGTCCCCACGACCCCGGGACTAGGTTGGCCGGCCGCTGACATGTCCGACGACTATAGGGTCGTCCCCAGGACCCCGGGACTAGGTTGGCCCGCCGCCCACATGTCCGACGTCTAAAGGGTCGTCCCCACGACCCCGGGGCTAGATTGCCCCGGCACCGTCATGTCCGACGACTATAGGGTCGTCCCCACGACCCAGGGACCAGGTTGGCCCGCCGCCGACTTGTCCCGCCGCCGACTTGTCCCGCCGCCGACTTGTCCGACGAATATAGGGTCGTCTCCACGACCCCGGGACTAGGTTGGCCAGTCACCGACATGTCCGACGACTATAGGGTCGTCCCCACGACCCCGGGACTAGGTCGGCCCGCCGCCGACTTGTCCGACGACTATAGGGTCGTCCCCACGACCACGGGCCAAAGTTGCCCTGCCGCCGACATGTCCGACGACTACAGGATCGTCCCCACGACCCCCGGACTTAATTGCCCCGCCACCGTCATGTCCGACGACTATAGGGTCGTCTACACGACCCCGGGACTAGGTTGGCCCGCCGCCGACTTGTCCGACGACTATAGGGTCGTCCCCACGACCACTGGCCAAAGTTGCCCAGCCGCCGACATGTCCGACGACTATAGGGTCGTCCCCACGACCCCGGGCCAAAGTTGCCCTGCCGCCGACATGTCCGACGACTATAGGGTCGTCCCTACCACCCCGGGACTAGGTTGGCCCGCCGCCGACTTGTCCGACGACTATAGGGTCGTCCCTACAGCCCCGGGACTAGGTTGGCCAGCCGCCGACATGTCCGACGTCTATAGGGTCGTCCCCAAGACCACGGGACTAGGTTGCCCTGCCGCCGACATGTCCGACGACTATAGGGTCGTCCCCACGACCCCGGGTCTAGGTTGGCCCGCCGCCGACTTGTCCGACGACTATAGGGTCGTCCCCACGACCCCGGGAGTAGGATGGCCCGCCGCCGACTTGTCCGACGACTATAGGGTCGTCCCCACGACCCCGGGACTAGGTTGGCCGGCCGCCGACATGTCCGACGACTATAGGGTCGTCCCCACGACCGCGGGACTAGGTTGGCCCGCCGCCGACTTGTCCGACGACTATAGGGTCGTCCCCACGACCGCGGGACTAGGTTGGCCCACCGCCGACTTGTCCGACGACTATAGGGTCGTCCCCACGACCACGGGCCAATGTTGCCATGCCGCCGACATGTCCGACGACTATAGGGTCGTCCCCACGACCCCGGGACTAGGTTGGCCCGCCGCCGACATGTCCGACGACTATAGGGTCGTCCCCACGCCCCGGGCCAAAGTTGGCCAGCCGCCGACATGTCCGACGACTATTGGGTCGTCCCCACGACCCCGGGACTAGGTTGGCCCGCCGCCGACATATCCGACGTCTAAAGGGTCGTCCCCACGACCCCGGGGCTAGATTGCCCCGGCACCGTCATGTCCGACGACTATAGGGTCGTCCCCACGACCCAGGGACCAGGTTGGCCCGCCGCCGACTTGTCCCGCCGCCGACTTGTCCGACGAATATAGGGTCGTATCCACGACCCCGGGACTAGGTTGGCCAGTCACCGACATGTCCGACGACTATAGGGTCGTCCCCACGACCCCGCGACTAGGTCGGCCCGCCGCCGACTTGTCCGACGACTATAGGGTCGTCCCCACGACCACGGGCCAAAGTTGCCCTGCCGCCGCCATGTCCGACGACTACAGGATCGTCCCCACGACCCCCGGACTTAATTGCCCCGCCACCGTCATGTCCGATGACTATAGGGTCGTCCCCACGACCACTGGCCAAAGTTGCCCCGCCGCCGACACGTCCGACGACTATAGGGTCGTCCCCACGACCCCGGGACTAGGTTGGCCAGCCGCCGACTTGTCCGACGACTATACGGTCGTCCCCACGACCACGGGAGTTGGTTGGCCCGCCGCCGACTTGTCCGACGACTATAGGGTCGTCCCTACCACCCCGGGACTAGGTTGGCCAGCCGCCGACATGTCCGACGTCTATACGGTCGTCCCCACGACCCCGGGGCTAGGTTGGCCCGCCGCCGACTTGTCCGACGACTATAGGGTCGTCCCCACGACCCCGGGACTAGGTCGACCCGCCGCCGTCTTGTCCGACGACTATAGGGTCGTCCCCACAACCCAGGGACCAGGTTGGCCCACCGCCGACTTGTCCCGCCGCCGACTTGTCCCGCCGCCGACTTGTCCGACGAATATAGGGTCGTCTCCACGACCCCGGGACTAGGTTGGCCAGTCACCGACATGTCCGACGACTATAGGGTCGTCCCCACGACCCCGGGACTAGGTCGGCCCGCCGCCGACTTGTCCGACGACTATAGGGTCGTCCCCACGACCACGGGCCAAAGTTGCCCTGCCGCCGCCATGTCCGACGACTACAGGATCGTTCCCACGACCCCCGGACTTAATTGCCCCGCCACCGTCATGTCCGACGACTATAGGGTCGTCTACACGACCCCGGGACTAGGTTGGCCCGCCGCCGACTTGTCCGACGACTATAGGGTCGTCCCCACGACCACTGGCCAAAGTTGCCCAGCCGCCGACATGTCCGACGACTATAGGGTCGTCCCCACGACCCCGGGCCAAATTTGCCCTGCCGCCGACATGTCCGACGACTATAGGGTCGTCCCTACCACCCCGGGACTAGGTTGGCCCGCCGCCGACTTGTCCGACGACTATAGGGTCGTCCCTACAGCCCCGGGACTAGGTTGGCCAGCCGCTGACATGTCCGACGTCTATAGGGTCGTCCCCAAGACCACGGGACTAGGTTGCCCTGCCGCCGACATGTCCGACGACTATAGGGTCGTCCCCACGACCCCGGGAGTAGGATGGCCCGCCGCCGACTTGTCCGACGACTATAGGGTCGTCCCCACGACCCTGGGACTAGGTTGGCCGGCCGCCGACATGTCCGACGTCTATAGGGTCGTCCCCAAGACCACGGGACTAGGTTGCCCTGCCGCCGACATGTCCGACGACTATAGGGTCGTCCCCACGACCCCGGGTCTAGGTTGGCCCGCCGCCGACTTGTCCGACGACTATAGGGTCGTCCCCACGACCCCGGGAGTAGGATGGCCCGCCGCCGACTTGTCCGACGACTATAGGGTCGTCCCCACGACCCCGGGACTAGGTTGGCCGGCCGCCGACATGTCCGACGACTATAGGGTCGTCCCCACGACCGCGGGACTAGGTTGGCCCGCCGCCGACTTGTCCGACGACTATAGGGTCGTCCCCACGACCGCGGGACTAGGTTGGCCCACCGCCGACTTGTCCGACGACTATAGGGTCGTCCCCACGACCACGGGCCAATGTTGCCATGCCGCCGACATGTCCGACGACTATAGGGTCGTCCCCACGACCCCGGGACTAGGTTGGCCCGCCGCCGACATGTCCGACGACTATAGGGTTGTCCCCACGCCCCGGGCCAAAGTTGGCCAGCCGCCGACATGTCCGACGACTATTGGGTCGTCCCCACGACCCCGGGACTAGGTTGGCCCGCCGCCGACATGTCCGACGTCTAAAAGGTCGTCCCCACGACCCCGGGGCTAGATTGCCCCGGCACCGTCATGTCCGACGACTATAGGGTCGTCCCCACGACCCAGGGACCAGGTTGGCCCGCCGCCGACTTGTCCCGCCGCCGACTTGTCCGACGAATATAGGGTCGTCTCCACGACCCCGGGACTAGGTTGGCCAGCCGCCGACTTGTCCGACGACTATAAGGTCGTCCCCACGACCACGGGAGTAGGTTGGCCCGCCGCCGACTTGTCCGACGACTATAGGGTCGTCCCTACCACCCCGGGACTAGGTTGGCCAGCCGCCGACATGTCCGACGTCTATACGGTCGTCCCCACGACCCCGGGGCTAGGTTGGCCCGCCGCCGACTTGTCCGACGACTATAGGGTCGTCCCCACGACCACGGGCCAAAGTTGCCCTGCCGCCGCCATGTCCGACGACTACAGGATCGTCCCCACGACCCCCGGACTTAATTGCCCCGCCACCGTCATATCCGATGACTATAGGGTCGTCCCCACGACCACTGGCCAAAGTTGCCCCGCCGCCGACACGTCCGACGACTATAGGGTCGTCCCCACGACCCCGGGACTAGGTTGGCCAGCCGCCGACTTGTCCGACGACTATAAGGTCGTCCCCACGACCACGGGAGTAGGTTGGCCCGCCGCCGACTTGTCCGACGACTATAGGGTCGTCCCTACCACCCCGGGACTAGGTTGGCCAGCCGCCGACATGTCCGACGTCTATACGGTCGTCCCCACGACCCCGGGGCTAGGTTGGCCCGCCGCCGACTTGTCCGACGACTATAGGGTCGTCCCCACGACCCCGGGACTAGGTCGGCCCGCCGCCGTCTTGTCCGACGACTATAGGGTCGTCCCCACGACCACGGGCCAAAGTTGCCCTGCCGCCGACATGTCCGACGACTATAGGGTCGTCCCCACGACCCAGGGACCAGGTTGGCCCGCCGCCGACTTGTCCCGCCGCCGACTTGTCCCGCCGCCGACTTGTCCGACGAATATAGGGTCGTCTCCACGACCCCGGGACTAGGTTGGCCAGTCACCGACATGTCCGACGACTATAGGGTCGTCCCCACGACCCCGGGACTAGGTCGGCCCGCCGCCGACTTGTCCGACGACTATAGGGTCGTCCCCACGACCACGGGCCAAAGTTGCCCTGCCGCCGCCATGTCCGACGACTACAGGATCGTCCCCACGACCCCCGGACTTAATTGCCCCGCCACCGTCATGTCCGACGACTATAGGGTCGTCTACACGACCCCGGGACTAGGTTGGCCCGCCGCCGACTTGTCCGACGACTATAGGGTCGTCCCCACGACCACTGGCCAAAGTTGCCCAGCCGCCGACATGTCCGACGACTATAGGGTCGTCCCCACGACCCCGGGCCAAAGTTGCCCTGCCGCCGACTTGTCCGACGACTATAGGGTCGTCCCTACCACCCCGGGACTAGGTTGGCCCGCCGCCGACTTGTCCGACGACTATAGGGTCGTCCCTACAGCCCCGGGACTAGGTTGGCCAGCCGCCGACATGTCCGACGTCTATAGGGTCGTCCCCAAGACCACGGGACTAGGTTGCCCTGCCGCCGACATGTCCGACGACTATAGGGTCGTCCCCACGACCCCGGGTCTAGGTTGGCCCGCCGCCGACTTGTCCGACGACTATAGGGTCGTCCCCACGACCCCGGGAGTAGGATGGCCCGCCGCCGACTTGTCCGACGACTATAGGGTCGTCCCCACGACCCCGGGACTAGGTTGGCCGGCCGCCGACATGTCCGACGACTATAGGGTCGTCCCCACGACCGCGGGACTAGGTTGGCCCGCCGCCGACTTGTCCGACGACTATAGGGTCGTCCCCACGACCGCTGGACTAGGTTGGCCCACCGCCGACTTGTCCGACGACTATAGGGTCGTCCCCACGACCACGGGCCAATGTTGCCATGCCGCCGACATGTCCGACGACTATAGGGTCGTCCCCACGACCCCGGGACTAGGTTGGCCCGCCGCCGACATGTCCGACGACTATAGGGTCGTCCCCACGACCGCGGGACTAGGTTGGCCCGCCGCCGACTTGTCCGACGACTATAGGGTCGTCCCCACGACCGCTGGACTAGGTTGGCCCACCGCCGACTTGTCCGACGACTATAGGGTCGTCCCCACGACCACGGGCCAATGTTGCCATGCCGCCGACATGTCCGACGACTATAGGGTCGTCCCCACGACCCCGGGACTAGGTTGGCCCGCCGCCGACATGTCCGACGACTATAGGGTCGTCCCCACGCCCCGGGCCAAAGTTGGCCAGCCGCCGACATGTCCGACGTCTATAGGGTCGTCCCCACGACCACGGGCCAATGTTGCCATGCCGCCGACATGTCCGACGACTATAGGGTCGTCCCCACGACCCCGGGACTAGGTTGGCCGGCCGCCGACATGTCCGACGACTATAGGGTCGTCCCCACGACCGCGGGACTAGGTTGGCCCGCCGCCGACTTGTCCGACGACTATAGGGTCGTCCCCACGACCGCTGGACTAGGTTGGCCCACCGCCGACATGTCCGACGACTATAGGGTCGTCCCCACGACCCCGGGACTAGGCTGGCCCGCCGCCGACTTGTCCGACGACTATAGGGTCGTCCCCACGAACCCGGGACTACGTTGGCCAGTCACCGGCATGTCCGACGACTATAGGGTCGCCCCCACGACCACGGGCCAAAGTTGCCGTGCCGCCGACATGTCCGACGACTATAGGGTCGTCCCCACGACCCCGGGACTAGGTTGGCCAGCCGCCGACATGTCCGACGACTATAGGGTCGTCCCCACGACCACGGGCCAAAGCTGGCCAGCCGCCGACATGTCCGACGACTATAGGGTCGCCTCCACGACCCCGGCACTAGATTGGCCCGCAACCGTCATGTCCGACGACAATAGGGTCGTCCCCACGACCACGGGCCAAAGCTGGCCAGCCGCCGACATGTCCGACGACTATAGGGTCGTCCCCACGACCCCGGGACTAGGTTGGCCCGTCGCCGACTTGTCCGACGACTATAGGGTCGTCCCCACGGCCCGGGACTAGGTTGGCCAGCCGCAGACATGTCCGACGACTATAGGGTCGTCCCCACGACCCCGGGACTAGATTTGCCCGCCACCGTCATGTGCGACGACTATAGGGTCGCCCACACGACCACGGGCCAAAGTTGCCCTGCCGCCGACATGTCCGACGACTATAGGGTCGTCCCCACGACCCCGGGTCTAGGTTGGCCCGCCGCCGACTTTTCCGACGGCTATAGGGTCGTCCCCACGACCCCGGGAGTAGGTTGGCCCGCCGCCGACTTGTCCGACGGCTATAGGGTCGTCCCCACGACACCGGATCTAGGTTGGCCCGCCGCCGACTTTTCCGACGACTATAGGGTCGTCCCCACGACCCCGGGAGTAGGTTGGACCGCCGCCGACTTGTCCGACGACTATAGGGTCGTCTCCACGACCCCGGGACTAGGTTGGCCAGCCGCCGACATGTCCGACGACTATAGGGTCGTCCCCGCGACCACGGGCCAAAGATGCCCGGCCGCCGACATGTCCGACGACTATAGGGTCGTCCCCACGATCCCGCGACTAGGTTGGCCAGCTGCCGACATGTCCGACGACAATAGGGTCGTCCCCACGACCCCGGGACTAGATTGGCCCGCCACAGTCATGTCCGACGACTATAGGGTCGTCCCCACGACCACGCGCCAAAGTTGCCCTGCCGCCGACATGTCCGACGACTATAGGGTCATCCCCACTACCCCGGGCCAAAGCTGGCCAGCCGCCAACATGTCCGACGACTATAGGGTCGTCCCCACGACCCCGGGACTAGGTTGGCCCGCCACCGTCATGTCCGACGACTATAGGGTCGACTCCACGACCCCGGGACTAGGTTGCCCCGCCGCCGACACGTCCGACGACTATAGGGTCGTCCCCACGACCCCGGGACTAGGTTGGCCCGTCGCCGACTTGTCCGACGACTATAGGGTCGTCCCCACGGCCCGGGACTAGGTTGGCCAGCCGCAGACATGTCCGAAGACTATAGGGTCGTCCCCACGACCCCGGGACTAGATTTGCCCGCCACCGTCATGTGCGACGACTATAGGGTCGCCCACACGACCACGGGCCAAAGTTGCCCTGCCGCCGACATGTCCGACGACTATAGGGTCGTCCCCACGACCCCGGGTCTAGGTTGGCCCGCCGCCGACTTTTCCGACGGCTATAGGGTCGTCCCCACGACCCCGGGAGTAGGTTGGCCCGCCGCCGACTTGTCCGACGGCTATAGGGTCGTCCCCACGACACCGGATCTAGGTTGGCCCGCCGCCGACTTTTCCGACGACTATAGGGTCGTCCCCACGACCCCGGGAGTAGGTTGGACCGCCGCCGACTTGTCCGACGACTATAGGGTCGTCTCCACGACCCCGGGACTAGGTTGGCCAGCCGCCGACATGTCCGACGACTATAGGGTCGTCCCCGCGACCACGGGCCAAAGATGCCCGGCCGCCGACATGTCCGACGACTATAGGGTCGTCCCCACGATCCCGCGACTAGGTTGGCCAGCTGCCGACATGTCCGACGACAATAGGGTCGTCCCCACGACCCCGGGACTAGATTGGCCCGCCACAGTCATGTCCGACGACTATAGGGTCGTCCCCACGACCACGCGCCAAAGTTGCCCTGCCGCCGACATGTCCGACGACTATAGGGTCATGCCCACTACCCCGGGCCAAAGCTGGCCAGCCGCCAACATGTCCGACGACTATAGGGTCGTCCCCACGACCCCGGGACTAGGTTGGCCCGCCACCGTCATGTCCGACGACTATAGGGTCGACTCCACGACCCCGGGACTAGGTTGCCCCGCCGCCGACACGTCCGACGACTATAGGGTCGTCCCCACGACCCCGGGACTAGGTTGGACCGCCGCCGACATGTCCGACGTCTATAGGGTCGTCCCCACGACCCCGGGGCTAGATTGCCCCGGCACCGTCATGTCCGACGACTATAGGGTCGTCCCCACGACCCCGGGACTAGATTGGCCCGCCACCGTCATGTCCGACGACTATAGGGTCGTCCCCACGACCCCGGGACTAGGTTGGCCAGCCGCCGACATGTCCGACGACTATAGGGTCGTCCCCACGACCACGGGCCAAAGTTGCCCTGCCGCCGTCATGTCCGACGACTACAGGATCGTCCCCACGACCCCCGGACTTGATTGCCCCGCCACCGTCATGTCCGATGACTATAGGGTCGTCCCCACGACCACTGGCCAAAGTTGCCCCGCCGCCGACACGTCCGACGACTATAGGGTCGTCCCCACGACCCCGGGACTAGATTGGCCCGCCACCGTCATGTCCGACGAATATAGGTTCGTGCCTACGACCCTGGGCATACGTTGGCCCGCCGCCGACATGTCCGACGACTATAGGGTCGTCCCCACGATCCCGCGACTAGGTTGGCCAGCCGCCGACATGTCCGACGACAATAGGGTCGTCCCCACGACCCCGGGACTAGGTTGGCCCGCCGCCGACATGTCCGACGACTATAGGGTCGTCCCCACGGCCCGGGACTAGGTTGGCCAGCCGCAGACATGTCCGACGACTATAGGGTCGTCCCCACGACCCCGGGACTAGGTTGGCCAGCCGCCGACATGTCCGACGACTATAGGGTCGTCCCCACGACCCCGGGACTAGGTTGGCCCGTCGCCGACTTGTCCGACGACTATAGGGTCGTCCCCACGGCCCGGGACTAGGTTGGCCAGCCGCAGACATGTCCGACGACTATAGGGTCGCCCCCACGACCACGGGCCAAAGTTGCCGTGCCGCCGACATGTCCGACGACTATAGGGTCGTCCCCACGACCCCGGGACTAGGTTGGCCCGTCGCCGACTTGTCCGACGACTATAGGGTCGTCCCCACGGCCCGGGACTAGGTTGGCCAGCCGCAGACATGTCCGACGACTATAGGGTCGTCCCCACGACCCCGGGACTAGGTTGGCCAGCCGCCGACATGTCCGACGACAATAGGGTCGTCCCCACGACCACGGGCCAAAGCTGGCCAGCCGCCGACATGTCCGACGACTATAGGGTCGTCCCCACGACCCCGGGACTAGGCTGGCCCGCCGCCGACTTGTCCGACGACTATAGGGTCGTCCCCACGAACCCGGGACTACGTTGGCCAGTCACCGGCATGTCCGACGACTATAGGGTCGCCCCCACGACCACGGGCCAAAGTTGCCGTGCCGCCGACATGTCCGACGACTATAGGGTCGTCCCCACGACCCCGGGACTAGGTTGGCCAGCCGCCGACATGTCCGACGACTATAGGGTCGTCCCCACGACCACGGGCCAAAGCTGGCCAGCCGCCGACATGTCCGACGACTATAGGGTCGCCTCCACGACCCCGGCACTAGATTGGCCCGCAACCGTCATGTCCGACGACAATAGGGTCGTCCCCACGACCACGGGCCAAAGCTGGCCAGCCGCCGACATGTCCGACGACTATAGGGTCGTCCCCACGACCCCGGGACTAGGTTGGCCCGTCGCCGACTTGTCCGACGACTATAGGGTCGTCCCCACGGCCCGGGACTAGGTTGGCCAGCCGCAGACATGTCCGACGACTATAGGGTCGTCCCCACGACCCCGGGACTAGATTTGCCCGCCACCGTCATGTGCGACGACTATAGGGTCGCCCACACGACCACGGGCCAAAGTTGCCCTGCCGCCGACATGTCCGACGACTATAGGGTCGTCCCCACGACCCCGGGTCTAGGTTGGCCCGCCGCCGACTTTTCCGACGGCTATAGGGTCGTCCCCACGACCCCGGGAGTAGGTTGGCCCGCCGCCGACTTGTCCGACGGCTATAGGGTCGTCCCCACGACACCGGATCTAGGTTGGCCCGCCGCCGACTTTTCCGACGACTATAGGGTCGTCCCCACGACCCCGGGAGTAGGTTGGACCGCCGCCGACTTGTCCGACGACTATAGGGTCGTCTCCACGACCCCGGGACTAGGTTGGCCAGCCGCCGACATGTCCGACGACTATAGGGTCGTCCCCGCGACCACGGGCCAAAGATGCCCGGCCGCCGACATGTCCGACGACTATAGGGTCGTCCCCACGATCCCGCGACTAGGTTGGCCAGCTGCCGACATGTCCGACGACAATAGGGTCGTCCCCACGACCCCGGGACTAGATTGGCCCGCCACAGTCATGTCCGACGACTATAGGGTCGTCCCCACGACCACGCGCCAAAGTTGCCCTGCCGCCGACATGTCCGACGACTATAGGGTCATCCCCACTACCCCGGGCCAAAGCTGGCCAGCCGCCAACATGTCCGACGACTATAGGGTCGTCCCCACGACCCCGGGACTAGGTTGGCCCGCCACCGTCATGTCCGACGACTATAGGGTCGACTCCACGACCCCGGGACTAGGTTGCCCCGCCGCCGACACGTCCGACGACTATAGGGTCGTCCCCACGACCCCGGGACTAGGTTGGCCCGTCGCCGACTTGTCCGACGACTATAGGGTCGTCCCCACGGCCCGGGACTAGGTTGGCCAGCCGCAGACATGTCCGAAGACTATAGGGTCGTCCCCACGACCCCGGGACTAGATTTGCCCGCCACCGTCATATGCGACGACTATAGGGTCGCCCACACGACCACGGGCCAAAGTTGCCCTGCCGCCGACATGTCCGACGACTATAGGGTCGTCCCCACGACCCCGGGTCTAGGTTGGCCCGCCGCCGACTTTTCCGACGGCTATAGGGTCGTCCCCACGACCCCGGGAGTAGGTTGGCCCGCCGCCGACTTGTCCGACGGCTATAGGGTCGTCCCCACGACACCGGATCTAGGTTGGCCCGCCGCCGACTTTTCCGACGACTATAGGGTCGTCCCCACGACCCCGGGAGTAGGTTGGACCGCCGCCGACTTGTCCGACGACTATAGGGTCGTCTCCACGACCCCGGGACTAGGTTGGCCAGCCGCCGACATGTCCGACGACTATAGGGTCGTCCCCACGACCACGGGCCAAAGCTGGCCAGCCGCCGACATGTCCGACGACTATAGGGTCGCCTCCACGACCCCGGCACTAGATTGGCCCGCAACCGTCATGTCCGACGACAATAGGGTCGTCCCCACGACCACGGGCCAAAGCTGGCCAGCCGCCGACATGTCCGACGACTATAGGGTCGTCCCCACGACCCCGGGACTAGGTTGGCCCGTCGCCGACTTGTCCGACGACTATAGGGTCGTCCCCACGGCCCGGGACTAGGTTGGCCAGCCGCAGACATGTCCGACGACTATAGGGTCGTCCCCACGACCCCGGGACTAGATTTGCCCGCCACCGTCATGTGCGACGACTATAGGGTCGCCCACACGACCACGGGCCAAAGTTGCCCTGCCGCCGACATGTCCGACGACTATAGGGTCGTCCCCACGACCCCGGGTCTAGGTTGGCCCGCCGCCGACTTTTCCGACGGCTATAGGGTCGTCCCCACGACCCCGGGAGTAGGTTGGCCCGCCGCCGACTTGTCCGACGGCTATAGGGTCGTCCCCACGACACCGGATCTAGGTTGGCCCGCCGCCGACTTTTCCGACGACTATAGGGTCGTCCCCACGACCCCGGGAGTAGGTTGGACCGCCGCCGACTTGTCCGACGACTATAGGGTCGTCTCCACGACCCCGGGACTAGGTTGGCCAGCCGCCGACATGTCCGACGACTATAGGGTCGTCCCCGCGACCACGGGCCAAAGATGCCCGGCCGCCGACATGTCCGACGACTATAGGGTCGTCCCCACGATCCCGCGACTAGGTTGGCCAGCTGCCGACATGTCCGACGACAATAGGGTCGTCCCCACGACCCCGGGACTAGATTGGCCCGCCACAGTCATGTCCGACGACTATAGGGTCGTCCCCACGACCACGCGCCAAAGTTGCCCTGCCGCCGACATGTCCGACGACTATAGGGTCATCCCCACTACCCCGGGCCAAAGCTGGCCAGCCGCCAACATGTCCGACGACTATAGGGTCGTCCCCACGACCCCGGGACTAGGTTGGCCCGCCACCGTCATGTCCGACGACTATAGGGTCGACTCCACGACCCCGGGACTAGGTTGCCCCGCCGCCGACACGTCCGACGACTATAGGGTCGTCCCCACGACCCCGGGACTAGGTTGGCCCGTCGCCGACTTGTCCGACGACTATAGGGTCGTCCCCACGGCCCGGGACTAGGTTGGCCAGCCGCAGACATGTCCGAAGACTATAGGGTCGTCCCCACGACCCCGGGACTAGATTTGCCCGCCACCGTCATGTGCGACGACTATAGGGTCGCCCACACGACCACGGGCCAAAGTTGCCCTGCCGCCGACATGTCCGACGACTATAGGGTCGTCCCCACGACCCCGGGTCTAGGTTGGCCCGCCGCCGACTTTTCCGACGGCTATAGGGTCGTCCCCACGACCCCGGGAGTAGGTTGGCCCGCCGCCGACTTGTCCGACGGCTATAGGGTCGTCCCCACGACACCGGATCTAGGTTGGCCCGCCGCCGACTTTTCCGACGACTATAGGGTCGTCCCCACGACCCCGGGAGTAGGTTGGACCGCCGCCGACTTGTCCGACGACTATAGGGTCGTCTCCACGACCCCGGGACTAGGTTGGCCAGCCGCCGACATGTCCGACGACTATAGGGTCGTCCCCGCGACCACGGGCCAAAGATGCCCGGCCGCCGACATGTCCGACGACTATAGGGTCGTCCCCACGATCCCGCGACTAGGTTGGCCAGCTGCCGACATGTCCGACGACAATAGGGTCGTCCCCACGACCCCGGGACTAGATTGGCCCGCCACAGTCATGTCCGACGACTATAGGGTCGTCCCCACGACCACGCGCCAAAGTTGCCCTGCCGCCGACATGTCCGACGACTATAGGGTCATCCCCACTACCCCGGGCCAAAGCTGGCCAGCCGCCAACATGTCCGACGACTATAGGGTCGTCCCCACGACCCCGGGACTAGGTTGGCCCGCCACCGTCATGTCCGACGACTATAGGGTCGACTCCACGACCCCGGGACTAGGTTGCCCCGCCGCCGACACGTCCGACGACTATAGGGTCGTCCCCACGACCCCGGGACTAGGTTGGACCGCCGCCGACATGTCCGACGTCTATAGGGTCGTCCCCACGACCCCGGGGCTAGATTGCCCCGGCACCGTCATGTCCGACGACTATAGGGTCGTCCCCACGACCCCGGGACTAGATTGGCCCGCCACCGTCATGTCCGACGACTATAGGGTCGTCCCCACGACCCCGGGACTAGGTTGGCCAGCCGCCGACATGTCCGACGACTATAGGGTCGTCCCCACGACCACGGGCCAAAGTTGCCCTGCCGCCGTCATGTCCGACGACTACAGGATCGTCCCCACGACCCCCGGACTTGATTGCCCCGCCACCGTCATGTCCGATGACTATAGGGTCGTCCCCACGACCACTGGCCAAAGTTGCCCCGCCGCCGACACGTCCGACGACTATAGGGTCGTCCCCACGACCCCGGGACTAGATTGGCCCGCCACCGTCATGTCCGACGAATATAGGTTCGTGCCTACGACCCTGGGCATACGTTGGCCCGCCGCCGACATGTCCGACGACTATAGGGTCGTCCCCACGATCCCGCGACTAGGTTGGCCAGCCGCCGACATGTCCGACGACAATAGGGTCGTCCCCACGACCCCGGGACTAGGTTGGCCCGCCGCCGACATGTCCGACGACTATAGGGTCGTCCCCACGGCCCGGGACTAGGTTGGCCAGCCGCAGACATGTCCGACGACTATAGGGTCGTCCCCACGACCCCGGGACTAGGTTGGCCAGCCGCCGACATGTCCGACGACTATAGGGTCGTCCCCACGACCCCGGGACTAGGTTGGCCCGTCGCCGACTTGTCCGACGACTATAGGGTCGTCCCCACGGCCCGGGACTAGGTTGGCCAGCCGCAGACATGTCCGACGACTATAGGGTCGCCCCCACGACCACGGGCCAAAGTTGCCGTGCCGCCGACATGTCCGACGACTATAGGGTCGTCCCCACGACCCCGGGACTAGGTTGGCCCGTCGCCGACTTGTCCGACGACTATAGGGTCGTCCCCACGGCCCGGGACTAGGTTGGCCAGCCGCAGACATGTCCGACGACTATAGGGTCGTCCCCACGACCCCGGGACTAGGTTGGCCAGCCGCCGACATGTCCGACGACAATAGGGTCGTCCCCACGACCACGGGCCAAAGCTGGCCAGCCGCCGACATGTCCGACGACTATAGGGTCGTCCCCACGACCCCGGGACTAGGCTGGCCCGCCGCCGACTTGTCCGACGACTATAGGGTCGTCCCCACGAACCCGGGACTACGTTGGCCAGTCACCGGCATGTCCGACGACTATAGGGTCGCCCCCACGACCACGGGCCAAAGTTGCCGTGCCGCCGACATGTCCGACGACTATAGGGTCGTCCCCACGACCCCGGGACTAGGTTGGCCAGCCGCCGACATGTCCGACGACTATAGGGTCGTCCCCACGACCACGGGCCAAAGCTGGCCAGCCGCCGACATGTCCGACGACTATAGGGTCGCCTCCACGACCCCGGCACTAGATTGGCCCGCAACCGTCATGTCCGACGACAATAGGGTCGTCCCCACGACCACGGGCCAAAGCTGGCCAGCCGCCGACATGTCCGACGACTATAGGGTCGTCCCCACGACCCCGGGACTAGGTTGGCCCGTCGCCGACTTGTCCGACGACTATAGGGTCGTCCCCACGGCCCGGGACTAGGTTGGCCAGCCGCAGACATGTCCGACGACTATAGGGTCGTCCCCACGACCCCGGGACTAGATTTGCCCGCCACCGTCATGTGCGACGACTATAGGGTCGCCCACACGACCACGGGCCAAAGTTGCCCTGCCGCCGACATGTCCGACGACTATAGGGTCGTCCCCACGACCCCGGGTCTAGGTTGGCCCGCCGCCGACTTTTCCGACGGCTATAGGGTCGTCCCCACGACCCCGGGAGTAGGTTGGCCCGCCGCCGACTTGTCCGACGGCTATAGGGTCGTCCCCACGACACCGGATCTAGGTTGGCCCGCCGCCGACTTTTCCGACGACTATAGGGTCGTCCCCACGACCCCGGGAGTAGGTTGGACCGCCGCCGACTTGTCCGACGACTATAGGGTCGTCTCCACGACCCCGGGACTAGGTTGGCCAGCCGCCGACATGTCCGACGACTATAGGGTCGTCCCCGCGACCACGGGCCAAAGATGCCCGGCCGCCGACATGTCCGACGACTATAGGGTCGTCCCCACGATCCCGCGACTAGGTTGGCCAGCTGCCGACATGTCCGACGACAATAGGGTCGTCCCCACGACCCCGGGACTAGATTGGCCCGCCACAGTCATGTCCGACGACTATAGGGTCGTCCCCACGACCACGCGCCAAAGTTGCCCTGCCGCCGACATGTCCGACGACTATAGGGTCATCCCCACTACCCCGGGCCAAAGCTGGCCAGCCGCCAACATGTCCGACGACTATAGGGTCGTCCCCACGACCCCGGGACTAGGTTGGCCCGCCACCGTCATGTCCGACGACTATAGGGTCGACTCCACGACCCCGGGACTAGGTTGCCCCGCCGCCGACACGTCCGACGACTATAGGGTCGTCCCCACGACCCCGGGACTAGGTTGGCCCGTCGCCGACTTGTCCGACGACTATAGGGTCGTCCCCACGGCCCGGGACTAGGTTGGCCAGCCGCAGACATGTCCGAAGACTATAGGGTCGTCCCCACGACCCCGGGACTAGATTTGCCCGCCACCGTCATATGCGACGACTATAGGGTCGCCCACACGACCACGGGCCAAAGTTGCCCTGCCGCCGACATGTCCGACGACTATAGGGTCGTCCCCACGACCCCGGGTCTAGGTTGGCCCGCCGCCGACTTTTCCGACGGCTATAGGGTCGTCCCCACGACCCCGGGAGTAGGTTGGCCCGCCGCCGACTTGTCCGACGGCTATAGGGTCGTCCCCACGACACCGGATCTAGGTTGGCCCGCCGCCGACTTTTCCGACGACTATAGGGTCGTCCCCACGACCCCGGGAGTAGGTTGGACCGCCGCCGACTTGTCCGACGACTATAGGGTCGTCTCCACGACCCCGGGACTAGGTTGGCCAGCCGCCGACATGTCCGACGACTATAGGGTCGTCCCCGCGACCACGGGCCAAAGATGCCCGGCCGCCGACATGTCCGACGACAATAGGGTCGTCCCCACGACCCCGGGACTAGATTGGCCCGCCACAGTCATGTCCGACGACTATAGGGTCGTCCCCACGACCACGCGCCAAAGTTGCCCTGCCGCCGACATGTCCGACGACTATAGGGTCATGCCCACTACCC
This sequence comes from Andrena fulva, assembly GCA_946251845.1. Taxonomy (NCBI): domain Eukaryota; kingdom Metazoa; phylum Arthropoda; class Insecta; order Hymenoptera; family Andrenidae; genus Andrena; species Andrena fulva. The sequence continues at coordinate 342,742 of CAMITZ010000248.1, forward strand.
CGGGCCAAAGCTGGCCAGCCGCCAACATGTCCGACGACTATAGGGTCGTCCCCACGACCCCGGGACTAGGTTGGCCCGCCACCGTCATGTCCGACGACTATAGGGTCGACTCCACGACCCCGGGACTAGGTTGCCCCGCCGCCGACACGTCCGACGACTATAGGGTCGTCCCCACGACCCCGGGACTAGGTTGGACCGCCGCCGACATGTCCGACGTCTATAGGGTCGTCCCCACGACCCCGGGGCTAGATTGCCCCGGCACCGTCATGTCCGACGACTATAGGGTCGTCCCCACGACCCCGGGACTAGATTGGCCCGCCACCGTCATGTCCGACGACTATAGGGTCGTCCCCACGACCCCGGGACTAGGTTGGCCAGCCGCCGACATGTCCGACGACTATAGGGTCGTCCCCACGACCACGGGCCAAAGTTGCCCTGCCGCCGTCATGTCCGACGACTACAGGATCGTCCCCACGACCCCCGGACTTGATTGCCCCGCCACCGTCATGTCCGATGACTATAGGGTCGTCCCCACGACCACTGGCCAAAGTTGCCCCGCCGCCGACACGTCCGACGACTATAGGGTCGTCCCCACGACCCCGGGACTAGATTGGCCCGCCACCGTCATGTCCGACGAATATAGGTTCGTGCCTACGACCCTGGGCATACGTTGGCCCGCCGCCGACATGTCCGACGACTATAGGGTCGTCCCCACGATCCCGCGACTAGGTTGGCCAGCCGCCGACATGTCCGACGACAATAGGGTCGTCCCCACGACCCCGGGACTAGGTTGGCCCGCCGCCGACATGTCCGACGACTATAGGGTCGTCCCCACGGCCCGGGACTAGGTTGGCCAGCCGCAGACATGTCCGACGACTATAGGGTCGTCCCCACGACCCCGGGACTAGGTTGGCCAGCCGCCGACATGTCCGACGACTATAGGGTCGTCCCCACGACCCCGGGACTAGGTTGGCCCGTCGCCGACTTGTCCGACGACTATAGGGTCGTCCCCACGGCCCGGGACTAGGTTGGCCAGCCGCAGACATGTCCGACGACTATAGGGTCGTCCCCACGACCCCGGGACTAGATTTGCCCGCCACCGTCATGTGCGACGACTATAGGGTCGCCCACACGACCACGGGCCAAAGTTGCCCTGCCGCCGACATGTCCGACGACTATAGGGTCGTCCCCACGACCCCGGGTCTAGGTTGGCCCGCCGCCGACTTTTCCGACGACTATAGGGTCGTCCCCACGACCCCGGGAGTAGGTTGGCCCGCCGCCGACTTGTCCGACGGCTATAGGGTCGTCCCCACGACACCGGATCTAGGTTGGCCCGCCGCCGACTTTTCCGACGACTATAGGGTCGTCCCCACGACCCCGGGAGTAGGTTGGACCGCCGCCGACTTGTCCGACGACTATAGGGTCGTCTCCACGACCCCGGGACTAGGTTGGCCAGCCGCCGACATGTCCGACGACTATAGGGTCGTCCCCGCGACCACGGGCCAAAGATGCCCGGCCGCCGACATGTCCGACGACTATAGGGTCGTCCCCACGATCCCGCGACTAGGTTGGCCAGCTGCCGACATGTCCGACGACAATAGGGTCGTCCCCACGACCCCGGGACTAGATTGGCCCGCCACAGTCATGTCCGACGACTATAGGGTCGTCCCCACGACCACGCGCCAAAGTTGCCCTGCCGCCGACATGTCCGACGACTATAGGGTCATCCCCACTACCCCGGGCCAAAGCTGGCCAGCCGCCAACATGTCCGACGACTATAGGGTCGTCCCCACGACCCCGGGACTAGGTTGGCCCGCCACCGTCATGTCCGACGACTATAGGGTCGACTCCACGACCCCGGGACTAGGTTGCCCCGCCGCCGACACGTCCGACGATTATAGGGTCGTCCCCACGACCCCGGGACTAGGTTGGACCGCCGCCGACATGTCCGACGTCTATAGGGTCGTCCCCACGACCCCGGGGCTAGATTGCCCCGGCACCGTCATGTCCGACGACTATAGGGTCGTCCCCACGACCCCGGGACTAGATTGGCCCGCCACCGTCATGTCCGACGACTATAGGGTCGTCCCCACGACCCCGGGACTAGGTTGGCCAGCCGCCGACATATCCGACGACTATAGGGTCGTCCCCACGAGCACGGGCCAAAGTTGCCCTGCCGCCGTCATGTCCGACGACTACAGGATCGTCCCCACGACCCCCGGACTTGATTGCCCCGCCACCGTCATGTCCGATGACTATAGGGTCGTCCCCACGACCACTGGCCAAAGTTGCCCCGCCGCCGACACGTCCGACGACTATAGGGTCGTCCCCACGACCCCGGGACTAGATTGGCCCGCCACCGTCATGTCCGACGAATATAGGTTCGTGCCTACGACCCTGGGCATACGTTGGCCCGCCGCCGACATGTCCGACGACTATAGGGTCGTCCCCACGATCCCGCGACTAGGTTGGCCAGCCGCCGACATGTCCGACGACAATAGGGTCGTCCCCACGACCCCGGGACTAGGTTGGCCCGCCGCCGACATGTCCGACGACTATAGGGTCGTCCCCACGGCCCGGGACTAGGTTGGCCAGCCGCAGACATGTCCGACGACTATAGGGTCGTCCCCACGACCCCGGGACTAGATTGGCCCGCCACCGTCATGTCCGACGACTATAGGGTCGCCCCCACGACCACGGGCCAAAGTTGCCCTGCCGCCGACATGTCCGACGACAATAGGGTCGTTCCCACGACCCCGGGACTAGGTTGGCCAGCCGCCGACATGTTCGACGACTATAGGGTCGTCCCCACGACCCCGGGACTAGGTCGGCCCGCCGCCGACTTGTCCGACGACTATAGGGTCGTCCCCACGACCACGGGCCAAAGTTGCCCTGCCGCCGTCATGTCCGACGACTACAGGATCGTCCCCACGACCCCCGGACTTGATTGCCCCGCCACCGTCATGTCCGATGACTATAGGGTCGCCCCACGACCACTGGCCAAAGTTGCCCCGCCGCCGACACGTCCGACGACTATAGGGTCGTCCCCACGACCCCGGGACTAGGTTGGCCAGCCGCCGACTTGTCCGACGACTATAGGGTCGTCCCCACGACCCCGGGACTAGGTCGGCCCGCCGCCGTCTTGTCCGACGACTATAGGGTCGTCCCCACGACCACGGGCCAAAGTTGCCCTGCCGCCGACATGTCCGACGACTATAGGGTCGTCCCCACGACCCCGGGACTAGATTGGCCCGCCACCGTCATGTCCGACGACTATAGGGTCGTCTACACGACCCCGGGACTAGGTTGGCCCGCCGCCGACTTGTCCGACGACTATAGGGTCGTCCCCATGACCACTGGCCAAAGTTGCCCTGCCGCCGACATGTCCGACGACAATAGGGTCGTTCCCACGACCCCGGGACTAGGTTGGCCAGCCGCCGACATGTTCGACGACTATAGGGTCGTCCCCACGACCCCGGGACTAGGTCGGCCCGCCGCCGACTTGTCCGACGACTATAGGGTCGTCCCCGCGACCACGGGCCAAAGTTGCCCTGCCGCCGTCATGTCCGACGACTACAGGATCGTCCCCACGACCCCCGGACTTGATTGCCCCGCCACCGTCATGTCCGATGACTATAGGGTCGTCCCCACGACCACTGGCCAAAGTTGCCCCGCCGCCGACACGTCCGACGACTATAGGGTCGTCCCCACGACCCCGGGACTAGGTTGGACCGCCGCCGACATGTCCGACGTCTATAGGGTCGTCCCCACGACCCCGGGGCTAGATTGCCCCGGCACCGTCATGTCCGACGACTATAGGGTCGTCCCCACGACCCCGGGACTAGATTGGCCCGCCACCGTCATGTCCGACGACTATGGGTTCGTCCCTACGACCCTGGGCATACGTTGGCCCGCCGCCGACATGTCCGCCGACTATAGGGTCGTCCCCACGATCCCGGGACTAGGTTGGCCAGCCGCCGCCATGTCCGACGACTATAGGGTCGTCCCCACGGCCCCAGGAATAGATTGGCCCACCACCGTCATGTCCGACGACTACAGGATCGTCCCCACGACCCCCGGACTTGATTGCCCCGCCACCGTCATGTCCGACGACTATAGGGTCGTCTCCAGGACCCCGGGACTAGGTTGGACCGCCGCCGACTTTTCCGACGATTATAGAGACGTCCCCACGACCACGGGCCAAAGTTGCCCAGCCGCCGACATGTCCGACGTCTATAGGGTCGTCTCCACGACCCCGGGACTAGGTTGGCCCGCCGCCGACTTGTCCGACGATTATAGGGTCGTCCCCACGACCCCGGGGCTAGATTGCCCCGGCACCGTCATGTCCGACAACTATAGGGTCGTCCCCACGACCCCGGGACTAGATTGGCCCGCCACCGTCATGTCCGACGACTATGGGTTCGTCCCTACGACCCTGGGCATACGTTGGCCCGCCGCCGACATGTCCGCCGACTATAGGGTCGTCCCCACGATCCCGGGACTAGGTTGGCCAGCCGCCGACATTTCCGACGATTATAGGGTCGTCCCCACGGCCCCAGGAATAGATTGGCCCACCACCGTCATGTCCGACGACTATAGGGTCGTACCCACGACCACGGGCCAAAGTTGCCCTGCCGCCGACATGTCCGCCGACTATAGGGTCGTCCCCACGACCCCGGGACTAGATTGGCCCGCCACCGTCATGTCCGACGACTATAGGGTCGTCTCCACGACCCCGGGACTAGGTTGGCCCGCCACCGTCATGTCCGACGAATATAGGTTCGTGCCTACGACCCTGGGCATACGTTGGCCCACCACCGTCATGTCCGACGACTATAGGGTCGTACCCACGACCACGGGCCAAAGTTGCCCTGCCGCCGACATGTCCGCCGACTATAGGGTCGTCCCCACGACCCCGGGACTAGATTGGCCCGCCACCGTCATGTCCGACGACTATAGGGTCGTCCCCACGACCCCGGGACTAGGTTGGCCAGCCGCCGACATGTCCGACGACTATAGGGTCGTCCCCACGACCACGGGCCAAAGTTGCCCTGCCGCCGTCATGTCCGACGACTACAGGATCGTTCCCACGACCCCCGGACTTGATTGCCCCGCCACCGTCATGTCCGATGACTATAGGGTCGTCCCCACGACCACTGGCCAAAGTTGCCCCGCCGCCGACACGTCCGACGACTATAGGGTCGTCCCCACGACCCCGGGACTAGATTGGCCCGCCACCGTCATGTCCGACGAATATAGGTTCGTGCCTACGACCCTGGGCATACGTTGGCCCGCCGCCGACATGTCCGACGACTATAGGGTCGTCCCCACGATCCCGCGACTAGGTTGGCCAGCCGCCGACATGTCCGACGACAATAGGGTCGTCCCCACGACCCCGGGACTTGGTTGGCCCGCCGCCGACATGTCCGACGACTATAGGGTCGTCCCCACGGCCCGGGACTAGGTTGGCCAGCCGCAGACATGTCCGACGACTATAGGGTCGTCCCCACGACCCCGGGACTAGATTGGCCCGCCACCGTCATGTCCGACGACTATAGGGTCGCCCCCACGACCACGGGCCAATGTTGCCCTGCCGCCGACATGTCCGACGACAATAGGGTCGTTCCCACGACCCCGGGACTAGGTTGGCCAGCCGCCGACATGTTCGACGACTATAGGGTCGTCCCCACGACCCCGGGACTAGGTCGGCCCGCCGCCGACTTGTCCGACGACTATAGGGTCGTCCCCACGACCACGGGCCAAAGTTGCCCTGCCGCCGTCATGTCCGACGACTATAGGGTCGTCCCCACGACCCCGGGCCAAAGTTGCCCTGCCGCCGACATGTCCGACAACTATAGGGTCGTCCCCACGACCCCGGGGCTAGATTGCCCCGGCACCGTCATGTCCGACAACTATAGGGTCGTCCCCACGACCCCGGGACTAGATTGGCCCGCCACCGACATGTCCGACGACTATGGGTTCGTCCCTACGACCCTGGGCATACGTTGGCCCGCCGCCGACATGTCCGCCGACTATAGGGTCGTCCCCACGATCCCGGGACTAGGTTGGCCAGCCGCCGACATTTCCGACGACTATAGGGTCGTCCCCACGGCCCCAGGAATAGATTGGCCCACCACCGTCATGTCCGACGACTATAGGGTCGTACCCACGACCACGGGCCAAAGTTGCCCTGCCGCCGACATGTCCGACGACTATAGGGTCGTCCCCACGACCCCGGGACTAGATTGGCCCGCCACCGTCATGTCCGACGACTATAGGGTCGTCACCACGACCCCGGGACTAGGTTGGCCAGTCACCGTCATGTCCTACGACTATGGGGTCGTCCCCACGACCACGAGACTAGGTTGGCCAGCCGCCGACATGTCCGACGACTATAGGGTCGTCCCAACGACCCCGGGACTAGATTGGCCCGCCACCGTCATGTCCGACGACTATAGGGTCGTCCCCACGACCCCGGGACTAGGTTGGCCAGCCGCCGACATGTCCGACGACTATAGGGTCGTCCCCACGACCACGGGCCAAAGTTGCCCTGCCGCCGTCATGTCCGACGACTACAGGATCGTCCCCACGACCCCCGGACTTGATTGCCCCGCCACCGTCATGTCCGGTGACTATAGGGTCGTCCCCACGACCACTGGCCAAAGTTGCCCCGCCGCCGACACGTCCGACGACTATAGGGTCGTCCCCACGACCCCGGGACTAGATTGGCATGCCACCGTCATGTCCGACGAATATAGGTTCGTGCCTACGACCCTGGGCATACGTTGGCCCGCCGCCGACATGTCCGACGACTATAGGGTCGTCCCCACGATCCCGCGACTAGGTTGGCCAGCCGCCGACATGTCCGACGACAATAGGGTCGTCCCCACGACCCCGGGACTAGGTTGGCCCGCCGCCGACATGTCCGACGACTATAGGGTCGTCCCCACGGCCCGGGACTAGGTTGGCCAGCCGCAGACATGTCCGACGACTATGGGGTCGTCCCCGCGACCTCGGGACTAGATTGGCCCGCCACCGTCATGTCCGACGACTATAGGGTCGCCCCCACGACCACGGGCCAAAGTTGCCCTGCCGCCGACATGTCCGACGACAATAGGGTCGTTCCCACGACCCCGGGACTAGGTTGGCCAGCCGCCGACATGTTCGACGACTATAGGGTCGTCCCCACGACCCCGGGACTAGGTCGGCCCGCTGCCGACTTGTCCGACGACTATAGGGTCGTCCCCACGACCACGGGCCAAAGTTGCCCTGCCGCCGTCATGTCCGACGACTACAGGATCGTCCCCACGACCCCCGGACTTGATTGCCCCGCCACCGTCATGTCCGATGACTATAGGGTCGTCCCCACGACCACTGGCCAAAGTTGCCCCGCCGCCGACACGTCCGACGACTATAGGGTCGTCCCCACGACCCCGGGACTAGGTTGGCCAGCCGCCGACTTGTCCGACGACTATACGGTCGTCCCCACGACCACGGGAGTAGGTTGGCCCGCCGCCGACTTGTCCGACGACTATAGGGTCGTCCCTACCACCCCGGGACTAGGTAGGCCAGCCGCCGACATGTCCGACGTCTATAGGGTCGTCCCCACGACCCCGGGGCTAGGTTGGCCCGCCGCCGACTTGTCCGACGACTATAGGGTCGTCCCCACGACCCCGGGACTAGGTAGGCCCGCCGCCGTCTTGTCCGACGACTATAGGGTCGTCCCCACGACCAAGGGCCAAAGTTGCCCTGCCGCCGACATGTCCGACGACTATAGGGTCGTCCCCACGACCCCGGGACTAGATTGGCCCGCCACCGTCATGTCCGACGACTATAGGGTCGTCTACACGACCCCGGGACTAGGTTGGCCCGCCGCCGACTTGTCCGACGACTATAGGGTCGTCCCCACGACCACTGGCCAAAGTTGCCCAGCCGCCGACATGTCCGACGACTATAGGGTCGTCCCCACGACCCCGGGACTAGGTTGGACCGCCGCCGACATGTCCGACGTCTATAGGGTCGTCCCCACGACCCCGGGGCTAGATTGCCCCGGCACCGTCATGTCCGACGACTATAGGGTCGTCCCCACGACCCCGGGACTAGATTGGCCCGCCACCGTCATGTCCGACGACTATGGGTTCGTCCCTACGACCCTGGGCATACGTTGGCCCGCCGCCGACATGTCCGTCGACTATAGGGTCGTCCCCACGATCCCGGGACTAGGTTGGCCAGCCGCCGCCATGTCCGACGACTATAGGGTCGTCCCCACGGCCCCAGGAATAGATTGGCCCACCACCGTCATGTCCGACGACTACAGGATCGTCCCCACGACCCCCGGACTTGATTGCCCCGCCACCGTCATGTCCGACGACTATAGGGTCGTCTCCACGACCCCGGGACTAGGTTGGACCGCCGCCGACTTTTCCGACGATTATAGAGACGTCCCCACGACCACGGGCCAAAGTTGCCCAGCCGCCGACATGTCCGACGTCTATAGGGTCGTCTCCACGACCCCGGGACTAGGTTGGCCCGCCGCCGACATGTCCGACGTCTATAGGGTCGTCCCCACGACCCCGGGGCTAGATTGCCCCGGCACCGTCATGTCCGACGACTATAGGGTCGTCCCCACGACCCCGGGACTAGATTGGCCCGCCACCGTCATGTCCGACGACTATGGGTTCGTCCCTACGACCCTGGGCATACGTTGGCCCGCCGCCGACATGTCCGCCGACTATAGGGTCGTCCCCACGATCCCGGGACTAGGTTGGCCAGCCGCCGCCATGTCCGACGACTATAGGGTCGTCCCCACGGCCCCAGGAATAGATTGGCCCACCACCGTCATGTCCGACGACTACAGGATCGTCCCCACGACCCCCGGACTTGATTGCCCCGCCACCGTCATGTCCGACGACTATAGGGTCGTCTCCACGACCCCGGGACTAGGTTGGACCGCCGCCGACTTTTCCGACGATTATAGAGACGTCCCCACGACCACGGGCCAAAGTTGCCCAGCCGCCGACATGTCCGACGTCTATAGGGTCGTCTCCACGACCCCGGGACTAGGTTGGCCCGCCGCCGACATGTCCGACGTCTATAGGGTCGTCCCCACGACCCCGGGGCTAGATTGCCCCGGCACCGTCATGTCCGCCGACTATAGGGTCGTCCCCACGATCCCGGGACTAGGTTGGCCAGCCGCCGACATTTCCGACGACTATAGGGTCGTCCCCACGGCCCCAGGAATAGATTGGCCCACCACCGTCGTGTCCGACGACTATAGGGTCGTACCCACGACCAAGGGCCAAAGTTGCCCTGCCGCCGACATGTCCGACGACTATAGGGTCGTCCCCACGAGCCCGGGACTAGATTGGCCCGCCACCGTCATGTCCGACGACTATAGGGTCGTCTCCACGACCCCGGGACTAGGTTGGCCAGTCACCGACATGTCCTACGACTATGGGGTCGTCCCCACGACCACGAGACTAGGTTGGCCAGCCGCCGACATGTCCGACGACTATAGGGTCGTCCCCACGGCCCCGGGACTAGGTTGGCCTGCCGCCGACATGTCCGATGACTATAGGGTCGTCCCCACGAACCCGGGACTAGGTTGGCCAGTCACCGACATGTCCGACGACTATAGGGTCGTCCCCAAGACCACGGGCCAAAGTTGCCCTGCCGCCGACATGTCCGACGACTATAGGGTCGTCCCCACGACCCCGGGTCTAGGTTGGCCCGCCGCCGACTTTTCCGACGACTATAGGGTCGTCCCCACGACCCCGGGAGTAGGTTGGCCCGCCGCCGACTTGTCCGACGGCTATAGGGTCGTCCCCACGACCCCGGGACTAGGTTGGCCCGCCGCCGACTTGTCCGACGACTATAGGGTCGTCTCCACGACCCCGGGACTAGGTTGGCCAGCCGCCGACATGTCCGACGACTATAGGGTCGTCCCCGCGACCACGCGGCAAAGATGCCCTGCCGCCGACATGTCCGACGACTATAGGGTCGTCCCCACGACCCCGGGACTAGGTTGGCCCGCCGCCGACATGTCCGACGTCTATAGGGTCGTCTCCACGACCCCGGGACTAGGTTGGCCCGACGCCGACTTGTCCGACGACTATAGGGTCGTCCCCACGGCCCGGGACTAGGTTGGCCAGCCGCAGTCATGTCCGACGACTATAGGGTCGTCCCCACGACCCCGGGACTAGGTTGGCCCGCCGCCGACTTGTCCGACGACTATAGGGTCGCCCCCACGACCACGGGCCAAAGTTGCCCTGCCGCCGACATGTCCGACGACTATAGGGTCGTCCCCACGACCCCGGGCCAAAGCTGGCCAGCCGCCGACATGTCCGACGACTATAGGGTCGTCCCCACGACCCCGGGGCTAGATTGCCCCGGCACCGTCATGTCCGATGACTATAGGGTCGTCCCCACGACCCGGGCCAATGTTGGCCAGCCGCCGACATGTCCGACGACTATAGGGTCGTCCCCACGACCACGGGCCAAAGTTGCCCAGCCGCCAACATGTCCAACGACTATAGGGTCGTCCCCACGACCCGGGACTAGGTTGGCCAGCCGCAGACATGTCCGACGACTATAGGGCCGTCCCCACGACCCCGGGACTAGATTGGCCCGCCACCGTCATGTCCGACGACAATAGGGTCGCCCCCACGACCACGGGCCAAAGTTGCCCTGCCGCCGACATGTCCGACGACTATAGGGTCGTCCCCACGACCCAGGGTCTAGGTTGGCCCGCCGCCGACTTTTCCGACGACTATAGGGTCGTCCCCACGACCCCGGGACTAGATTGGCCCGCCGCCGACTTGTCTGACGACTATAGGGTCGTCCCTACCACCCCGGGACTAGGTTGGCAAGCCGCCGACATGTCCGGCGACTATAGGGTCGTCCCCACGACCCCGGGACTAGATTGGCCCGCCACCGTCATGTCCGACGACTATAGGGTCGTCCCCACGACCCCGGGACTAGGTTTGCCCGCCGCCGACATGTCCGACGTCTATAGGTTCGTCTCCACGACCCCGGGACTAGGTTGGCCCGCCGCCGACTTGTCCGACGGCTATAGAGTCGTCCCCACGACCCCGGGACTAGGTTGGCCAGCCGCAGACATGTCCGACGACTATAGGGTCGTCCCAACGAACCCGGGACTAGATTGGCCCGCCGCCGACTTGTCTGACGACTATAGGGTCGTCCCTACCACCCCGGGACTACGTTGGCAAGCCGCCGACATGTCCGATGACTATAGGGTCGTCCCCACGACCCCGGGACTAGGTCGGCCCGCCGCCGACATGTCCGACGACTATAGGGTCGTCCCCACGACCCCGGGGCTAGATTGCCCCGGCACCGTCATGTCCGATGACTATAGGGTCGTCTCCACGACCACGGGCCAATGTTGCCCAGCCACCGACATGTCCGCCGACTATAGGGCCGTCCCCACGACCCCGGGTCTAGATTGGCCCGTCACCGACATGTCCGACGACTATAGGGTCGTTCCCACGACCCCGGGACTAGATTGGCCCGCCACCATCGTGTCGGAGGTCTATAGGGTTGTCCCCACGACCACGGGCCAAGGTTGGCCAGCCGCCGACATGTCCGACGACTATAGGGTCGTCCCCACGACCACGGGCCAAAGTTGCCCAGCCGCCAACATGTCCAACGACTATAGGGTCGTCCCCACGACCCCGGGACTAGATTGGCCCCCCACCATCATGTCCGACGGCTATAGGGTCGTCCCCACGACCCCGGGACTAGATTGGCCCGCCACCGTCATTTCCGACGACTATAGGATCGTCCCCACGACCCCGGGATTAGGTTGGTCCGCCGCCAACTTGTCCGACGACGATAGGGTCGTCCCCACGTCCCCGGGACTAGGATGACCCGCCGCCGACTTGCCCGACGACTATAGGGTCGTCCCCACGACCCCGGGAGTAGGTTGGCCCGCCGCCGACTTGTCCGACGACTATAGGGTCGTCCCCACGACCCCGGGACTAGGTTGGCCCGCCGCCGACATGTCCGACGTCTATAGGTTCGTCTCCACGACCCCTGGACTAGGTTGGCCCGCCGCCGACTTGTCCGACGACTATAGGGTCGTCCCCACGGCCCGGGACTAGGTTGGCCAGCCGCAGACATGTCCGACGACTATAGGGTCGTCCCCACGACCCCGGGACTAGGTTGGCCAGCCGCCGACATGTCCGACGACTATAGGGTCGTCCCCGCGACCACGGGCCAAAGATGCCCTCCCGCCGACATGTCCGACGACTATAGGGTCGTCCCCGCGACCACGGGCCAAAGATGCCCTGCCGCCGACATGTCCGACGACTATAGGGTCGTCCCCACGACCCCGGGACTAGGTTGGCCCGCCGCCGACATGTCCGACGTCTATAGGGTCGTCCCCACGGCCCGGGACTAGGTTGGCCAGCCGCAGTCATGTCCGACGACTATAGGGTCGTCCCCGCGACCACGGGCCAAAGATGCCCTGCCGCCGACATGTCCGACGACTATAGTGTCGTCCCCACGACCCCGGGACTAGGTTGCCCTGCCGCCGACATGTCCGACGACTATAGGGTCGTCCCCACGACCCCGGGTCTAGGTTGGCCCGCCGCCGACTTTTCCGACGACTATAGGGTCGTCCCCACGACCCCGGGAGTAGGTTGGCCCGCCGCCGACTTGTCCGACGGCTATAGGGTCGTCCCCACGACCCCGGGACTAGGTTGGCCCGCCGCCGACTTGTCCGACGACTATAGGGTCGTCTCCACGACCCCGGGACTAGGTTGGCCAGCAGCCGACATGTCCGACGACTATAGGGTCGTCCCCGCGACCACGGGCCAAAGATGCCCTGCCGCCGACATGTCCGACGACTATAGTGTCGTCCCCACGACCCCGGGACTAGGTTGGCCCGCCGCCGACATGTCCGACGTCTATAGGGTCGTCTCCACGACCCCGGGACTAGGTTGGCCCGACGCCGACTTGTCCGACGACTATAGGGTCGTCCCCACGGCCCGGGACTAGGTTGGCCAGCCGCAGTCTTGTCCGACGACTATAGGGTCGTCCCCACGACCCCGGGACTAGGTTGGCCCGCCGCCGACTTGTCCGACGACTATAGGGTCGCCCCCACGACCACGGGCCAAAGTTGCCCTGCCGCCGACATGTCCGACGACTATAGGGTCGTCCCCACGACCCCGGGCCAAAGCTGGCCAGCCGCCGACATGTCCGACGACTATAGGGTCGTCCCCACGACCCCGGGGCTAGATTGCCCCGGCACCGTCATGTCCGATGACTATAGGGTCGTCCCCACGACCCGGGCCAATGTTGGCCAGCCGCCGACATGTCCGACGACTATAGGGTCGTCCCCACGACCACGGGCCAAAGTTGCCCAGCCGCCAACATGTCCAACGACTATAGGGTCGTCCCCACGACCCGGGACTAGGTTGGCCAGCCGCAGACATGTCCGACGACTATAGGGTCGTCCCCACGACCCCGGGACTAGATTCGCCCGCCACCGTCATGTCCGACGACAATAGGGTCGCCCCCACGACCACGGGCCAAAGTTGTCCTGCCGCCGACATGTCCGACGACTATAGGGTCGTCCCCACGACCCCGGGTCTAGGTTGGCCCGCCGCCGACTTTTCCGACGACTATAGGGTCGTCCCCACGACCCCGGGACTAGGTTGGCCCGCCGCCGACATGTCCGACGTCTATAGGTTCGTCTCCACGACCCCGGGACTAGGTTGGCCCGCCGCCGACTTGTCCGACGGCTATAGAGTCGTCCCCACGACCCCGGGACTAGGTTGGCCAGCCGCAGACATGTCCGACGACTATAGGGTCGTCCCCACGACCCCGGGACTAGATTGGCCCGCCGCCGACTTGTCTGACGACTATAGGGTCGTCCCTACCACCCCGGGACTAGGTTGGCAAGCCGCCGACATATCCGACGACTGTAGGGTCTTCCCCACGACCGCGGGCCAAATTTGGCCTGCCGCCGACATGTCCGACGACTATAGGGTCGTCCCCACGACCCCGGGACTAGGTTGGCCAGCCTCCGACATATCCGACGACTATAGGGTCGTCCCCACGACCACGGGCCAAAGTTGACCTGCCGCCGACATGTCCGACGACTATAGGGTCGTCCGCACGACCCCGGGACTAGATTGGCCCGCCACCGTCATGTCCGACGACAATAGGGTCGTCCCCACGACCACGGGCCAAAGCTGGCCAGCCGCCGACATGTCCGACGACTATAGGGTCGTCTCCACGACCCCGGGACTAGGTTGGCCCGCCACCGTCATGTCCGACGAATATAGGTTCGTGCCTACGACCCTGGGCATACGTTGGCCCGCCGCCGACATGTCCGACGACTATAGGGTCGTCCCCACGATCCCGCGACTAGGTTGGCCCGCCGCCGACTTGTCCGACGACTATAGGGTCGTCCCCACGACCCCGGGAGTAGGTTGGCCCGCCGCCGACTTGTCCGACGGCTATAGGGTCGTCCCCACGACCCCGGGACTAGGTTGGCCCGCCGCCGACTTGTCCGACGACTATAGGGTCGTCCCCACGACCCGGGCCAATGTTGGCCAGCCGCCGACATGTCCGACGACTATAGGGTCGTCCCCACGACCCCGGGGCTATGTTGGCCCGCCGCCGACATGTCCGAAGAATATAGGGTCGTTCCCACGACCCCGGGGCTAGATTGGCCCGGCACCGTCATGTCCGATGACTATAGGGTCGTCTCCACGACCACGGGCCAATGTTGCCCAGCCGCCGACATGTCCGCCGACTATAGGGTCGTCCCCACGACACCGGGTCTAGATTGGTCCGTCACCGACATGTCCGACGACTATAGGGTCGCCCCACGACCCCGGGACTAGGTTGGCCCGCCGCCGACTTGTCCGACGACTATAGGGTCGTCCCCACGACCCCGGGACTATGTTGGCCCGCCGCCGACTTGTCCGACGACTATAGGGTCGTTCCCACGACCCCGGGGCTAGATTGGCCCGGCACCGTCATGTCCGATGACTATAGGGTCGTCTCCACGACCACGGGCCAATGTTGCCCAGCCGCCGACATGTCCGCCGACTATAGGGTCGTCCCCACGACCCCGGGTCTAGATTGGTCCGTCACCGACATGTCCGACGACTATAGGGTCGCCCCACGACCCCGGGACTAGGTTGGCCCGCCGCCGACTTGTCCGACGACTATAGGGTCGTCCCCACGACCCCGGGACTATGTTGGCCCGCCGCCGACTTGTCCGACGACTATAGGGTCGTTCCCACGACCCCGGGAATAGATTGGCCCGCCACCATCGTGTCGGAGGTCTATAGGGTTGTCCCCACGACCACGGGCCAAAGTTGGCCAGCCGCCGACATGTCCGACGACTATAGGGTCGTCCCCACGACCACGGGCCAAAGTTGCCCAGCCGCCAACATGTCCAACGACTATAGGGTCGTCCCCACGACCCCGGGACTAGATTGGCCCCCCACCATCATGTCCGACGGCTATAGGGTCGTCCCCACGACCCCGGGACTAGATTGGCCCGCCACCGTCATTTCCGACGACTATAGGATCGTCCCCACGACCCCGGGATTAGGTTGGTCCGCCGCCAACTTGTCCGACGACGATAGGGTCGTCCCCACGTCCCCGGGACTAGGATGACCCGCCGCCGACTTGCCCGACGACTATAGGGTCGTCCCCACGACCCCGGGACTATGTTGGCCCGCCGCCGACATGTCCGAAGAATATAGGGTCGTTCCCACGACCCCGGGGCTTGATTGCCCCGGCACCGTCATGTCCGATGACTATAGGGTCGTCCCCACGACCCGGGCCAATGTTGGCCAGCCGCCGACATGTCCGACGACTATAGGGTCGTCCCCACGACCGCGGGCCAAAGTTGCCCAGCCGCCAACATGTCCAACGACTATAGGGTCGTCCCCACGACCCGGGACTAGGTTGGCCAGCCGCAGACATGTCCGACGACTATAGGGTCGTCCCCACGACCCCGGGACTAGATTGGCCCGCCACCGTCATGTCCGACGACTATAGGGTCGCCCCCACGACCACGGGCCAAAGTTGCCCTGCCGCCGACATGTCCGACGACTATAGGGTCGTCCCCACGACCCCGGGTCTAGGTTGGCCCGCCGCCGACATGTCCGAAGAATATAGGGTCGTCCCCACGACCCCGGGACTAGGTTGGCCCGCCGCCGACATGTCCGACGTCTATAGGTTCGTCTCCACGACCCCGGGACTAGGTTGGCCCGCCGCCGACTTGTCCGACGACTATAGAGTCGTCCCCACGACCCCGGGACTAGGTTGGCCAGCCGCAGACATGTCCGACGACTATAGGGTCGTCCCCACGACCCCGGGACTAGATTGGCCCGCCGCCGACTTGTCGGACGACTATAGGGTCGTCCCTACCACCCCGGGACTAGGTTGGCAAGCCGCCGACATGTCCGATGACTATAGGGTCGTCCCCACGACCCCGGGACTAGGTCGGCCCGCCGCCGACATGTCCGACGACTATAGGGTCGTCCCCACGACCCGGGCCAATGTTGGCCAGCCGCCGACATGTCCGACGACTATAGGGTCGTCTCCACGACCCCGGGACTAGGTTGGCCAGCCGCCGACATGTCCGACGACTATAGGGTCGTCCACGCGACCACGGGCCAAAGATGCCCTGCCGCCGACATGTCCGACGACTATAGGGTCGTCCCCACGACCCCGGGACTAGGTTGGCCCGCCGCCGACATGTCCGACGTCTATAGGGTCGTCCCCACGACCCGGGCCAATGTTGGCCAGCCGCCGACATGTCCGACGACTATAGGGTCGTCCCCACGACCCCGGGACTAGATTGGCCCGCCACCGTCATGTCCGACGACTATAGGGTCGCCCCCACGACCACGGGCCAAAGTTGCCCTGCCGCCGACATGTCCGACGACTATAGGGTCGTCCCCACGACCCCGGGTCTAGGTTGGCCCGCCGCCGACTTTTCCGACGACTATAGGGTCGTCCCCACGACCACGGGCCAAAGTTGCCCAGCCGCCAACATGTCCAACGACTATAGGGTCGTCCCCACGACCCGGGACTAGGTTGGCCAGCCGCAGACATGTCCGACGACTATAGGGACGTCCCCACGACCCCGGGACTAGATTGGCCCGCCACCGTCATGTCCGACGACTATAGGGTCGTCCCCACGACCCCGGGACTAGGTTGGCCCGCCGCCGACATGTCCGACGTCTATAGGTTCGTCTCCACGTCCCCGGGACTAGGTTGGCCCGCCGCCGACTTGTCCGACGACTATAGAGTCGTCCCCACGACCCCGGGACTAGGTTGGCCAGCCGCGGACATGTCCGACGACTATAGGGTCGTCCCCACGACCCGGGCCAATGTTGGCCAGCCGCCGACATGTCCGACGACTATAGGGTCGTCCCCACGACCCCGGGGCTATGTTGGCCCGCCGCCGACATGTCCGAAGAATATAGGGTCGTTCCCACGACCCCGGGGCTAGATTGGCCCGGCACCGTCATGTCCGATGACTATAGGGTCGTCTCCACGACCACGGGCCAATGTTGCCCAGCCGCCGACATGTCCGCCGACTATAGGGTCGTCCCCACGACCCCGGGTCTAGATTGGTCCGTCACCGACATGTCCGACGACTATAGGGTCGCCCCACGACCCCGGGACTAGGTTGGCCCGCCGCCGACTTGTCCGACGACTATAGGGTCGTCCCCACGACCCCGGGACTATGTTGGCCCGCCGCCGACTTGTCCGACGACTATAGGGTCGTTCCCACGACCCCGGGGCTAGATTGGCCCGGCACCGTCATGTCCGATGACTATAGGGTCGTCTCCACGACCACGGGCCAATGTTGCCCAGCCGCCGACATGTCCGCCGACTATAGGGTCGTCCCCACGACCCCGGGTCTAGATTGGTCCGTCACCGACATGTCCGACGACTATAGGGTCGCCCCACGACCCCGGGACTAGGTTGGCCCGCCGCCGACTTGTCCGACGACTATAGGGTCGTCCCCACGACCCCGGGACTATGTTGGCCCGCCGCCGACTTGTCCGACGACTATAGGGTCGTTCCCACGACCCCGGGACTAGATTGGCCCGCCACCATCGTGTCGGAGGTCTATAGGGTTGCCCCACGACCACGGGCCAAAGATGGCCAGCCGCCGACATGTCCGACGACTATAGGGTCGTCCCCACGACCACGGGCCAAAGTTGCCCAGCCGCCAACATGTCCAACGACTATAGGGTCGTCCCCACGACCCCGGGACTAGATTGGCCCGCCGCCGACTTGTCTGACGACTATAGGGTCGTCCCTACCACCCCGGGACTAGGTTGGCAAGCCGCCGACATGTCCGATGACTATAGGGTCGTCCCCACGACCCCGGGACTAGGTCGGCCCGCCGCCGACACGTCCGACGACTATAGGGTCGTCCCCACGACCCGGGCCAATGTTGGCCAGCCGCCGACATGTCCGACGACTATAGGGTCGTCCCCACGACCCCGGGACTATGTTGGCCCGCCGCCGACATGTCCGAAGAATATAGGGTCGTTCCCACGACCCCGGGGCTAGATTTCCCCGGCACCGTCATGTCCAATGACTATAGGGTCGTCTCCACGACCACGGGCCAATGTTGCCCAGCCGCCGACATGTCCGCCGACTATAGGGTCGTCCCCACGACCCCGGGTCTAGATTGGCCCGCCACCGACATGTCCGACGACTATAGGGTCGCCCCACGACCCCGGGACTAGGTTGGCCCGCCGCCGACTTGTCCGACGACTATAGGGTCGTCCCCACGACTCCGGGACTAGGTTGGCCAGCCTCCGACATATCCGACGACTATAGGGTCGTCCCCACGACCACGGGCCAAAGTTGACCTGCCGCCGACATGTCCGACGACTATAGGGTCGTCCGCACGACCCCGGGACTAGATTGGCCCGCCACCGTCATGTCCGACGACAATAGGGTCGTCCCCACGACCACGGGCCAAAGCTGGCCAGCCGCCGACATGTCCGACGACTATAGGGTCGTCTCCACGACCCCGGGACTAGGTTGGCCAGCCGCCGACATGTCCGACGACTATAGGGTCGTCCCCACGACCACGGGCCAAAGCTGGCCAGCCGCCGACATGTCCGACGACTATAGGGTCGTCTCCACGACCCCGGGACTAGATTGGCCCGCCACCGTCATGTCCGACGAATATAGGTTCGTGCCTACGACCCTGGGCATACGTTGTCCCGCCGCCGACATGTCCGACGACTATAGGGTCGTCCCCACGACCCCGGGACTAGGTTGGCCCGCCGCCGACTTGTCCGACGACTATAGGGTCGTCTCCACGACCCCGGGACTAGGTTGGCCAGCCGCCGACATGTCCGACGACTATAGGGTCGTCCCCGCGACCACGGGCCAAAGATGCCCTGCCGCCGACATGTCCGACGACTATAGGGTCGTCCCCACGACCCCGGGACAAGATTGGCCCGCCACCGTCATGTCCGACGACATAGGGTCGTCCCCGCGACCACGGGCCAAAGATGCCCTGCCGCCGACATGTCCGACGACTATAGGGTCGTCTCCACGACCCCGGGACTAGGCTGGCCAGCCGCCGACATGTCCGACGACTATAGGGTCGTCTCCACGACCACGGGCCAAAGTTGCCCTGCCGCCGACATGTCCGACGACTATAGGGTCGTCCCCACGACCCCGGGCCAAAGCTGGCCAGCCGCCGACATGTCCGACGACTATAGGGTCGTCCCCACGACCCCGGGACTATGTTGGCCCGCCGCCGACATGTCCGAAGAATATAGGGTCGTTCCCACGACCCCGGGGCTAGATTGCCCCGGCACCGTCATGTCCGATGACTATAGGGTCGTCCCCACGACCCGGGCCAATGTTGGCCAGCCGCCGACATGTCCGACGAATATAGGGTCGTCCCCACGACCGCGGGCCAAAGTTGCCCAGCCGCCAACATGTCCAACGACTATAGGGTCGTCCCCACGACCCGGGACTAGGTTGGCCAGCCGCAGACATGTCCGACGACTATAGGGTCGTCCCCACGACCCCGGGACTAGATTGGCCCGCCACCGTCATGTCCGACGACTATAGGGTCGCCCCCACGACCACGGGCCAAAGTTGCCCTGCCGCCGACATGTCCGACGACTATAGGGTCGTCCCCACGACCCCGGGTCTAGGTTGGCCCGCCGCCGACATGTCCGAAGAATATAGGGTCGTCCCCACGACCCCGGGACTAGGTTGGCCCGCCGCCGACATGTCCGACGTCTATAGGTTCGTCTCCACGACCCCGGGACTAGGTTGGCCCGCCGCCGACTTGTCCGACGACTATAGAGTCGTCCCCACGACCCCGGGACTAGGTTGGCCAGCCGCAGACATGTCCGACGACTATAGGGTCTTCCCCACGACCCCGGGACTAGATTGGCCCGCCGCCGACTTGTCGGACGACTATAGGGTCGTCCCTACCACCCCGGGACTAGGTTGGCCAGCCGCCGACATGTCCGACGACTATAGGGTCGTCCACGCGACCACGGGCCAAAGATGCCCTGCCGCCGACATGTCCGACGACTATAGGGTCGTACCCACGACCCCGGGACTAGGTTGGCCCGCCGCCGACATGTCCGACGTCTATAGGGTCGTCTCCACGACCCCGGGACTAGGTTGGCCCGCCACCGTCATGTCCGACGAATATAGGTTCGTGCCTACGACCCTGGGCATACGTTGTCCCGCCGACATGTCCGACGACTATAGGGTCGTCCCCACGACCCCGGGACTAGGTTGGCCCGCCGCCGACTTGTCCGACGACTATAGGGTCGTCTCCACGACCCCGGGACTAGGTTGGCCAGCCGCCGACATGTCCGACGACTATAGGGTCGTCCCCGCGACCACGGGCCAAAGATGCCCTGCCGCCGACATGTCCGACGACTATAGGGTCGTACCCACGACCCCGGGACTAGGTTGGCCCGCCGCCGACATGTCCGACGTCTATAGGGTCGTCTCCACGACCCCGGGACTAGGTTGGCCCGCCGCCGACTTGTCCGACGACTATAGGGTCGTCCCCACGACCCCGGGACTAGGTTGGCCCGCCGCCGACTTGTCCGACGGCTATAGGGTCGTCCCCACGACCCCGGGAGTAGGTTGGCCCGCCGCCGACTTGTCCGACGACTATAGTGTCGTCTCCACGACCCCGGGACTAGGTTGGCCAGCCGCCGACATATCCGACGACTATAGGGTCGTCCCCGCGACCACGGGCCAAAGATGCCCTGCCGCCGACATGTCCGACGACTATAGGGTCGTCCCCACGACCCCGGGTCTAGGTTGGCCCGCCGCCGACTTTTCCGACGACTATAGGGTCGTCCCCACGACCCCGGGAGTAGGTTGGCCCGCCGCCGACTTGTCCGACGGCTATAGGGTCGTCCCCACGACCCCGGGACTAGGTTGGCCCGCCGCCGACTTGTCCGACGACTATAGGGTCGTCTCCACGACCCCGGGACTAGGTTGGCCAGCCGCCGACATGTCCGACGACTATAGGGTCGTCCCAGCGACCACGGGCCAAAGATGCCCTGCCGCCGACATGTCCGACGACTATAGGGTCGTCCCCACGACCCCGGGACTAGGTTGGCCCGCCGCCGACATGTCCGACGTCTATAGGGTCGTCTCCACGACCCCGGGACTAGGTTGGCCCGACGCCGACTTGTCCGACGACTATAGGGTCGTCCCCACGGCCCGGGACTAGGTTGGCCAGCCGCAGACATGTCCGACGACTATAGGGTCGTCCCCACGACCCCGGGCCAAAGCTGGCCAGCCGCCAACATGTCCGACGCCTATAGGGTCGTCCCCACGACCCCGGGACTAGGTTGGCCCGCCGCCGACTTGTCCGACTACTATAGGGTCGTCTCCACGACCCCGGGACTAGGTTGTCCAGCCGCCGACATGTCCGACGACTATAGGGTCGTCCCCGCGACCACGGGCCAAAGATGCCCTGCCGCCGACATGTCCGACGACTATAGGGTCGTCCCCACGACCCCGGGACTAGGTTGGCCCGCCGCCGACATGTCCGACGTCTATAGGGTCGTCTCCACGACCCCGGGACTAGGTTGGCCCGACGCCGACTTGTCCGACGACTATAGGGTCGTCCCCACGGCCCGGGACTAGGTTGGCCAGCCGCAGACATGTCCGACGACTATAGGGTCGTCCCCACGACCCCGGGCCAAAGCTGGCCAGCCGCCAACATGTCCGACGCCTATAGGGTCGTCCCCACGACCCCGGGACTAGGTTGGCCCGCCGCCGACTTGTCCGACGACTATAGGGTCGCCTCCACGACCCCGGGACTAGGTTGGCCCGCCGCCGACATGTCCGACGACTATAGGGTCGTCCCCACGACCCCGGGACTAGGTTGGCCCGCCGCCGACTTGTCCGACGACTATAGGGTCGTCCCCACGACCCCAGGACTAGGTTGGCCCGCCGCCAACATGTCCGACGTCTATAGGGTCGTCTCCACGACCCCGGGACTAGGTTGGCCCGCCGCCGACTTGTCCGACGACTATAGGGTCGTCCCCACGGCCCGGGACTAGGTTGGCCAGCCGCAGACATGTCCGACGACTATAGGGTCGTCCCCACGACCCCGGGACAAGATTGGCCCGCCACCGTCATGTCCGACGACTATAGGGTCGTCCCCGCGACCACGGGCCAAAGATGCCCTGCCGCCGACATGTCCGACGACTATAGGGTCGTCTCCACGACCCCGGGACTAGGTTGGCCAGCCGCCGACATGTCCGACGACTATAGGGTCGCCCCCACGACCACGGGCCAAAGTTGCCCTGCCGCCGACATGTCCGACGACTATAGGGTCGTCCCCACGACCGCGGGCCAAATTTGGCCTGCCGCCGACATGTCCGACGACTATAGGGTCGTCCCCACGACCCCGGGACTAGGTTGGCCAGCCTCCGACATATCCGACGACTATAGGGTCGTCCCCACGACCACGGGCCAAAGTTGACCTGCCACCGACATGTCCGACGACTATAGGGTCGTCCGCACAACCCCGGGACTAGATTGGCCCGCCACCGTCATGTCCGACGACAATAGGGTCGTCCCCACGACCACGGGCCAAAGCTGGCCAGCCGCCGACATGTCCGACGACTATAGGGTCGTCTCCACGACCCCGGGACTAGGTTGGCCAGCCGCCGACATGTCCGACGACTATAGGGTCGTCTCCACGACCCCGGGACTAGATTGGCCCGCCACCGTCATGTCCGACGAATATAGGTTCGTGCCTACGACCCTGGGCATACGTTGGCCCGCCGCCGACATCTCCGACGACTATAGGGTCGTCCCCACGACCCCGGGACTAGGTTGGCCCGCCGCCGACTTGTCCGACGACTATAGGGTCGTCCCCACGACCCCGGGACTAGGTTGGCCCGCCGCCGACATGTCCGACGTCTATAGGGTCGTCTCCACGACCCCGGGACTAGGTTGGCCCGCCGCCGACTTGTCCGACGACTATAGGGTCGTCCCCACGGCCCGGGACTAGGTTGGCCAGCCGCAGACATGTCCGACGACTATAGGGTCGTCCCCACGACCCCGGGACAAGATTGGCCCGCCACCGTCATGTCCGACGACTATAGGGTCGTCCCCGCGACCACGGGCCAAAGATGCCCTGCCGCCGACATGTCCGACGACTATAGGGTCGTCCCCACGACCCCGGGACTAGGTTGGCCCGCCGACGACATGTCCGACGTTTATAGGGTCGTCTCCACGACCCCTGGACTAGGTTGGCCCGCCGCAGACATGTCCGACGACTATAGGGTCGTCCCCACGACCCCGGGACTAGATTGGCCCGCCACCGTCATGTACGACGACTATAGGGTCGCCCCCACGACCACGGGCCAAAGTTGCCCTGCCGCCGACATGTCCGACGACTATAGGGTCGTCCCCACGACCCCGGGACTAGATTGGCCCGCCACCGTCATGTACGACGACTATAGGGTCGCCCCCACGACCACGGGCCAAAGTTGCCCTGCCGCCGACATGTCCGACGACTATAGGGTCGTCCCCACGACCCCGGGACTAGGTTGGCCCGCCGCCGACTTGTCCGACGACTATAGGGTCGTCCCCACGACCCCGGGACTAGGTTGGCCCGCCGCCGACATGTCCGACGTCTATAGGGTCGTCTCCACGACCCCGGGACTAGGTTGGCCCGCCGCCGACTTGTCCGACGACTATAGGGTCGTCCCCACGGCCCGGGACTAGGTTGGCCAGCCGCAGACATGTCCGACGACTATAGGGTCGTCCCCACGACCCCGGGACTAGATTGGCCCGCCACCGTCATGTACGACGACTATAGGGTCGCCCCCACGACCACGGGCCAAAGTTGCCCTGCCGCCGACATGTCCGACGACTATAGGGTCGTCCCCACGACCCCGGGTCTAGGTTGGCCCGCCGCCGACTTTTCCGACGACTATAGGGTCGTCCCCACGACCCCGGGAGTAGGTTGGCCCGCCGCCGACTTGTCCGACGACTATAGAGTCGTTCCCACGACCCCGGGACTAGGTTGGCCAGCCGCGGACATGTCCGACGACTATAGGGTCGTCCCCACGACCCCGGGACTAGATTGGCCCGCCGCCGACTTGTCTGACGACTATAGGGTCGTCCCTACCACCCCGGGACTAGGTTGGCAAGCCGCCGACATGTCCGATGACTATAGGGTCGTCCCCACGACCCCGGGACTAGGTCGGCCCGCCGCCGACATGTCCGACGACTATAGGGTCGTCCCCACGACCCGGGCCAATGTTGGCCAGCCGCAGACATGTCCGACGACTATAGGGTCGTCCCCACGACCCCGGGACAAGATTGGCCCGCCACCGTCATGTCCGACGACTATAGGGTCGTCCCCGCGACCACGGGCCGAAGATGCCCTGCCGCCGACATGTCCGACGACTATAGGGTCGTCCCCACGACCCCGGGACTAGGTTGGCCCGCCGACGACATGTCCGACGTTTATAGGGTCGTCTCCACGACCCCTGGACTAGGTTGGCCCGCCGCCGACTTGTCCGACGACTATAGGGTCGTCCCCACGGCTCGGGACTAGGTTGGCCAGCCGCAGACATGTCCGACGACTATAGGGTCGTCCCCACGACCCCGGGACTAGATTGGCCCGCCACCGTCATGTACGACGACTATAGGGTCGCCCCCACGACCACGGGCCAAAGTTGCCCTGCCGCCGACATGTCCGACGACTATAGGGTCGTCCCCACGACCCCGGGCCAAAGCTGGCCAGCCGCCGACATGTCCGACGACTATAGGGTCGTCCCCACGACCCCGGGACTATGTTGGCCCGCCGCCGACATGTCCGAAGAATATAGGGTCGTTCCCACGACCCCGGGGCTAGATTGCCCCGGCACCGTCATGTCCGATGACTATAGGGTCGTCCCCACGACCCGGGCCAATGTTGGCCAGCCGCCGACATGTCCGACGACTATAGGGTCGTCCCCACGACCACGGGCCAAAGTTGCCCAGCCGCCAACATGTCCAACGACTATAGGGTCGTCCCCACGACCCGGGACTAGGTTGGCCAGCCGCAGACATGTCCGACTACTATAGGGTCGTCCCCACGACCCCGGGACTAGATTGGCCCGCCACCGTCATGTCCGACGACTATAGGGTCGCCCCCACGACCACGGGCCAAAGTTGCCCTGCCGCCGACATGTCCGACGACTATAGGGTCGTCCCCACGACCCCGGGTCTAGGTTGGCCCGCCGCCGACTTTTCCGACGACTATAGGGTCGTCCCCACGACCACGGGCCAAAGTTGCCCAGCCGCCAACATGTCCAACGACTATAGGGTCGTCCCCACGACCCGGGCCAAAGTTGGCCAGCCGCAGACATGTCCGACGACTATAGGGTCGTCCCCACGACCCCGGGACAAGATTGGCCCGCCACCGTCATGTCCGACGACTATAGGGTCGTCCCCGCGACCACGGGCCAAAGATGCCCTGCCGCCGACATGCCCGACGACTATAGGGTCGTCCCCACGACCCCGGGACTAGGTTGGCCCGCCGACGACATGTCCGACGTTTATAGGGTCGTCTCCACGACCCCTGGACTAGGTTGGCCCGCCGCCGACTTGTCCGACGACTATAGGGTCGTCCCCACGGCCCGGGACTAGGTTGGCCAGCCGCAGACATGTCCGACGACTATAGGGTCGTCCCCACGACCCCGGGACTAGATTGGCCCGCCACCGTCATGTACGACGACTATAGGGTCGCCCCCACGACCACGGGCCAAAGTTGCCCTGCCGCCGACATGTCCGACGACTATAGGGTCGTCCCCACGACCCCGGGCCAAAGCTGGCCAGCCGCCGACATGTCCGACGACTATAGGGTCGTCCCCACGACCCCGGGACTATGTTGGCCCGCCGCCGACATGTCCGAAGAATATAGGGTCGTTCCCACGACCCCGGGGCTAGATTGCCCCGGCACCGTCATGTCCGATGACTATAGGGTCGTCCCCACGACCCGGGCCAATGTTGGCCAGCCGCCGACATGTCCGACGACTATAGGGTCGTCCCCACGACCACGGGCCAAAGTTGCCCAGCCGCCAACATGTCCAACGACTATAGGGTCGTCCCCACGACCCGGGACTAGGTTGGCCAGCCGCAGACATGTCCGACGACTATAGGGTCGTCCCCACGACCCCGGGACTAGATTGGCCCGCCACCGTCATGTCCGACGACTATAGGGTCGCCCCCACGACCACGGGCCAAAGTTGCCCTGCCGCCGACATGTCCGACGACTATAGGGTCGTCCCCACGACCCCGGGTCTAGGTTGGCCCGCCGCCGACTTTTCCGACGACTATAGGGTCGTCCCCACGACCACGGGCCAAAGTTGCCCAGCCGCCAACATGTCCAACGACTATAGGGTCGTCCCCACGACCCGGGACTAGGTTGGCCAGCCGCAGACATGTCCGACGACTATAGGGTCGTCCCCACAACCCCGGGACTAGATTGGCCCGCCACCGTCATGTCCGACGACTATAGGGTCGTCCCCACGACCCCGGGACTAGGTTGGCCCGCCGCCGACATGTCCGACGTCTATAGGTTCGTCTCCACGACCCCGGGACTAGGTTGGCCCGCCGCCGACTTGTCCGACGACTATAGAGTCGTCCCCACGACCCCGGGACTAGGTTGGCCAGCCGCGGACATGTCCGACGACTATAGGGTCGTCCCCACGACCCCGGGACTAGATTGGCCCGCCGCCGACTTGTCTGACGACTATAGGGTCGTCCCTAGCACCCCGGGACTAGGTTGGCAAGCCGCCGACATGTCCGATGACTATAGGGTCGTCCCCACGACCCCGGGTCTAGATTGGTCCGTCACCGACATGTCCGAAGAATATAGAGTCGTTCCCACGACCCCGGGGCTAGATTGCCCCGGCACCGTCATGTCCGATGACTATAGGGTCGTCTCCACGACCACGGGCCAATGTTGCCCAGCCGCCGACATGTCCGCCGACTATAGGGTCGTCCCCACGACCCCGGGTCTAGATTGGTCCGTCACCGACATGTCCGACGACTATAGGGTCGCCCCACGACCCCGGGACTAGGTTGGCCCGCCGCCGACTTGTCCGACGACTATAGGGTCGTCCCCACGACCCCGGGACTATGTTGGCCCGCCGCCGACTTGTCCGACGACTATAGGGTCGTTCCCACGACCCCTGGACTAGGTTGGCCCGCCGCCGACTTGTCCGACGACTATAGGGTCGTCCCCACGGCCCGGGACTAGGTTGGCCAGCCGCAGATATGTCCGACGACTATAGGGTCGTCCCCACGACCCCGGGTCTAGATTGGTCCGTCACCGACATGTCCGACGACTATAGGGTCGCCCCACGACCCCGGGTCTAGATTGGTGCGTCACCGACATGTCCGACGACTATAGGGTCGCCGCACGACCCCGGGACTAGGTTGGCCCGCCGACGATATGTCCGACGTCTATAGGGTCGTCTCCACGACCCCTGGACTAGGTTGGCCCGCCGCCGACTTGTCCGACGACTATAGGGTCGTCCCCACGGCCCGGGACTAGGTTGGCCAGCCGCAGATATGTCCGACGACTATAGGGTCGTCCCCACGACCCCGGGACAAGATTGGCCCGCCACCGTCATGTCCGACGACTATAGGGTCGTCCCCGCGACCACGGGCCAAAGATGCCCTGCCGCCGACATGTCCGACGACTATAGGGTCGTCCCCACGACCCCGGGTCTAGGTTGGCCCGCCGCCGACTTTTCCGAAGACTATAGGGTCGTCCCCACGACCCCGGGAGTAGGTTGGCCCGCCGCCGACTTGTCCTACGGCTATAGGGTCGTCCCCACGACCCCGGGACTAGGTTGGCCCGCCGCCGACTTGTCCGACGACTATAGGGTCGTCCCCACGGCCCGGGACTAGGTTGGCCAGCCGCAGACATGTCCGACGACTATAGGGTCGTCCCCACGACCCCGGGGCAAGATTGGCCCGCCACCGTCATGTCCGACGACCATAGGGTCGTCCCCGCGACCACGGGCCAAAGATGCCCTGCCGCCGACATGTCCGACGACTATAGGGTCGTCTCCACGACCCCGGGACTAGGTTGGCCAGCCGCCGACATGTCCGACGACTATAGGGTCGCCCCCACGACCACGGGCCAAAGTTGCCCTGCCGCCGACATGTCCGACGACTATAGGGTCGTCCCCACGACCGCGGGCCAAATTTGGCCTGCCGCCGACATGTCCGACGACTATAGGGTCGTCCCCACGACCCCGGGACTAGGTTGGCCGGCCTCCGACATATCCGACGACTATAGGGTCGTCTCCACGACCCCGGGACTAGGTTGGCCAGCCGCCGACATGTCCGACGACTATAGGGTCGTCCCCGCGACCACGGGCCAAAGATGCCCTGCCGCCGACATGTCCGACGACTATAGGGCCGTCCCCACGACCCCGGGACTAGGTTGGCCCGCCGCCGACATGTCCGACGTCTATAGGGTCGTCTCCACGACCCCGGGACTAGGTTGGCCCGCCGCCGACTTGTCCGACGACTATAGGGTCGTCCCCACGGCCCGGGACTAGGTTGGCCAGCCGCAGACATGTCCGACGACTATAGGGTCGTCCCCACGACCCCGGGACAAGATTGGCCCGCCACCGTCATGTCCGACGACTATAGGGTCGTCCCCGCGACCACGGGCCAAAGATGCCCTGCCGCCGACATGTCCGACGACTATAGGGTCGTCCCCACGACCCCGGGACTAGGTTGGCCCGCCGACGACATGTCCGACGTTTATAGGGTCGTCTCCACGACCCCTGGACTAGGTTGGCCCGCCGCCGACTTGTCCGACGACTATAGGGTCGTCCCCACGGCCCGGGACTAGGTTGGCCAGTCGCAGACATGTCCGACGACTATAGGGTCGTCCCCACGACCCCGGGACTAGATTGGCCCGCCACCGTCATGTACGACGACTATAGGGTCGCCCCCACGACCACGGGCCAAAGTTGCCCTGCCGCCGACATGTCCGACGACTATAGGGTCGTCCCCACGACCCCGGGTCTAGGTTGGCCCGCCGCCGACTTTTCCGACGACTATAGGGTCGTCCCCACGACCCCGGGAGTAGGTTGGCCCGCCGCCGACTTGTCCGACGGCTATAGGGTCGTCCCCACGACCCCGGGACTAGGTTGGCCCGCCGCCGACTTGTCCGACGACTATAGGGTCGTCTCCACGACCCCGGGACTAGGTTGGCCAGCCGCCGACATGTCCGACGACTATAGGGTCGCCCCCACGACCACGGGCCAAAGTTGCCCTGCCGCCGACATGTCCGACGACTATAGGGTCGTCCCCACGACCCCGGGCCAAAGCTGGCCAGCCGCCGACATGTCCGACGACTATAGGGTCGTCCCCACGACCCCGGGACTATGTTGGCCCGCCGCCGACATGTCCGAAGAATATAGGGTCGTTCCCACGACCCCGGGGCTAGATTGCCCCGGCACCGTCATGTCCGATGACTATAGGGTCGTCCCCACGACCCCGGGACTAGATTGGCCCGCCGCCGACTTGTCTGACGACTATAGGGTCGTCCCTACCACCCCGGGACTAGGTTGGCAAGCCACCGACATGTCCGACGACTATAGGGTCGCCCCACGACCCCGGGACTAGGTTGGCCCGCCGCCGACATGTCCGAGGACTATAGGGTCGTCCCCACGACCCCGGGACTAGGTTGGCCAGCCTCCGACATATCCGACGACTATAGGGTCGTCCCCACGACCACGGGCCAAAGTTGACCTGCCGCCGACATGTCCGACGACTATAGGGTCGTCCGCACGACCCCGGGACTAGATTGGCCCGCCACCGTCATGTCCGACGACAATAGGGTCGTCCCCACGACCACGGGCCAAAGCTGGCCAGCCGCCGACATGTCCGACGACTATAGGGTCGTCTCCACGACCCCGGGACTAGGTTGGCCAGCCGCCGACATGTCCGACGACTATAGGGTCGTCCCCACGACCACGGGCCAAAGCTGGCCAGCCGCCGACATGTCCGACGACTATAGGGTCGTCTCCACGACCCCGGGACTAGATTGGCCCGCCACCGTCATGTCCGACGAATATAGGTTCGTGCCTACGACCCTGGGCATACGTTGTCCCGCCGCCGACATGTCCGACGACTATAGGGTCGTCCCCACGACCCCGGGACTAGGTTGGCCCGCCGCCGACTTGTCCGACGACTATAGGGTCGTCTCCACGACCCCGGGACTAGGTTGGCCAGCCGCCGACATGTCCGACGACTATAGGGTCGTCCCCGCGACCACGGGCCAAAGATGCCCTGCCGCCGACATGTCCGACGACTATAGGGTTGTCCCCACGACCCCGGGACAAGATTGGCCCGCCACCGTCATGTCCGACGACTATAGGGTCGTCCCCGCGACCACGGGCCAAAGATGCCCTGCCGCCGACATGTCCGACGACTATAGGGTCGTCTCCACGACCCCGGGACTAGGTTGGCCAGCCGCCGACATGTCCGACGACTATAGGGTCGTCTCCACGACCACGGGCCAAAGTTGCCCTGCCGCCGACATGTCCGACGACTATAGGGTCGTCCCCACGACCCCGGGCCAAAGCTGGCCAGCCGCCGACATGTCCGACGACTATAGGGTCGTCCCCACGACCCCGGGACTATGTTGGCCCGCCGCCGACATGTCCGAAGAATATAGGGTCGTTCCCACGACCCCGGGGCTAGATTGCCCCGGCACCGTCATGTCCGATGACTATAGGGTCGTCCCCACGACCCGGGCCAATGTTGGCCAGCCGCCGACATGTCCGACGACTATAGGGTCGTCCCCACGACCGCGGGCCAAAGTTGCCCAGCCGCCAACATGTCCAACGACTATAGGGTCGTCCCCACAACCCCGGGACTAGATTGGCCCGCCACCGTCATGTCCGACGACTATAGGGTCGTCCCCACGACCCCGGGACTAGGTTGGCCCGCCGCCGACATGTCCGACGTCTATAGGTTCGTCTCCACGACCCCGGGACTAGGTTGGCCCGCCGCCGACTTGTCCGACGACTATAGAGTCGTCCCCACGACCCCGGGACTAGGTTGGCCAGCCGCGGACATGTCCGACGACTATAGGGTCGTCCCCACGACCCCGGGACTAGATTGGCCCGCCGCCGACTTGTCTGACGACTATAGGGTCGTCCCTAGCACCCCGGGACTAGGTTGGCAAGCCGCCGACATGTCCGATGACTATAGGGTCGTCCCCACGACCCCGGGTCTAGATTGGTCCGTCACCGACATGTCCGAAGAATATAGAGTCGTTCCCACGACCCCGGGGCTAGATTGCCCCGGCACCGTCATGTCCGATGACTATAGGGTCGTCTCCACGACCACGGGCCAATGTTGCCCAGCCGCCGACATGTCCGCCGACTATAGGGTCGTCCCCACGACCCCGGGTCTAGATTGGTCCGTCACCGACATGTCCGACGACTATAGGGTCGCCCCACGACCCCGGGACTAGGTTGGCCCGCCGCCGACTTGTCCGACGACTATAGGGTCGTCCCCACGACCCCGGGACTATGTTGGCCCGCCGCCGACTTGTCCGACGACTATAGGGTCGTTCCCACGACCCCTGGACTAGGTTGGCCCGCCGCCGACTTGTCCGACGACTATAGGGTCGTCCCCACGGCCCGGGACTAGGTTGGCCAGCCGCAGATATGTCCGACGACTATAGGGTCGTCCCCACGACCCCGGGTCTAGATTGGTCCGTCACCGACATGTCCGACGACTATAGGGTCGCCCCACGACCCCGGGTCTAGATTGGTGCGTCACCGACATGTCCGACGACTATAGGGTCGCCCCACGACCCCGGGACTAGGTTGGCCCGCCGACGATATGTCCGACGTCTATAGGGTCGTCTCCACGACCCCTGGACTAGGTTGGCCCGCCGCCGACTTGTCCGACGACTATAGGGTCGTCCCCACGGCCCGGGACTAGGTTGGCCAGCCGCAGATATGTCCGACGACTATAGGGTCGTCCCCACGACCCCGGGACAAGATTGGCCCGCCACCGTCATGTCCGACGACTATAGGGTCGTCCCCGCGACCACGGGCCAAAGATGCCCCGCCGCCGACTTGTCCGACGACTATAGGGTCGTCCCCACGGCCCGGGACTAGGTTGGCCAGCCGCAGACATGTCCGACGACTATAGGGTCGTCCCCACGACCCCGGGGCAAGATTGGCCCGCCACCGTCATGTCCGACGACCATAGGGTCGTCCCCGCGACCACGGGCCAAAGATGCCCTGCCGCCGACATGTCCGACGACTATAGGGTCGTCTCCACGACCCCGGGACTAGGTTGGCCAGCCGCCGACATGTCCGACGACTATAGGGTCGCCCCCACGACCACGGGCCAAAGTTGCCCTGCCGCCGACATGTCCGACGACTATAGGGTCGTCCCCACGACCGCGGGCCAAATTTGGCCTGCCGCCGACATGTCCGACGACTATAGGGTCGTCCCCACGACCCCGGGACTAGGTTGGCCGGCCTCCGACATATCCGACGACTATAGGGTCGTCTCCACGACCCCGGGACTAGGTTGGCCAGCCGCCGACATGTCCGACGACTATAGGGTCGTCCCCGCGACCACGGGCCAAAGATGCCCTGCCGCCGACATGTCCGACGACTATAGGGCCGTCCCCACGACCCCGGGACTAGGTTGGCCCGCCGCCGACATGTCCGACGTCTATAGGGTCGTCTCCACGACCCCGGGACTAGGTTGGCCCGCCGCCGACTTGTCCGACGACTATAGGGTCGTCCCCACGGCCCGGGACTAGGTTGGCCAGCCGCAGACATGTCCGACGACTATAGGGTCGTCCCCACGACCCCGGGACAAGATTGGCCCGCCACCGTCATGTCCGACGACTATAGGGTCGTCCCCGCGACCACGGGCCAAAGATGCCCTGCCGCCGACATGTCCGACGACTATAGGGTCGTCCCCACGACCCCGGGACTAGGTTGGCCCGCCGACGACATGTCCGACGTTTATAGGGTCGTCTCCACGACCCCTGGACTAGGTTGGCCCGCCGCCGACTTGTCCGACGACTATAGGGTCGTCCCCACGGCCCGGGACTAGGTTGGCCAGTCGCAGACATGTCCGACGACTATAGGGTCGTCCCCACGACCCCGGGACTAGATTGGCCCGCCACCGTCATGTACGACGACTATAGGGTCGCCCCCACGACCACGGGCCAAAGTTGCCCTGCCGCCGACATGTCCGACGACTATAGGGTCGTCCCCACGACCCCGGGTCTAGGTTGGCCCGCCGCCGACTTTTCCGACGACTATAGGGTCGTCCCCACGACCCCGGGAGTAGGTTGGCCCGCCGCCGACTTGTCCGACGGCTATAGGGTCGTCCCCACGACCCCGGGACTAGGTTGGCCCGCCGCCGACTTGTCCGACGACTATAGGGTCGTCTCCACGACCCCGGGACTAGGTTGGCCAGCCGCCGACATGTCCGACGACTATAGGGTCGCCCCCACGACCACGGGCCAAAGTTGCCCTGCCGCCGACATGTCCGACGACTATAGGGTCGTCCCCACGACCCCGGGCCAAAGCTGGCCAGCCGCCGACATGTCCGACGACTATAGGGTCGTCCCCACGACCCCGGGACTATGTTGGCCCGCCGCCGACATGTCCGAAGAATATAGGGTCGTTCCCACGACCCCGGGGCTAGATTGCCCCGGCACCGTCATGTCCGATGACTATAGGGTCGTCCCCACGACCCCGGGACTAGATTGGCCCGCCGCCGACTTGTCTGACGACTATAGGGTCGTCCCTACCACCCCGGGACTAGGTTGGCAAGCCACCGACATGTCCGACGACTATAGGGTCGCCCCACGACCCCGGGACTAGGTTGGCCCGCCGCCGACTTGTCCGAGGACTATAGGGTCGTCCCCACGACCCCGGGACTAGGTTGGCCAGCCTCCGACATATCCGACGACTATAGGGTCGTCCCCACGACCACGGGCCAAAGTTGACCTGCCGCCGACATGTCCGACGACTATAGGGTCGTCCGCACGACCCCGGGACTAGATTGGCCCGCCACCGTCATGTCCGACGACAATAGGGTCGTCCCCACGACCACGGGCCAAAGCTGGCCAGCCGCCGACATGTCCGACGACTATAGGGTCGTCTCCACGACCCCGGGACTAGGTTGGCCAGCCGCCGACATGTCCGACGACTATAGGGTCGTCCCCACGACCACGGGCCAAAGCTGGCCAGCCGCCGACATGTCCGACGACTATAGGGTCGTCTCCACGACCCCGGGACTAGATTGGCCCGCCACCGTCATGTCCGACGAATATAGGTTCGTGCCTACGACCCTGGGCATACGTTGTCCCGCCGCCGACATGTCCGACGACTATAGGGTCGTCCCCACGACCCCGGGACTAGGTTGGCCCGCCGACGACATGTCCGACGTTTATAGGGTCGTCTCCACGACCCCTGGACTAGGTTGGCCCGCCGCCGACTTGTCCGACGACTATAGGGTCGTCCCCACGGCCCGGGACTAGGTTGGCCAGTCGCAGACATGTCCGACGACTATAGGGTCGTCCCCACGACCCCGGGACTAGATTGGCCCGCCACCGTCATGTACGACGACTATAGGGTCGCCCCCACGACCACGGGCCAAAGTTGCCCTGCCGCCGACATGTCCGACGACTATAGGGTCGTCCCCACGACCCCGGGTCTAGGTTGGCCCGCCGCCGACTTTTCCGACGACTATAGGGTCGTCCCCACGACCCCGGGAGTAGGTTGGCCCGCCGCCGACTTGTCCGACGGCTATAGGGTCGTCCCCACGACCCCGGGACTAGGTTGGCCCGCCGCCGACTTGTCCGACGACTATAGGGTCGTCTCCACGACCCCGGGACTAGGTTGGCCAGCCGCCGACATGTCCGACGACTATAGGGTCGCCCCCACGACCACGGGCCAAAGTTGCCCTGCCGCCGACATGTCCGACGACTATAGGGTCGTCCCCACGACCCCGGGCCAAAGCTGGCCAGCCGCCGACATGTCCGACGACTATAGGGTCGTCCCCACGACCCCGGGACTATGTTGGCCCGCCGCCGACATGTCCGAAGAATATAGGGTCGTTCCCACGACCCCGGGGCTAGATTGCCCCGGCACCGTCATGTCCGATGACTATAGGGTCGTCCCCACGACCCCGGGACTAGATTGGCCCGCCGCCGACTTGTCTGACGACTATAGGGTCGTCCCTACCACCCCGGGACTAGGTTGGCAAGCCACCGACATGTCCGACGACTATAGGGTCGCCCCACGACCCCGGGACTAGGTTGGCCCGCCGCCGACTTGTCCGAGGACTATAGGGTCGTCCCCACGACCCCGGGACTAGGTTGGCCAGCCTCCGACATATCCGACGACTATAGGGTCGTCCCCACGACCACGGGCCAAAGTTGACCTGCCGCCGACATGTCCGACGACTATAGGGTCGTCCGCACGACCCCGGGACTAGATTGGCCCGCCACCGTCATGTCCGACGACAATAGGGTCGTCCCCACGACCACGGGCCAAAGCTGGCCAGCCGCCGACATGTCCGACGACTATAGGGTCGTCTCCACGACCCCGGGACTAGGTTGGCCAGCCGCCGACATGTCCGACGACTATAGGGTCGTCCCCACGACCACGGGCCAAAGCTGGCCAGCCGCCGACATGTCCGACGACTATAGGGTCGTCTCCACGACCCCGGGACTAGATTGGCCCGCCACCGTCATGTCCGACGAATATAGGTTCGTGCCTACGACCCTGGGCATACGTTGTCCCGCCGCCGACATGTCCGACGACTATAGGGTCGTCCCCACGACCCCGGGACTAGGTTGGCCCGCCGCCGACTTGTCCGACGACTATAGGGTCGTCTCCACGACCCCGGGACTAGGTTGGCCAGCCGCCGACATGTCCGACGACTATAGGGTCGTCCCCGCGACCACGGGCCAAAGATGCCCTGCCGCCGACATGTCCGACGACTATAGGGTTGTCCCCACGACCCCGGGACAAGATTGGCCCGCCACCGTCATGTCCGACGACTATAGGGTCGTCCCCGCGACCACGGGCCAAAGATGCCCTGCCGCCGACATGTCCGACGACTATAGGGTCGTCTCCACGACCCCGGGACTAGGTTGGCCAGCCGCCGACATGTCCGACGACTATAGGGTCGTCTCCACGACCACGGGCCAAAGTTGCCCTGCCGCCGACATGTCCGACGACTATAGGGTCGTCCCCACGACCCCGGGCCAAAGCTGGCCAGCCGCCGACATGTCCGACGACTATAGGGTCGTCCCCACGACCCCGGGACTATGTTGGCCCGCCGCCGACATGTCCGAAGAATATAGGGTCGTTCCCACGACCCCGGGGCTAGATTGCCCCGGCACCGTCATGTCCGATGACTATAGGGTCGTCCCCACGACCCGGGCCAATGTTGGCCAGCCGCCGACATGTCCGACGACTATAGGGTCGTCCCCACGACCGCGGGCCAAAGTTGCCCAGCCGCCAACATGTCCAACGACTATAGGGTCGTCCCCACAACCCCGGGACTAGATTGGCCCGCCACCGTCATGTCCGACGACTATAGGGTCGTCCCCACGACCCCGGGACTAGGTTGGCCCGCCGCCGACATGTCCGACGTCTATAGGTTCGTCTCCACGACCCCGGGACTAGGTTGGCCCGCCGCCGACTTGTCCGACGACTATAGAGTCGTCCCCACGACCCCGGGACTAGGTTGGCCAGCCGCGGACATGTCCGACGACTATAGGGTCGTCCCCACGACCCCGGGACTAGATTGGCCCGCCGCCGACTTGTCTGACGACTATAGGGTCGTCCCTAGCACCCCGGGACTAGGTTGGCAAGCCGCCGACATGTCCGATGACTATAGGGTCGTCCCCACGACCCCGGGTCTAGATTGGTCCGTCACCGACATGTCCGAAGAATATAGAGTCGTTCCCACGACCCCGGGGCTAGATTGCCCCGGCACCGTCATGTCCGATGACTATAGGGTCGTCTCCACGACCACGGGCCAATGTTGCCCAGCCGCCGACATGTCCGCCGACTATAGGGTCGTCCCCACGACCCCGGGTCTAGATTGGTCCGTCACCGACATGTCCGACGACTATAGGGTCGCCCCACGACCCCGGGACTAGGTTGGCCCGCCGCCGACTTGTCCGACGACTATAGGGTCGTCCCCACGACCCCGGGACTATGTTGGCCCGCCGCCGACTTGTCCGACGACTATAGGGTCGTCCCCACGACCCCGGGTCTAGATTGGTCCGTCACCGACATGTCCGACGACTATAGGGTCGCCCCACGACCCCGGGTCTAGATTGGTGCGTCACCGACATGTCCGACGACTATAGGGTCGCCCCACGACCCCGGGACTAGGTTGGCCCGCCGACGATATGTCCGACGTCTATAGGGTCGTCTCCACGACCCCTGGACTAGGTTGGCCCGCCGCCGACTTGTCCGACGACTATAGGGTCGTCCCCACGGCCCGGGACTAGGTTGGCCAGCCGCAGATATGTCCGACGACTATAGGGTCGTCCCCACGACCCCGGGACAAGATTGGCCCGCCACCGTCATGTCCGACGACTATAGGGTCGTCCCCGCGACCACGGGCCAAAGATGCCCTGCCGCCGACATGTCCGACGACTATAGGGTCGTCCCCACGACCCCGGGTCTAGGTTGGCCCGCCGCCGACTTTTCCGAAGACTATAGGGTCGTCCCCACGACCCCGGGAGTAGGTTGGCCCGCCGCCGACTTGTCCTACGGCTATAGGGTCGTCCCCACGACCCCGGGACTAGGTTGGCCCGCCGCCGACTTGTCCGACGACTATAGGGTCGTCCCCACGGCCCGGGACTAGGTTGGCCAGCCGCAGACATGTCCGACGACTATAGGGTCGTCCCCACGACCCCGGGGCAAGATTGGCCCGCCACCGTCATGTCCGACGACCATAGGGTCGTCCCCGCGACCACGGGCCAAAGATGCCCTGCCGCCGACATGTCCGACGACTATAGGGTCGTCTCCACGACCCCGGGACTAGGTTGGCCAGCCGCCGACATGTCCGACGACTATAGGGTCGCCCCCACGACCACGGGCCAAAGTTGCCCTGCCGCCGACATGTCCGACGACTATAGGGTCGTCCCCACGACCGCGGGCCAAATTTGGCCTGCCGCCGACATGTCCGACGACTATAGGGTCGTCCCCACGACCCCGGGACTAGGTTGGCCGGCCTCCGACATATCCGACGACTATAGGGTCGTCTCCACGACCCCGGGACTAGGTTGGCCAGCCGCCGACATGTCCGACGACTATAGGGTCGTCCCCGCGACCACGGGCCAAAGATGCCCTGCCGCCGACATGTCCGACGACTATAGGGCCGTCCCCACGACCCCGGGACTAGGTTGGCCCGCCGCCGACATGTCCGACGTCTATAGGGTCGTCTCCACGACCCCGGGACTAGGTTGGCCCGCCGCCGACTTGTCCGACGACTATAGGGTCGTCCCCACGGCCCGGGACTAGGTTGGCCAGCCGCAGACATGTCCGACGACTATAGGGTCGTCCCCACGACCCCGGGACAAGATTGGCCCGCCACCGTCATGTCCGACGACTATAGGGTCGTCCCCGCGACCACGGGCCAAAGATGCCCTGCCGCCGACATGTCCGACGACTATAGGGTCGTCCCCACGACCCCGGGACTAGGTTGGCCCGCCGACGACATGTCCGACGTTTATAGGGTCGTCTCCACGACCCCTGGACTAGGTTGGCCCGCCGCCGACTTGTCCGACGACTATAGGGTCGTCCCCACGGCCCGGGACTAGGTTGGCCAGTCGCAGACATGTCCGACGACTATAGGGTCGTCCCCACGACCCCGGGACTAGATTGGCCCGCCACCGTCATGTACGACGACTATAGGGTCGCCCCCACGACCACGGGCCAAAGTTGCCCTGCCGCCGACATGTCCGACGACTATAGGGTCGTCCCCACGACCCCGGGTCTAGGTTGGCCCGCCGCCGACTTTTCCGACGACTATAGGGTCGTCCCCACGACCCCGGGAGTAGGTTGGCCCGCCGCCGACTTGTCCGACGGCTATAGGGTCGTCCCCACGACCCCGGGACTAGGTTGGCCCGCCGCCGACTTGTCCGACGACTATAGGGTCGTCTCCACGACCCCGGGACTAGGTTGGCCAGCCGCCGACATGTCCGACGACTATAGGGTCGCCCCCACGACCACGGGCCAAAGTTGCCCTGCCGCCGACATGTCCGACGACTATAGGGTCGTCCCCACGACCCCGGGCCAAAGCTGGCCAGCCGCCGACATGTCCGACGACTATAGGGTCGTCCCCACGACCCCGGGACTATGTTGGCCCGCCGCCGACATGTCCGAAGAATATAGGGTCGTTCCCACGACCCCGGGGCTAGATTGCCCCGGCACCGTCATGTCCGATGACTATAGGGTCGTCCCCACGACCCCGGGACTAGATTGGCCCGCCGCCGACTTGTCTGACGACTATAGGGTCGTCCCTACCACCCCGGGACTAGGTTGGCAAGCCACCGACATGTCCGACGACTATAGGGTCGCCCCACGACCCCGGGACTAGGTTGGCCCGCCGCCGACTTGTCCGAGGACTATAGGGTCGTCCCCACGACCCCGGGACTAGGTTGGCCAGCCTCCGACATATCCGACGACTATAGGGTCGTCCCCACGACCACGGGCCAAAGTTGACCTGCCGCCGACATGTCCGACGACTATAGGGTCGTCCGCACGACCCCGGGACTAGATTGGCCCGCCACCGTCATGTCCGACGACAATAGGGTCGTCCCCACGACCACGGGCCAAAGCTGGCCAGCCGCCGACATGTCCGACGACTATAGGGTCGTCTCCACGACCCCGGGACTAGGTTGGCCAGCCGCCGACATGTCCGACGACTATAGGGTCGTCCCCACGACCACGGGCCAAAGCTGGCCAGCCGCCGACATGTCCGACGACTATAGGGTCGTCTCCACGACCCCGGGACTAGATTGGCCCGCCACCGTCATGTCCGACGAATATAGGTACGTGCCTACGACCCTGGGCATACGTTGTCCCGCCGCCGACATGTCCGACGACTATAGGGTCGTCCCCACGACCCCGGGACTAGGTTGGCCCGCCGCCGACTTGTCCGACGACTATAGGGTCGTCTCCACGACCCCGGGACTAGGTTGGCCAGCCGCCGACATGTCCGACGACTATAGGGTCGTCCCCGCGACCACGGGCCAAAGATGCCCTGCCGCCGACATGTCCGACGACTATAGGGTTGTCCCCACGACCCCGGGACAAGATTGGCCCGCCACCGTCATGTCCGACGACTATAGGGTCGTCCCCGCGACCACGGGCCAAAGATGCCCTGCCGCCGACATGTCCGACGACTATAGGGTCGTCTCCACGACCCCGGGACTAGGTTGGCCAGCCGCCGACATGTCCGACGACTATAGGGTCGTCTCCACGACCACGGGCCAAAGTTGCCCTGCCGCCGACATGTCCGACGACTATAGGGTCGTCCCCACGACCCCGGGCCAAAGCTGGCCAGCCGCCGACATGTCCGACGACTATAGGGTCGTCCCCACGACCCCGGGACTATGTTGGCCCGCCGCCGACATGTCCGACGACTATAGGGTCGTCCCCACGACCCCGGGACTATGTTGGCCCGCCGCCGACATGTCCGAAGAATATAGGGTCGTTCCCACGACCCCGGGGCTAGATTGCCCCGGCACCGTCATGTCCGATGACTATAGGGTCGTCCCCACGACCCGGGCCAATGTTGGCCAGCCGCCGACATGTCCGACGACTATAGGGTCGTCCCCACGACCGCGGGCCAAAGTTGCCCAGCCGCCAACATGTCCAACGACTATAGGGTCGTCCCCACGACCCGGGACTAGATTGGCCCGCCACCGTCATGTCCGACGACTATAGGGTCGTACCCACGACCCCGGGACTAGGTTGGCCCGCCGCCGACATGTCCGACGTCTATAGGGTCGTCTCCACGACCCCGGGACTAGGTTGGCCCGCCGCCGACTTGTCCGACGACTATAGGGTCGTCCCCACGACCCCGGGACTAGGTTGGCCCGCCGCCGACTTGTCCGACGGCTATAGGGTCGTCCCCACGACCCCGGGAGTAGGTTGGCCCGCCGCCGACTTGTCCGACGACTATAGTGTCGTCTCCACGACCCCGGGACTAGGTTGGCCAGCCGCCGACATATCCGACGACTATAGGGTCGTCCCCGCGACCACGGGCCAAAGATGCCCTGCCGCCGACATGTCCGACGACTATAGGGTCGTCCCCACGACCCCGGGTCTAGGTTGGCCCGCCGCCGACTTTTCCGACGACTATAGGGTCGTCCCCACGACCCCGGGAGTAGGTTGGCCCGCCGCCGACTTGTCCGACGGCTATAGGGTCGTCCCCACGACCCCGGGACTAGGTTGGCCCGCCGCCGACTTGTCCGACGACTATAGGGTCGTCTCCACGACCCCGGGACTAGGTTGGCCAGCCGCCGACATGTCCGACGACTATAGGGTCGTCCCAGCGACCACGGGCCAAAGATGCCCTGCCGCCGACATGTCCGACGACTATAGGGTCGTCCCCACGACCCCGGGACTAGGTTGGCCCGCCGCCGACATGTCCGACGTCTATAGGGTCGTCTCCACGACCCCGGGACTAGGTTGGCCCGACGCCGACTTGTCCGACGACTATAGGGTCGTCCCCACGGCCCGGGACTAGGTTGGCCAGCCGCAGACATGTCCGACGACTATAGGGTCGTCCCCACGACCCCGGGACTAGGTTGGCCCGCCGCCGACTTGTCCGACGACTATAGGGTCGCCTCCACGACCCCGGGACTAGGTTGGCCCGCCGCCGACATGTCCGACGACTATAGGGTCGTCCCCACGACCCCGGGACTAGGTTGGCCCGCCGCCGACTTGTCCGACGACTATAGGGTCGTCCCCACGACCCCAGGACTAGGTTGGCCCGCCGCCAACATGTCCGACGTCTATAGGGTCGTCTCCACGACCCCGGGACTAGGTTGGCCCGCCGCCGACTTGTCCGACGACTATAGGGTCGTCCCCACGGCCCGGGACTAGGTTGGCCAGCCGCAGACATGTCCGACGACTATAGGGTCGTCCCCACGACCCCGGGACAAGATTGGCCCGCCACCGTCATGTCCGACGACTATAGGGTCGTCCCCGCGACCACGGGCCAAAGATGCTCTGCCGCCGACATGTCCGACGACTATAGGGTCGTCTCCACGACCCCGGGACTAGGTTGGCCAGCCGCCGACATGTCCGACGACTATAGGGTCGCCCCCACGACCACGGGCCAAAGTTGCCCTGCCGCCGACATGTCCGACGACTATAGGGTCGTCCCCACGACCGCGGGCCAAATTTGGCCTGCCGCCGACATGTCCGACGACTATAGGGTCGTCCCCACGACCCCGGGTCTAGGTTGGCCCGCCGCCGACTTTTCCGACGACTATAGGGTCGTCCCCACGACCCCGGGACTAGATTGGCCCGCCACCGTCATGTACGACGACTATAGGGTCGCCCCCACGACCACGGGCCAAAGTTGCCCTGCCGCCGACATGTCCGACGACTATAGGGTCGTCCCCACGACCCCGGGACTAGATTGCCCCGCCACCGTCATGTACGACGACTATAGGGTCGCCCCCACGACCACGGGCCAAAGTTGCCCTGCCGCCGACATGTCCGACGACTATAGGGTCGTCCCCACGACCCCGGGACTAGGTTGGCCCGCCGCCGACTTGTCCGACGACTATAGGGTCGTCCCCACGACCCCGGGACTAGGTTGGCCCGCCGCCGACATGTCCGACGTCTATAGGGTCGTCTCCACGACCCCGGGACTAGGTTGGCCCGCCGCCGACTTGTCCGACGACTATAGGGTCGTCCCCACGGCCCGGGACTAGGTTGGCCAGCCGCAGACATGTCCGACGACTATAGGGTCGTCCCCACGACCCCGGGACTAGATTGGCCCGCCACCGTCATGTACGACGACTATAGGGTCGCCCCCACGACCACGGG
The DNA here is from genome assembly GCA_946251845.1 of Andrena fulva. Taxonomy (NCBI): domain Eukaryota; kingdom Metazoa; phylum Arthropoda; class Insecta; order Hymenoptera; family Andrenidae; genus Andrena; species Andrena fulva. The sequence goes on from CAMITZ010000248.1 coordinate 386,403, forward strand.
CCAAAGTTGCCCTGCCGCCGACATGTCCGACGACTATAGGGTCGCCCCCACGACCACGGGCCAAAGTTGCCCTGCCGCCGACATGTCCGACGACTATAGGGTCGTCCCCACGACCGCGGGCCAAATTTGGCCTGCCGCCGACATGTCCGACGACTATAGGGTCGTCCCCACGACCCCGGGTCTAGGTTGGCCCGCCGCCGACTTTTCCGACGACTATAGGGTCGTCCCCACGACCCCGGGACTAGATTGGCCCGCCACCGTCATGTACGACGACTATAGGGTCGCCCCCACGACCACGGGCCAAAGTTGCCCTGCCGCCGACATGTCCGACGACTATAGGGTCGTCCCCACGACCCCGGGACTAGATTGGCCCGCCACCGTCATGTACGACGACTATAGGGTCGCCCCCACGACCACGGGCCAAAGTTGCCCTGCCGCCGACATGTCCGACGACTATAGGGTCGTCCCCACGACCCCGGGACTAGATTGGCCCGCCACCGTCATGTACGACGACTATAGGGTCGCCCCCACGACCACGGGCCAAAGTTGCCCTGCCGCCGACATGTCCGACGACTATAGGGTCGTCCCCACGACCCCGGGACTAGATTGGCCCGCCGCCGACTTGTCTGACGACTATAGGGTCGTCCCTACCACCCCGGGACTAGGTTGGCAAGCCGCCGACATGTCCGATGACTATAGGGTCGTCCCCACGACCCCGGGACTAGGTCGGCCCGCCGCCGACATGTCCGACGACTATAGGGTCGTCCCCACGACCCGGGCCAAATTTGGCCTGCCGCCGACATGTCCGACGACTATAGGGTCGTCTCCGCGACCCCGGGACAAGATTGGCCCGCCACCGTCATGTCCGACGACTATAGGGTCGTCCCCGCGACCACGGGCCAAAGATGCCCTGCCGCCGACATGTCCGACGACTATAGGGTCGTCCCCACGACCCCGGGTCTAGGTTGGCCCGCCGCCGACTTTTCCGACGACTATAGGGTCGTCCCCACGACCCCGGGAGTAGGTTGGCCCGCCGCCGACTTGTCCTACGGCTATAGGGTCGTCCCCACGACCCCGGGACTAGGTTGGCCCGCCGCCGACATGTCCGACGTCTATAGGGTCGTCTCCACGACCCCGGGACTAGGTTGGCCCGCCGCCGACTTGTCCGACGACTATAGGGTCGTCCCCACGGCCCGGGACTAGGTTGGCCAGCCGCAGACATGTCCGACGACTATAGGGTCGTCCCCACGACCCCGGGTCTAGGTTGGCCCGCCGCCGACTTTTCCGACGACTATAGGGTCGTCCCCACGACCCCGGGAGTAGGTTGGCCCGCCGCCGACTTGTCCGACGACTATAGAGTCGTTCCCACGACCCCGGGACTAGGTTGGCCAGCCGCGGACATGTCCGACGACTATAGGGTCGTCCCCACGACCCCGGGACTAGATTGGCCCGCCGCCGACTTGTCTGACGACTATAGGGTCGTCCCTACCACCCCGGGACTAGGTTGGCAAGCCGCCGACATGTCCGATGACTATAGGGTCGTCCCCACGACCCCGGGACTAGGTCGGCCCTGCCGCCGACATGTCCGACGACTATAGGGTCGTCCCCACGACCCCGGGACTAGGTTGGCCCGCCGCCGACTTGTCCGACGACTATAGGGTCGTCCCCACGACCCCGGGACTAGGTTGGCCCGCCGCCGACATGTCCGACGTCTATAGGGTCGTCTCCACGACCCCGGGACTAGGTTGGCCCGCCGCCGACATGTCCGACGACTATAGGGTCGTCCCCACGACCGCGGGCCAAATTTGGCCTGCCGCCGACATGTCCGACGACTATAGGGTCGTCCCCACGACCGCGGGACTATGTTGGCCCGCCGCCGACTTGTCCGACGACTATAGGGTCGTTCCCACGACCCCTGGACTAGGTTGGCCCGCCGCCGACTTGTCCGACGACTATAGGGTCGTCCCCACGGCCCGGGACTAGGTTGGCCAGCCGCAGATATGTCCGACGACTATAGGGTCGTCCCCACGACCCCGGGTCTAGATTGGTCCGTCACCGACATGTCCGACGACTATAGGGTCGCCCCACGACCCCGGGTCTAGATTGGTGCGTCACCGACATGTCCGACGACTATAGGGTCGCCCCACGACCCCGGGACTAGGTTGGCCCGCCGACGATATGTCCGACGTCTATAGGGTCGTCTCCACGACCCCTGGACTAGGTTGGCCCGCCGCCGACTTGTCCGACGACTATAGGGTCGTCCCCACGGCCCGGGACTAGGTTGGCCAGCCGCAGATATGTCCGACGACTATAGGGTCGTCCCCACGACCCCGGGACAAGATTGGCCCGCCACCGTCATGTCCGACGACTATAGGGTCGTCCCCGCGACCACGGGCCAAAGAAGCCCTGCCGCCGACATGTCCGACGACTATAGGGTCGTCCCCACGACCCCGGGTCTAGGTTGGCCCGCCGCCGACTTTTCCGAAGACTATAGGGTCGTCCCCACGACCCCGGGAGTAGGTTGGCCCGCCGCCGACTTGTCCTACGGCTATAGGGTCGTCCCCACGACCCCGGGACTAGGTTGGCCCGCCGCCGACTTGTCCGACGACTATAGGGTCGTCCCCACGGCCCGGGACTAGGTTGGCCAGCCGCAGACATGTCCGACGACTATAGGGTCGTCCCCACGACCCCGGGGCAAGATTGGCCCGCCACCGTCATGTCCGACGACCATAGGGTCGTCCCCGCGACCACGGGCCAAAGATGCCCTGCCGCCGACATGTCCGACGACTATAGGGTCGTCTCCACGACCCCGGGACTAGGTTGGCCAGCCGCCGACATGTCCGACGACTATAGGGTCGCCCCCACGACCACGGGCCAAAGTTGCCCTGCCGCCGACATGTCCGACGACTATAGGGTCGTCCCCACGACCGCGGGCCAAATTTGGCCTGCCGCCGACATGTCCGACGACTATAGGGTCGTCCCCACGACCCCGGGACTAGGTTGGCCGGCCTCCGACATATCCGACGACTATAGGGTCGTCTCCACGACCCCGGGACTAGGTTGGCCAGCCGCCGACATGTCCGACGACTATAGGCTCGTCCCCGCGACCACGGGCCAAAGATGCCCTGCCGCCGACATGTCCGACGACTATAGGGCCGTCCCCACGACCCCGGGACTAGGTTGGCCCGCCGCCGACATGTCCGACGTCTATAGGGTCGTCTCCACGACCCCGGGACTAGGTTGGCCCGCCGCCGACTTGTCCGACGACTATAGGGTCGTCCCCACGGCCCGGGACTAGGTTGGCCAGCCGCAGACATGTCCGACGACTATAGGGTCGTCCCCACGACCCCGGGACAAGATTGGCCCGCCACCGTCATGTCCGACGACTATAGGGTCGTCCCCGCGACCACGGGCCAAAGATGCCCTGCCGCCGACATGTCCGACGACTATAGGGTCGTCCCCACGACCCCGGGACTAGGTTGGCCCGCCGACGACATGTCCGACGTTTATAGGGTCGTCTCCACGACCCCTGGACTAGGTTGGCCCGCCGCCGACTTGTCCGACGACTATAGGGTCGTCCCCACGGCCCGGGACTAGGTTGGCCAGTCGCAGACATGTCCGACGACTATAGGGTCGTCCCCACGACCCCGGGACTAGATTGGCCCGCCACCGTCATGTACGACGACTATAGGGTCGCCCCCACGACCACGGGCCAAAGTTGCCCTGCCGCCGACATGTCCGACGACTATAGGGTCGTCCCCACGACCCCGGGTCTAGGTTGGCCCGCCGCCGACTTTTCCGACGACTATAGGGTCGTCCCCACGACCCCGGGAGTAGGTTGGCCCGCCGCCGACTTGTCCGACGGCTATAGGGTCGTCCCCACGACCCCGGGACTAGGTTGGCCCGCCGCCGACTTGTCCGACGACTATAGGGTCGTCTCCACGACCCCGGGACTAGGTTGGCCAGCCGCCGACATGTCCGACGACTATAGGGTCGCCCCCACGACCACGGGCCAAAGTTGCCCTGCCGCCGACATGTCCGACGACTATAGGGTCGTCCCCACGACCCCGGGCCAAAGCTGGCCAGCCGCCGACATGTCCGACGACTATAGGGTCGTCCCCACGACCCCGGGACTATGTTGGCCCGCCGCCGACATGTCCGAAGAATATAGGGTCGTTCCCACGACCCCGGGGCTAGATTGCCCCGGCACCGTCATGTCCGATGACTATAGGGTCGTCCCCACGACCCCGGGACTAGATTGGCCCGCCGCCGACTTGTCTGACGACTATAGGGTCGTCCCTACCACCCCGGGACTAGGTTGGCAAGCCACCGACATGTCCGACGACTATAGGGTCGCCCCACGACCCCGGGACTAGGTTGGCCCGCCGCCGACTTGTCCGAGGACTATAGGGTCGTCCCCACGACCCCGGGACTAGGTTGGCCAGCCTCCGACATATCCGACGACTATAGGGTCGTCCCCACGACCACGGGCCAAAGTTGACCTGCCGCCGACATGTCCGACGACTATAGGGTCGTCCGCACGACCCCGGGACTAGATTGGCCCGCCACCGTCATGTCCGACGACAATAGGGTCGTCCCCACGACCACGGGCCAAAGCTGGCCAGCCGCCGACATGTCCGACGACTATAGGGTCGTCTCCACGACCCCGGGACTAGGTTGGCCAGCCGCCGACATGTCCGACGACTATAGGGTCGTCCCCACGACCACGGGCCAAAGCTGGCCAGCCGCCGACATGTCCGACGACTATAGGGTCGTCTCCACGACCCCGGGACTAGATTGGCCCGCCACCGTCATGTCCGACGAATATAGGTTCGTGCCTACGACCCTGGGCATACGTTGTCCCGCCGCCGACATGTCCGACGACTATAGGGTCGTCCCCACGACCCCGGGACTAGGTTGGCCCGCCGACGACATGTCCGACGTTTATAGGGTCGTCTCCACGACCCCTGGACTAGGTTGGCCCGCCGCCGACTTGTCCGACGACTATAGGGTCGTCCCCACGGCCCGGGACTAGGTTGGCCAGTCGCAGACATGTCCGACGACTATAGGGTCGTCCCCACGACCCCGGGACTAGATTGGCCCGCCACCGTCATGTACGACGACTATAGGGTCGCCCCCACGACCACGGGCCAAAGTTGCCCTGCCGCCGACATGTCCGACGACTATAGGGTCGTCCCCACGACCCCGGGTCTAGGTTGGCCCGCCGCCGACTTTTCCGACGACTATAGGGTCGTCCCCACGACCCCGGGAGTAGGTTGGCCCGCCGCCGACTTGTCCGACGGCTATAGGGTCGTCCCCACGACCCCGGGACTAGGTTGGCCCGCCGCCGACTTGTCCGACGACTATAGGGTCGTCTCCACGACCCCGGGACTAGGTTGGCCAGCCGCCGACATGTCCGACGACTATAGGGTCGCCCCGACGACCACGGGCCAAAGTTGCCCTGCCGCCGACATGTCCGACGACTATAGGGTCGTCCCCACGACCCCGGGCCAAAGCTGGCCAGCCGCCGACATGTCCGACGACTATAGGGTCGTCCCCACGACCCCGGGACTATGTTGGCCCGCCGCCGACATGTCCGAAGAATATAGGGTCGTTCCCACGACCCCGGGGCTAGATTGCCCCGGCACCGTCATGTCCGATGACTATAGGGTCGTCCCCACGACCCCGGGACTAGATTGGCCCGCCGCCGACTTGTCTGACGACTATAGGGTCGTCCCTACCACCCCGGGACTAGGTTGGCAAGCCACCGACATGTCCGACGACTATAGGGTCGCCCCACGACCCCGGGACTAGGTTGGCCCGCCGCCGACTTGTCCGAGGACTATAGGGTCGTCCCCACGACCCCGGGACTAGGTTGGCCAGCCTCCGACATATCCGACGACTATAGGGTCGTCCCCACGACCACGGGCCAAAGTTGACCTGCCGCCGACATGTCCGACGACTATAGGGTCGTCCGCACGACCCCGGGACTAGATTGGCCCGCCACCGTCATGTCCGACGACAATAGGGTCGTCCCCACGACCACGGGCCAAAGCTGGCCAGCCGCCGACATGTCCGACGACTATAGGGTCGTCTCCACGACCCCGGGACTAGGTTGGCCAGCCGCCGACATGTCCGACGACTATAGGGTCGTCCCCACGACCACGGGCCAAAGCTGGCCAGCCGCCGACATGTCCGACGACTATAGGGTCGTCTCCACGACCCCGGGACTAGATTGGCCCGCCACCGTCATGTCCGACGAATATAGGTTCGTGCCTACGACCCTGGGCATACGTTGTCCCGCCGCCGACATGTCCGACGACTATAGGGTCGTCCCCACGACCCCGGGACTAGGTTGGCCCGCCGCCGACTTGTCCGACGACTATAGGGTCGTCTCCACGACCCCGGGACTAGGTTGGCCAGCCGCCGACATGTCCGACGACTATAGGGTCGTCCCCGCGACCACGGGCCAAAGATGCCCTGCCGCCGACATGTCCGACGACTATAGGGTTGTCCCCACGACCCCGGGACAAGATTGGCCCGCCACCGTCATGTCCGACGACTATAGGGTCGTCCCCGCGACCACGGGCCAAAGATGCCCTGCCGCCGACATGTCCGACGACTATAGGGTCGTCTCCACGACCCCGGGACTAGGTTGGCCAGCCGCCGACATGTCCGACGACTATAGGGTCGTCTCCACGACCACGGGCCAAAGTTGCCCTGCCGCCGACATGTCCGACGACTATAGGGTCGTCCCCACGACCCCGGGCCAAAGCTGGCCAGCCGCCGACATGTCCGACGACTATAGGGTCGTCCCCACGACCCCGGGACTATGTTGGCCCGCCGCCGACATGTCCGAAGAATATAGGGTCGTTCCCACGACCCCGGGGCTAGATTGCCCCGGCACCGTCATGTCCGATGACTATAGGGTCGTCCCCACGACCCGGGCCAATGTTGGCCAGCCGCCGACATGTCCGACGACTATAGGGTCGTCCCCACGACCGCGGGCCAAAGTTGCCCAGCCGCCAACATGTCCAACGACTATAGGGTCGTCCCCACAACCCCGGGACTAGATTGGCCCGCCACCGTCATGTCCGACGACTATAGGGTCGTCCCCACGACCCCGGGACTAGGTTGGCCCGCCGCCGACATGTCCGACGTCTATAGGTTCGTCTCCACGACCCCGGGACTAGGTTGGCCCGCCGCCGACTTGTCCGACGACTATAGAGTCGTCCCCACGACCCCGGGACTAGGTTGGCCAGCCGCGGACATGTCCGACGACTATAGGGTCGTCCCCACGACCCCGGGACTAGATTGGCCCGCCGCCGACTTGTCTGACGACTATAGGGTCGTCCCTAGCACCCCGGGACTAGGTTGGCAAGCCGCCGACATGTCCGATGACTATAGGGTCGTCCCCACGACCCCGGGTCTAGATTGGTCCGTCACCGACATGTCCGAAGAATATAGAGTCGTTCCCACGACCCCGGGGCTAGATTGCCCCGGCACCGTCATGTCCGATGACTATAGGGTCGTCTCCACGACCACGGGCCAATGTTGCCCAGCCGCCGACATGTCCGCCGACTATAGGGTCGTCCCCACGACCCCGGGTCTAGATTGGTCCGTCACCGACATGTCCGACGACTATAGGGTCGCCCCACGACCCCGGGACTAGGTTGGCCCGCCGCCGACTTGTCCGACGACTATAGGGTCGTCCCCACGACCCCGGGACTATGTTGGCCCGCCGCCGACTTGTCCGACGACTATAGGGTCGTTCCCACGACCCCTGGACTAGGTTGGCCCGCCGCCGACTTGTCCGACGACTATAGGGTCGTCCCCACGGCCCGGGACTAGGTTGGCCAGCCGCAGATATGTCCGACGACTATAGGGTCGTCCCCACGACCCCGGGTCTAGATTGGTCCGTCACCGACATGTCCGACGACTATAGGGTCGCCCCACGACCCCGGGTCTAGATTGGTGCGTCACCGACATGTCCGACGACTATAGGGTCGCCCCACGACCCCGGGACTAGGTTGGCCCGCCGACGATATGTCCGACGTCTATAGGGTCGTCTCCACGACCCCTGGACTAGGTTGGCCCGCCGCCGACTTGTCCGACGACTATAGGGTCGTCCCCACGGCCCGGGACTAGGTTGGCCAGCCGCAGATATGTCCGACGACTATAGGGTCGTCCCCACGACCCCGGGACAAGATTGGCCCGCCACCGTCATGTCCGACGACTATAGGGTCGTCCCCGCGACCACGGGCCAAAGATGCCCTGCCGCCGACATGTCCGACGACTATAGGGTCGTCCCCACGACCCCGGGTCTAGGTTGGCCCGCCGCCGACTTTTCCGAAGACTATAGGGTCGTCCCCACGACCCCGGGAGTAGGTTGGCCCGCCGCCGACTTGTCCTACGGCTATAGGGTCGTCCCCACGACCCCGGGACTAGGTTGGCCCGCCGCCGACTTGTCCGACGACTATAGGGTCGTCCCCACGGCCCGGGACTAGGTTGGCCAGCCGCAGACATGTCCGACGACTATAGGGTCGTCCCCACGACCCCGGGGCAAGATTGGCCCGCCACCGTCATGTCCGACGACCATAGGGTCGTCCCCGCGACCACGGGCCAAAGATGCCCTGCCGCCGACATGTCCGACGACTATAGGGTCGTCTCCACGACCCCGGGACTAGGTTGGCCAGCCGCCGACATGTCCGACGACTATAGGGTCGCCCCCACGACCACGGGCCAAAGTTGCCCTGCCGCCGACATGTCCGACGACTATAGGGTCGTCCCCACGACCGCGGGCCAAATTTGGCCTGCCGCCGACATGTCCGACGACTATAGGGTCGTCCCCACGACCCCGGGACTAGGTTGGCCGGCCTCCGACATATCCGACGACTATAGGGTCGTCTCCACGACCCCGGGACTAGGTTGGCCAGCCGCCGACATGTCCGACGACTATAGGGTCGTCCCCGCGACCACGGGCCAAAGATGCCCTGCCGCCGACATGTCCGACGACTATAGGGCCGTCCCCACGACCCCGGGACTAGGTTGGCCCGCCGCCGACATGTCCGACGTCTATAGGGTCGTCTCCACGACCCCGGGACTAGGTTGGCCCGCCGCCGATTTGTTCGACGACTATAGGGTCGTCCCCACGGCCCGGGACTAGGTTGGCCAGCCGCAGACATGTCCGACGACTATAGGGTCGTCCCCACGACCCCGGGACAAGATTGGCCCGCCACCGTCATGTCCGACGACTATAGGGTCGTCCCCGCGACCACGGGCCAAAGATGCCCTGCCGCCGACATGTCCGACGACTATAGGGTCGTCCCCACGACCCCGGGACTAGGTTGGCCCGCCGACGACATGTCCGACGTTTATAGGGTCGTCTCCACGACCCCTGGACTAGGTTGGCCCGCCGCCGACTTGTCCGACGACTATAGGGTCGTCCCCACGGCCCGGGACTAGGTTGGCCAGTCGCAGACATGTCCGACGACTATAGGGTCGTCCCCACGACCCCGGGACTAGATTGGCCCGCCACCGTCATGTACGACGACTATAGGGTCGCCCCCACGACCACGGGCCAAAGTTGCCCTGCCGCCGACATGTCCGACGACTATAGGGTCGTCCCCACGACCCCGGGTCTAGGTTGGCCCGCCGCCGACTTTTCCGACGACTATAGGGTCGTCCCCACGACCCCGGGAGTAGGTTGGCCCGCCGCCGACTTGTCCGACGGCTATAGGGTCGTCCCCACGACCCCGGGACTAGGTTGGCCCGCCGCCGACTTGTCCGACGACTATAGGGTCGTCTCCACGACCCCGGGACTAGGTTGGCCAGCCGCCGACATGTCCGACGACTATAGGGTCGCCCCCACGACCACGGGCCAAAGTTGCCCTGCCGCCGACATGTCCGACGACTATAGGGTCGTCCCCACGACCCCGGGCCAAAGCTGGCCAGCCGCCGACATGTCCGACGACTATAGGGTCGTCCCCACGACCCCGGGACTATGTTGGCCCGCCGCCGACATGTCCGAAGAATATAGGGTCGTTCCCACGACCCCGGGGCTAGATTGCCCCGGCACCGTCATGTCCGATGACTATAGGGTCGTCCCCACGACCCCGGGACTAGATTGGCCCGCCGCCGACTTGTCTGACGACTATAGGGTCGTCCCTACCACCCCGGGACTAGGTTGGCAAGCCACCGACATGTCCGACGACTATAGGGTCGCCCCACGACCCCGGGACTAGGTTGGCCCGCCGCCGACTTGTCCGAGGACTATAGGGTCGTCCCCACGATCCCGGGACTAGGTTGGCCAGCCTCCGACATATCCGACGACTATAGGGTCGTCCCCACGACCACGGGCCAAAGTTGACCTGCCGCCGACATGTCCGACGACTATAGGGTCGTCCGCACGACCCCGGGACTAGATTGGCCCGCCACCGTCATGTCCGACGACAATAGGGTCGTCCCCACGACCACGGGCCAAAGCTGGCCAGCCGCCGACATGTCCGACGACTATAGGGTCGTCTCCACGACCCCGGGACTAGGTTGGCCAGCCGCCGACATGTCCGACGACTATAGGGTCGTCCCCACGACCACGGGCCAAAGCTGGCCAGCCGCCGACATGTCCGACGACTATAGGGTCGTCTCCACGACCCCGGGACTAGATTGGCCCGCCACCGTCATGTCCGACGAATATAGGTTCGTGCCTACGACCCTGGGCATACGTTGTCCCGCCGCCGACATGTCCGACGACTATAGGGTCGTCCCCACGACCCCGGGACTAGGTTGGCCCGCCGCCGACTTGTCCGACGACTATAGGGTCGTCTCCACGACCCCGGGACTAGGTTGGCCAGCCGCCGACATGTCCGACGACTATAGGGTCGTCCCCGCGACCACGGGCCAAAGATGCCCTGCCGCCGACATGTCCGACGACTATAGGGTTGTCCCCACGACCCCGGGACAAGATTGGCCCGCCACCGTCATGTCCGACGACTATTGGGTCGTCCCCGCGACCACGGGCCAAAGATGCCCTGCCGCCGACATGTCCGACGACTATAGGGTCGTCTCCACGACCCCGGGACTAGGTTGGCCAGCCGCCGACATGTCCGACGACTATAGGGTCGTCTCCACGACCACGGGCCAAAGTTGCCCTGCCGCCGACATGTCCGACGACTATAGGGTCGTCCCCACGACCCCGGGCCAAAGCTGGCCAGCCGCCGACATGTCCGACGACTATAGGGTCGTCCCCACGACCCCGGGACTATGTTGGCCCGCCGCCGACATGTCCGACGACTATAGGGTCGTCCCCACGACCCCGGGACTATGTTGGCCCGCCGCCGACATGTCCGAAGAATATAGGGTCGTTCCCACGACCCCGGGGCTAGATTGCCCCGGCACCGTCATGTCCGATGACTATAGGGTCGTCCCCACGACCCGGGCCAATGTTGGCCAGCCGCCGACATGTCCGACGACTATAGGGTCGTCCCCACGACCGCGGGCCAAAGTTGCCCAGCCGCCAACATGTCCAACGACTATAGGGTCGTCCCCACGACCCGGGACTAGATTGGCCCGCCACCGTCATGTCCGACGACTATAGGGTCGTACCCACGACCCCGGGACTAGGTTGGCCCGCCGCCGACATGTCCGACGTCTATAGGGTCGTCTCCACGACCCCGGGACTAGGTTGGCCCGCCGCCGACTTGTCCGACGACTATAGGGTCGTCCCCACGACCCCGGGACTAGGTTGGCCCGCCGCCGACTTGTCCGACGGCTATAGGGTCGTCCCCACGACCCCGGGAGTAGGTTGGCCCGCCGCCGACTTGTCCGACGACTATAGTGTCGTCTCCACGACCCCGGGACTAGGTTGGCCAGCCGCCGACATATCCGACGACTATAGGGTCGTCCCCGCGACCACGGGCCAAAGATGCCCTGCCGCCGACATGTCCGACGACTATAGGGTCGTCCCCACGACCCCGGGTCTAGGTTGGCCCGCCGCCGACTTTTCCGACGACTATAGGGTCGTCCCCACGACCCCGGGAGTAGGTTGGCCCGCCGCCGACTTGTCCGACGGCTATAGGGTCGTCCCCACGACCCCGGGACTAGGTTGGCCCGCCGCCGACTTGTCCGACGACTATAGGGTCGTCTCCACGACCCCGGGACTAGGTTGGCCAGCCGCCGACATGTCCGACGACTATAGGGTCGTCCCAGCGACCACGGGCCAAAGATGCCCTGCCGCCGACATGTCCGACGACTATAGGGTCGTCCCCACGACCCCGGGACTAGGTTGGCCCGCCGCCGACATGTCCGACGTCTATAGGGTCGTCTCCACGACCCCGGGACTAGGTTGGCCCGACGCCGACTTGTCCGACGACTATAGGGTCGTCCCCACGGCCCGGGACTAGGTTGGCCAGCCGCAGACATGTCCGACGACTATAGGGTCGTCCCCACGACCCCGGGACTAGGTTGGCCCGCCGCCGACTTGTCCGACGACTATAGGGTCGTCTCCACGACCCCGGGACTAGGTTGGCCAGCCGCCGACATGTCCGACGACTATAGGGTCGTCCCAGCGACCACGGGCCAAAGATGCCCTGCCGCCGACATGTCCGACGACTATAGGGTCGTCCCCACGACCCCGGGCCAAAGCTGGCCAGCCGCCGACATGTCCGACGACTATAGGGTCGTCCCCACGACCCCGGGACTATGTTGGCCCGCCGCCGACATGTCCGAAGAATATAGGGTCGTTCCCACGACCCCGGGGCTAGATTGCCCCGGCACCGTCATGTCCGATGACTATAGGGTCGTCCCCACGACCCCGGGACTAGATTGGCCCGCCGCCGACTTGTCTGACGACTATAGGGTCGTCCCTACCACCCCGGGACTAGGTTGGCAAGCCACCGACATGTCCGACGACTATAGGGTCGCCCCACGACCCCGGGACTAGGTTGGCCCGCCGCCGACTTGTCCGAGGACTATAGGGTCGTCCCCACGATCCCGGGACTAGGTTGGCCAGCCTCCGACATATCCGACGACTATAGGGTCGTCCCCACGACCACGGGCCAAAGTTGACCTGCCGCCGACATGTCCGACGACTATAGGGTCGTCCGCACGACCCCGGGACTAGATTGGCCCGCCACCGTCATGTCCGACGACAATAGGGTCGTCCCCACGACCACGGGCCAAAGCTGGCCAGCCGCCGACATGTCCGACGACTATAGGGTCGTCTCCACGACCCCGGGACTAGGTTGGCCAGCCGCCGACATGTCCGACGACTATAGGGTCGTCCCCACGACCACGGGCCAAAGCTGGCCAGCCGCCGACATGTCCGACGACTATAGGGTCGTCTCCACGACCCCGGGACTAGATTGGCCCGCCACCGTCATGTCCGACGAATATAGGTTCGTGCCTACGACCCTGGGCATACGTTGTCCCGCCGCCGACATGTCCGACGACTATAGGGTCGTCCCCACGACCCCGGGACTAGGTTGGCCCGCCGCCGACTTGTCCGACGACTATAGGGTCGTCTCCACGACCCCGGGACTAGGTTGGCCAGCCGCCGACATGTCCGACGACTATAGGGTCGTCCCCGCGACCACGGGCCAAAGATGCCCTGCCGCCGACATGTCCGACGACTATAGGGTTGTCCCCACGACCCCGGGACAAGATTGGCCCGCCACCGTCATGTCCGACGACTATTGGGTCGTCCCCGCGACCACGGGCCAAAGATGCCCTGCCGCCGACATGTCCGACGACTATAGGGTCGTCTCCACGACCCCGGGACTAGGTTGGCCAGCCGCCGACATGTCCGACGACTATAGGGTCGTCTCCACGACCACGGGCCAAAGTTGCCCTGCCGCCGACATGTCCGACGACTATAGGGTCGTCCCCACGACCCCGGGCCAAAGCTGGCCAGCCGCCGACATGTCCGACGACTATAGGGTCGTCCCCACGACCCCGGGACTATGTTGGCCCGCCGCCGACATGTCCGACGACTATAGGGTCGTCCCCACGACCCCGGGACTATGTTGGCCCGCCGCCGACATGTCCGAAGAATATAGGGTCGTTCCCACGACCCCGGGGCTAGATTGCCCCGGCACCGTCATGTCCGATGACTATAGGGTCGTCCCCACGACCCGGGCCAATGTTGGCCAGCCGCCGACATGTCCGACGACTATAGGGTCGTCCCCACGACCGCGGGCCAAAGTTGCCCAGCCGCCAACATGTCCAACGACTATAGGGTCGTCCCCACGACCCGGGACTAGATTGGCCCGCCACCGTCATGTCCGACGACTATAGGGTCGTACCCACGACCCCGGGACTAGGTTGGCCCGCCGCCGACATGTCCGACGTCTATAGGGTCGTCTCCACGACCCCGGGACTAGGTTGGCCCGCCGCCGACTTGTCCGACGACTATAGGGTCGTCCCCACGACCCCGGGACTAGGTTGGCCCGCCGCCGACTTGTCCGACGGCTATAGGGTCGTCCCCACGACCCCGGGAGTAGGTTGGCCCGCCGCCGACTTGTCCGACGACTATAGTGTCGTCTCCACGACCCCGGGACTAGGTTGGCCAGCCGCCGACATATCCGACGACTATAGGGTCGTCCCCGCGACCACGGGCCAAAGATGCCCTGCCGCCGACATGTCCGACGACTATAGGGTCGTCCCCACGACCCCGGGTCTAGGTTGGCCCGCCGCCGACTTTTCCGACGACTATAGGGTCGTCCCCACGACCCCGGGAGTAGGTTGGCCCGCCGCCGACTTGTCCGACGGCTATAGGGTCGTCCCCACGACCCCGGGACTAGGTTGGCCCGCCGCCGACTTGTCCGACGACTATAGGGTCGTCTCCACGACCCCGGGACTAGGTTGGCCAGCCGCCGACATGTCCGACGACTATAGGGTCGTCCCAGCGACCACGGGCCAAAGATGCCCTGCCGCCGACATGTCCGACGACTATAGGGTCGTCCCCACGACCCCGGGACTAGGTTGGCCCGCCGCCGACATGTCCGACGTCTATAGGGTCGTCTCCACGACCCCGGGACTAGGTTGGCCCGACGCCGACTTGTCCGACGACTATAGGGTCGTCCCCACGGCCCGGGACTAGGTTGGCCAGCCGCAGACATGTCCGACGACTATAGGGTCGTCCCCACGACCCCGGGACTAGGTTGGCCCGCCGCCGACTTGTCCGACGACTATAGGGTCGCCTCCACGACCCCGGGACTAGGTTGGCCCGCCGCCGACATGTCCGACGACTATAGGGTCGTCCCCACGACCCCGGGACTAGGTTGGCCCGCCGCCGACTTGTCCGACGACTATAGGGTCGTCCCCACGACCCCAGGACTAGGTTGGCCCGCCGCCAACATGTCCGACGTCTATAGGGTCGTCTCCACGACCCCGGGACTAGGTTGGCCCGCCGCCGACTTGTCCGACGACTATAGGGTCGTCCCCACGGCCCGGGACTAGGTTGGCCAGCCGCAGACATGTCCGACGACTATAGGGTCGTCCCCACGACCCCGGGACAAGATTGGCCCGCCACCGTCATGTCCGACGACTATAGGGTCGTCCCCGCGACCACGGGCCAAAGATGCCCTGCCGCCGACATGTCCGACGACTATAGGGTCGTCTCCACGACCCCGGGACTAGGTTGGCCAGCCGCCGACATGTCCGACGACTATAGGGTCGCCCCCACGACCACGGGCCAAAGTTGCCCTGCCGCCGACATGTCCGACGACTATAGGGTCGTCCCCACGACCGCGGGCCAAATTTGGCCTGCCGCCGACATGTCCGACGACTATAGGGTCGTCCCCACGACCCCGGGTCTAGGTTGGCCCGCCGCCGACTTTTCCGACGACTATAGGGTCGTCCCCACGACCCCGGGACTAGATTGGCCCGCCACCGTCATGTACGACGACTATAGGGTCGCCCCCACGACCACGGGCCAAAGTTGCCCTGCCGCCGACATGTCCGACGACTATAGGGTCGTCCCCACGACCCCGGGACTAGATTGGCCCGCCACCGTCATGTACGACGACTATAGGGTCGCCCCCACGACCACGGGCCAAAGTTGCCCTGCCGCCGACATGTCCGACGACTATAGGGTCGTCCCCACGACCCCGGGACTAGGTTGGCCCGCCGCCGACTTGTCCGACGACTATAGGGTCGTCCCCACGACCCCGGGACTAGGTTGGCCCGCCGCCGACATGTCCGACGTCTATAGGGTCGTCTCCACGACCCCGGGACTAGGTTGGCCCGCCGCCGACTTGTCCGACGACTATAGGGTCGTCCCCACGGCCCGGGACTAGGTTGGCCAGCCGCAGACATGTCCGACGACTATAGGGTCGTCCCCACGACCCCGGGACTAGATTGGCCCGCCACCGTCATGTACGACGACTATAGGGTCGCCCCCACGACCACGGGCCAAAGTTGCCCTGCCGCCGACATGTCCGACGACTATAGGGTCGCCCCCACGACCACGGGCCAAAGTTGCCCTGCCGCCGACATGTCCGACGACTATAGGGTCGTCCCCACGACCGCGGGCCAAATTTGGCCTGCCGCCGACATGTCCGACGACTATAGGGTCGTCCCCACGACCCCGGGTCTAGGTTGGCCCGCCGCCGACTTTTCCGACGACTATAGGGTCGTCCCCACGACCCCGGGACTAGATTGGCCCGCCACCGTCATGTACGACGACTATAGGGTCGCCCCCACGACCACGGGCCAAAGTTGCCCTGCCGCCGACATGTCCGACGACTATAGGGTCGTCCCCACGACCCCGGGACTAGATTGGCCCGCCACCGTCATGTACGACGACTATAGGGTCGCCCCCACGACCACGGGCCAAAGTTGCCCTGCCGCCGACATGTCCGACGACTATAGGGTCGTCCCCACGACCCCGGGACTAGATTGGCCCGCCACCGTCATGTACGACGACTATAGGGTCGCCCCCACGACCACGGGCCAAAGTTGCCCTGCCGCCGACATGTCCGACGACTATAGGGTCGTCCCCACGACCCCGGGACTAGATTGGCCCGCCGCCGACTTGTCTGACGACTATAGGGTCGTCCCTACCACCCCGGGACTAGGTTGGCAAGCCGCCGACATGTCCGATGACTATAGGGTCGTCCCCACGACCCCGGGACTAGGTCGGCCCGCCGCCGACATGTCCGACGACTATAGGGTCGTCCCCACGACCCGGGCCAAATTTGGCCTGCCGCCGACATGTCCGACGACTATAGGGTCGTCTCCGCGACCCCGGGACAAGATTGGCCCGCCACCGTCATGTCCGACGACTATAGGGTCGTCCCCGCGACCACGGGCCAAAGATGCCCTGCCGCCGACATGTCCGACGACTATAGGGTCGTCCCCACGACCCCGGGTCTAGGTTGGCCCGCCGCCGACTTTTCCGACGACTATAGGGTCGTCCCCACGACCCCGGGAGTAGGTTGGCCCGCCGCCGACTTGTCCTACGGCTATAGGGTCGTCCCCACGACCCCGGGACTAGGTTGGCCCGCCGCCGACATGTCCGACGTCTATAGGGTCGTCTCCACGACCCCGGGACTAGGTTGGCCCGCCGCCGACTTGTCCGACGACTATAGGGTCGTCCCCACGGCCCGGGACTAGGTTGGCCAGCCGCAGACATGTCCGACGACTATAGGGTCGTCCCCACGACCCCGGGTCTAGGTTGGCCCGCCGCCGACTTTTCCGACGACTATAGGGTCGTCCCCACGACCCCGGGAGTAGGTTGGCCCGCCGCCGACTTGTCCGACGACTATAGAGTCGTTCCCACGACCCCGGGACTAGGTTGGCCAGCCGCGGACATGTCCGACGACTATAGGGTCGTCCCCACGACCCCGGGACTAGATTGGCCCGCCGCCGACTTGTCTGACGACTATAGGGTCGTCCCTACCACCCCGGGACTAGGTTGGCAAGCCGCCGACATGTCCGATGACTATAGGGTCGTCCCCACGACCCCGGGACTAGGTCGGCCCTGCCGCCGACATGTCCGACGACTATAGGGTCGTCCCCACGACCCCGGGACTAGGTTGGCCCGCCGCCGACTTGTCCGACGACTATAGGGTCGTCCCCACGACCCCGGGACTAGGTTGGCCCGCCGCCGACATGTCCGACGTCTATAGGGTCGTCTCCACGACCCCGGGACTAGGTTGGCCCGCCGCCGACATGTCCGACGACTATAGGGTCGTCCCCACGACCGCGGGCCAAATTTGGCCTGCCGCCGACATGTCCGACGACTATAGGGTCGTCCCCACGACCGCGGGCCAAATTTGGCCTGCCGCCGACATGTCCGACGACTATAGGGTCGTCCCCACGACCCCGGGTCTAGGTTGGCCCGCCGCCGACTTTTCCGACGACTATAGGGTCGTCCCCACGACCCCGGGACTAGATTGGCCCGCCACCGTCATGTACGACGACTATAGGGTCGCCCCCACGACCACGGGCCAAAGTTGCCCTGCCGCCGACATGTCCGACGACTATAGGGTCGTCCCCACGACCCCGGGACTAGATTGGCCCGCCACCGTCATGTACGACGACTATAGGGTCGCCCCCACGACCACGGGCCAAAGTTGCCCTGCCGCCGACATGTCCGACGACTATAGGGTCGTCCCCACGACCCCGGGACTAGGTTGGCCCGCCGCCGACTTGTCCGACGACTATAGGGTCGTCCCCACGACCCCGGGACTAGGTTGGCCCGCCGCCGACATGTCCGACGTCTATAGGGTCGTCTCCACGACCCCGGGACTAGGTTGGCCCGCCGCCGACTTGTCCGACGACTATAGGGTCGTCCCCACGGCCCGGGACTAGGTTGGCCAGCCGCAGACATGTCCGACGACTATAGGGTCGTCCCCACGACCCCGGGACTAGATTGGCCCGCCACCGTCATGTACGACGACTATAGGGTCGCCCCCACGACCACGGGCCAAAGTTGCCCTGCCGCCGACATGTCCGACGACTATAGGGTCGTCCCCACGACCCCGGGTCTAGGTTGGCCCGCCGCCGACTTTTCCGACGACTATAGGGTCGTCCCCACGACCCCGGGAGTAGGTTGGCCCGCCGCCGACTTGTCCGACGACTATAGAGTCGTTCCCACGACCCCGGGACTAGGTTGGCCAGCCGCGGACATGTCCGACGACTATAGGGTCGTCCCCACGACCCCGGGACTAGATTGGCCCGCCGCCGACTTGTCTGACGACTATAGGGTCGTCCCTACCACCCCGGGACTAGGTTGGCAAGCCGCCGACATGTCCGATGACTATAGGGTCGTCCCCACGACCCCGGGACTAGGTCGGCCCGCCGCCGACATGTCCGACGACTATAGGGTCGTCCCCACGACCCGGGCCAAATTTGGCCTGCCGCCGACATGTCCGACGACTATAGGGTCGTCTCCGCGACCCCGGGACAAGATTGGCCCGCCACCGTCATGTCCGACGACTATAGGGTCGTCCCCGCGACCACGGGCCAAAGATGCCCTGCCGCCGACATGTCCGACGACTATAGGGTCGTCCCCACGACCCCGGGTCTAGGTTGGCCCGCCGCCGACTTTTCCGACGACTATAGGGTCGTCCCCACGACCCCGGGAGTAGGTTGGCCCGCCGCCGACTTGTCCTACGGCTATAGGGTCGTCCCCACGACCCCGGGACTAGGTTGGCCCGCCGCCGACATGTCCGACGTCTATAGGGTCGTCTCCACGACCCCGGGACTAGGTTGGCCCGCCGCCGACTTGTCCGACGACTATAGGGTCGTCCCCACGGCCCGGGACTAGGTTGGCCAGCCGCAGACATGTCCGACGACTATAGGGTCGTCCCCACGACCCCGGGACAAGATTGGCCCGCCACCGTCATGTCCGACGACTATAGGGTCGTCCCCGCGACCACGGGCCAAAGATGCCCTGCCGCCGACATGTCCGACGACTATAGGGTCGTCTCCACGACCCCGGGACTAGGTTGGCCAGCCGCCGACATGTCCGACGACTATAGGGTCGCCCCCACGACCAGGGGCAAAGTTGCCCTGCCGCCGACATGTCCGACGACTATAGGGTCGTCCCCACGACCGCGGGCCAAATTTGGCCTGCCGCCGACATGTCCGACGACTATAGGGTCGTCCCCACGACCCCGGGACTAGGTTGGCCAGCCTCCGACATATCCGACGACTATAGGGTCGCCCCCACGACCACGGGCCAAAGTTGACCTGCCACCGACATGTCCGACGACTATAGGGTCGTCCGCACGACCCCGGGACTAGATTGGCCCGCCACCGTCATGTCCGACGAAAATAGGGTCGTCCCCATGACCACGGGTCAAAGCTGGCCAGCCGCCGACATGTCCGACGACTATAGGGTCGTCTCCACGACCCCGGGACTAGGTTGGCCAGCCGCCGACATGTCCGACGACTATAGGGTCGTCTCCACGACCCCGGGACTAGATTGGCCCGCCACCGTCATGTCCGACGAATATAGGTTCGTGCCTACGACCCTGGGCATACGTTGGCCCGCCGCCGACATGTCCGACGACTATAGGGTCGTCCCCACGACCCCGGGACTAGGTTGGCCCGCCGCCGACTTGTCCGACGACTATAGGGTCGTCCCCACGACCCCGGGACTAGGTTGGCCCGCCGCCGACATGTCCGACGTCTATAGGGTCGTCTCCACGACCCCGGGACTAGGTTGGCCCGCCGCCGACTTGTCCGACGACTATAGGGTCGTCCCCACGGCCCGGGAGTAGGTTGGCCAGCCGCAGACATGTCCGACGACTATAGGGTCGTCCCCACGACCCCGGGACAAGATTGGCCCGCCACCGTCATGTCCGACGACTATAGGGTCGTCCCCGCGACCACGGGCCAAAGATGCCCTGCCGCCGACATGTCCGACGACTATAGGGTCGTCCCCACGACCCCGGGACTAGGTTGGCCCGCCACCGTCATGTCCGACGACAATAGGGTCGTCCCCACGACCACGGGCCAAAGCTGGCCAGCCGCCGACATGTCCGACGACTATAGGGTCGTTTCCACGACCCCGGGACTAGGTTGGCCAGCCGCCGACATGTCCGACGACTATAGGGTCGTCTCCACGACCCCGGGACTAGATTGGCCCGCCACCGTCATGTCCGACGAATATAGGTTCGTGCCTACGACCCTGGGCATACGTTGGCCCGCCGCCGACATGTCCGACGACTATAGGGTCGTCCCCACGACCCCGGGACTAGGTTGGCCCACCGCCGACTTGTCCGACGACTATAGGGTCGTCCCCACGACCCCGGGACTAGGTTGGCCCGCCGCCGACATGTCCGACGTCTATAGGGTCGTCTCCACGACCCCGGGACTAGGTTGGCCCGCCGCCGACTTGTCCGACGACTATAGGGTCGTCCCCACGGCCCGGGACTAGGTTGGCCAGCCGCAGACATGTCCGACGACTATAGGGTCGTCCCCACGACCCCGGGACAAGATTGGCCCGCCACCGTCATGTCCGACGACTATAGGGTCGTCCCCGCGACCACGGGCCAAAGATGCCCTGCCGCCGACATGTCCGACGACTATAGGGTCGTCCCCACGACCCCGGGACTAGGTTGGCCCGCCGACGACATGTCCGACGTTTATAGGGTCGTCTCCACGACCCCTGGACTAGGTTGGCCCGCCGCCGACTTGTCCGACGACTATAGGGTCGTCCCCACGGCCCGGGACTAGGTTGGCCAGTCGCAGACATGTCCGACGACTATAGGGTCGTCCCCACGACCCCGGGAGTAGATTGGCCCGCCACCGTCATGTACGACGACTATAGGGTCGCCCCCACGACCACGGGCCAAAGTTGCCCTGCCGCCGACATGTCCGACGACTATAGGGTCGTCCCCACGACCCCGGGTCTAGGTTGGCCCGCCGCCGACTTTTCCGACGACTATAGGGTCGTCCCCACGACCCCGGGAGTAGGTTGGCCCGCCGCCGACTTGTCCGACGGCTATAGGGTCGTCCCCACGACCCCGGGACTAGGTTGGCCCGCCGCCGACTTGTCCGACGACTATAGGGTCGTCTCCACGACCCCGGGACTAGGTTGGCCAGCCGCCGACATGTCCGACGACTATAGGGTCGCCCCCACGACCACGGGCCAAAGTTGCCCTGCCGCCGACATGTCCGACGACTATAGGGTCGTCCCCACGACCCCGGGCCAAAGCTGGCCAGCCGCCGACATGTCCGACGACTATAGGGTCGTCCCCACGACCCCGGGACTATGTTGGCCCGCCGCCGACATGTCCGAAGAATATAGGGTCGTTCCCACGACCCCGGGGCTAGATTGCCCCGGCACCGTCATGTCCGATGACTATAGGGTCGTCCCCACGACCCGGGCCAATGTTGGCCAGCCGCCGACATGTCCGACGACTATAGGGTCGTCCCCACGACCACGGGCCAAAGTTGCCCAGCCGCCAACATGTCCAACGACTATAGGGTCGTCCCCACGACCCGGGACTAGGTTGGCCAGCCGCAGACATGTCCGACGACTATATGGTCGTCCCCACGACCCCGGGACTAGATTGGCCCGCCACCGTCATGTCCGACTACTATAGGGTCGCCCCCACGACCACGGGCCAAAGTTGCCCTGCCGCCGACATGTCCGACGACTATAGGGTCGTCCCCACGACCCCGGGTCTAGGTTGGTACGCCGCCGACTTTTCCGACGACTATAGGGTCGTCCCCACGACCACGGGCCAAAGTTGCCCAGCCGCCAACATGTCCAACGACTATAGGGTCGTCCCCACGACCCGGGACTAGGTTGGCCCGCCACCGTCATGTCCGACGACTATAGGGTCGTCCCCACGACCCCGGGACTAGGTTGGCCCGCCGCCGACATGTCCGACGTCTATAGGTTCGTCTCCACGACCCCGGGACTAGGTTGGCCCGCCGCCGACTTGTCCAACGACTATAGAGTCGTCCCCACGACCCCGGGACTAGGTTGGCCAGCCGCGGACATGTCCGACGACTATAGGGTCGTCCCCACGACCCCGGGACTAGATTGGCCCGCCGCCGACTTGTCTGACGACTATAGGGTCGTCCCTACCACCCCGGGACTAGGTTGGCAAGCCGCCGACATGTCCGATGACTATAGGGTCGTCCCCACGACCCCGGGACTAGGTCGGCCCGCCGCCGACATGTCCGACGACTATAGGGTCGTCCCCACGACCCGGGCCAATGTTGGCCAGCCGCAGACATGTCCGACGACTATAGGGTCGTCCCCACGACCACGGGCCAAAGATGCCCTGCCGCCGACATGCCCGACGACTATAGGGTCGTCCCCACGACCCCGGGACTAGGTTGGCCCGCCGACGACATGTCCGACGTTTATAGGGTCGTCTCCACGACCCCTGGACTAGGTTGGCCCGCCGCCGACTTGTCCGACGACTATAGGGTCGTCCCCACGGCCCGGGACTAGGTTGGCCAGCCGCAGACATGTCCGACGACTATAGGGTCGTCCCCACAACCCCGGGACTAGATTGGCCCGCCACCGTCATGTACGACGACTATAGGGTCGCCCCCACGACCACGGGCCAAAGTTGCCCTGCCGCCGACATGTCCGACGACTATAGGGTCGTCCCCACGACCCCGGGCCAAAGCTGGCCAGCCGCCGACATGTCCGACGACTATAGGGTCGTCCCCACGACCCCGGGACTATGTTGGCCCGCCGCCGACATGTCCGAAGAATATAGGGTCGTTCCCACGACCCCGGGGCTAGATTGCCCCGGCACCGTCATGTCCGATGACTATAGGGTCGTCCCCACGACCCGGGCCAATGTTGGCCAGCCGCCGACATGTCCGACGACTATAGGGTCGTCCCCACGACCACGGGCCAAAGTTGCCCAGCCGCCAACATGTCCAACGACTATAGGGTCGTCCCCACGACCCGGGACTAGGTTGGCCAGCCGCAGACATGTCCGACGACTATAGGGTCGTCCCCACGACCCCGGGACTAGATTGGCCCGCCACCGTCATGTCCGACGACTATAGGGTCGCCCCCACGACCACGGGCCAAAGTTGCCCTGCCGCCGACATGTCCGACGACTATAGGGTCGTCCCCACGACCCCGGGTCTAGGTTGGCCCGCCGCCGACTTTTCCGACGACTATAGGGTCGTCCCCACGACCACGGGCCAAAGTTGCCCAGCCGCCAACATGTCCAACGACTATAGGGTCGTCCCCACGACCCGGGACTAGGTTGGCCCGCCACCGTCATGTCCGACGACTATAGGGTCGTCCCCACGACCCCGGGACTAGGTTGGCCCGCCGCCGACATGTCCGACGTCTATAGGTTCGTCTCCACGACCCCGGGACTAGGTTGGCCCGCCGCCGACTTGTCCGACGACTATAGAGTCGTCCCCACGACCCCGGGACTAGGTTGGCCAGCCGCGGACATGTCCGACGACTATAGGGTCGTCCCCACGACCCCGGGACTAGATTGGCCCGCCGCCGACTTGTCTGACGACTATAGGGTCGTCCCTACCACCCCGGGACTAGGTTGGCAAGCCGCCGACATGTCCGATGACTATAGGGTCGTCCCCACGACCCCGGGACTAGGTCGGCCCGCCGCCGACATGTCCGACGACTATAGGGTCGTCCCCACGACCCGGGCCAATGTTGGCCAGCCGCAGACATGTCCGACGACTATAGGGTCGTCCCCACGACCCCGGGACAAGATTGGCCCGCCACCGTCATGTCCGACGACTATAGGGTCGTCCCCGCGACCACGGGCCAAAGATGCCCTGCCGCCGACATGCCCGACGACTATAGGGTCGTCCCCACGACCCCGGGACTAGGTTGGCCCGCCGACGACATGTCCGACGTTTATAGGGTCGTCTCCACGACCCCTGGACTAGGTTGGCCCGCCGCCGACTTGTCCGACGACTATAGGGTCGTCCCCACGGCCCGGGACTAGGTTGGCCAGCCGCAGACATGGCCGACGACTATAGGGTCGTCCCCACGACCCCGGGACTAGATTGGCCCGCCACCGTCATGTACGACGACTATAGGGTCGCCCCCACGATCACGGGCCAAAGTTGCCCTGCCGCCGACATGTCCGACGACTATAGGGTCGTCCCCACGACCCCGGGCCAAAGCTGGCCAGCCGCCGACACGTCCGACGACTATAGGGTCGTCCCCACGACCCCGGGACTATGTTGGCCCGCCGCCGACATGTCCGAAGAATATAGGGTCGTTCCCACGCCCCCGGGGCTAGATTGCCCCGGCACCGTCATGTCCGATGACTATAGGGTCGTCCCCACGACCCGGGCCAATGTTGGCCAGCCGTCGACATGTCCGACGACTATAGGGTCGTCCCCACGACCACGGGCCAAAGTTGCCCAGCCGCCAACATGTCCAACGACTATAGGGTCGTCCCCACGACCCGGGACTAGGTTGGCCAGCCGCAGACATGTCCGACGACTATAGGGTCGTCCCCACGACCCCGGGACTAGATTGGCCCGCCACCATCATGTCCGACGACTATAGGGTCGCCCCCACGACCACGGGCCAAAGTTGCCCTGCCGCCGACATGTCCGACGACTATAGGGTCGTCCCCACGACCCCGGGTCTAGGTTGGCCCGCCGCCGACTTTTCCGACGACTATAGGGTCGTCCCCACGACCACGGGCCAAAGTTGCCCAGCCGCCAACATGTCCAACGACTATAGGGTCGTCCCCACGACCCGGGACTAGGTTGGCCAGCCGCAGACATGTCCGACGACTATAGGGTCGTCCCCACGACCCCGGGACTAGATTGGCCCGCCACCGTCATGTCCGACGACTATAGGGTCGTCCCCACGACCCCGGGTCTAGGTTGGCCCGCCGCCGACTTTTCCGACGACTATAGGGTCGTCCCCACGACCACGGGCCAAAGTTGCCCTGCCGCCGACATGTCCGACGACTATAGGGTCGTCCCCACGACCCCGGGTCTAGGTTGGCCCGCCGCCGACTTTTCCGACGACTATAGGGTCGTCCCCACGACCACGGCCCAAAGTTGCCCAGCCGCCAACATGTCCAACGACTATAGGGTCGTCCCCACGACCCGGGACTAGGTTGGCCCGCCGCCGACTTGTCCGACGACTATAGAGTCGTCCCCACGACCCCGGGACTAGGTTGGCCAGCCGCGGACATGTCCGACGACTATAGGGTCGTCCCCACGACCCCGGGACTAGATTGGCCCGCCGCCGACTTGTCTGACGACTATAGGGTCGTCCCTACCACCCCGGGACTAGGTTGGCAAGCCGCCGACATGTCCGATGACTATAGGGTCGTCCCCACGACCCCGGGTCTAGATTGGTCCGTCACCGACATGTCCGAAGAATATAGAGTCGTTCCCACGACCCCGGGGCTAGATTGCCCCGGCACCGTCATGTCCGATGACTATAGGGTCGTCTCCACGACCACGGGCCAATGTTGCCCAGCCGCCGACATGTCCGCCGACTATAGGGTCGTCCCCACGACCCCGGGTCTAGATTGGTCCGTCACCGACATGTCCGACGACTATAGGGTCGCCCCACGACCCCGGGTCTAGATTGGTCCGTCACCGACATGTCCGACGACTATAGGGTCGCCCCACGACCCCGGGACTAGGTTGGCCCGCCGACGACATGTCCGACGTCTATAGGGTCGTCTCCACGACCCCTGGACTAGGTTGGCCCGCCGCCGACTTGTCCGACGACTATAGGGTCGTCCCCACGGCCCGGGACTAGGTTGGCCAGCCGCAGATATGTCCGACGACTATAGGGTCGTCCCCACGACCCCGGGACAAGATTGGCCCGCCACCGTCATGTCCGACGACTATAGGGTCGTCCCCGCGACCACGGGCCAAAGATGCCCTGCCGCCGACATGTCCGACGACTATAGGGTCGTCCCCACGACCCCGGGTCTAGGTTGGCCCGCCGCCGACTTTTCCGAAGACTATAGGGTCGTCCCCACGACCCCGGGAGTAGGTTGGCCCGCCGCCGACTTGTCCTACGGCTATAGGGTCGTCCCCACGACCCCGGGACTAGGTTGGCCCGCCGCCGACATGTCCGACGTCTATAGGGTCGTCTCCACGACCCCGGGACTAAGTTGGCCCGCCGCCGACTTGTCCGACGACTATAGGGTCGTCCCCACGGCCCGGGACTAGGTTGGCCAGCCGCAGACATGTCCGACGACTATAGGGTCGTCCCCACGACCCCGGGGCAAGATTGGCCCGCCACCGTCATGTCCGACGACTATAGGGTCGTCCCCGCGACCACGGGCCAAAGATGCCCTGCCGCCGACATGTCCGACGACTATAGGGTCGTCTCCACGACCCCGGGACTAGGTTGGCCAGCCGCCGACATGTCCGACGACTATAGGGTCGCCCCCACGACCACGGGCCAAAGTTGCCCTGCCGCCGACATGTCCGACGACTATAGGGTCGTCCCCACGACCGCGGGCCAAATTTGGCCTGCCGCCGACATGTCCGACGACTATAGGGTCGTCCCCACGACCCCGGGACTAGGTTGGCCAGCCTCCGACATATCCGACGACCATAGTGTCGTCCCCACGACCACGGGCCAAAGTTGACCTGCCGCCGACATGTCCGACGACTATAGGGTCGTCCGCACGACCCCGGGACTAGATTGGCCCGCCACCGTCATGTCCGACGACAATAGGGTCGTCCCCACGACCACGGGCCAAAGCTGGCCAGCCGCCGACATGTCCGACGACTATAGGGTCGTTTCCACGACCCCGGGACTAGGTTGGCCAGCCGCCGACATGTCCGACGACTATAGGGTCGTCTCCACGACCCCGGGACTAGATTGGCCCGCCACCGTCATGTCCGACGAATATAGGTTCGTGCCTACGACCCTGGGCATACGTTGGCCCGCCGCCGACATGTCCGACGACTATAGGGTCGTCCCCACGACCCCGGGACTAGGTTGGCCCACCGCCGACTTGTCCGACGACTATAGGGTCGTCCCCACGACCCCGGGACTAGGTTGGCCCGCCGCCGACATGTCCGACGTCTATAGGGTCGTCTCCACGACCCCGGGACTAGGTTGGCCCGCCGCCGACTTGTCCGACGACTATAGGGTCGTCCCCACGGCCCGGGACTAGGTTGGCCAGCCGCAGACATGTCCGACGACTATAGGGTCGTCCCCACGACCCCGGGACAAGATTGGCCCGCCACCGTCATGTCCGACGACTATAGGGTCGTCCCCGCGACCACGGGCCAAAGATGCCCTGCCGCCGACATGTCCGACGACTATAGGGTCGTCCCCACGACCCCGGGACTAGGTTGGCCCGCCGACGACATGTCCGACGTTTATAGGGTCGTCTCCACGACCCCTGGACTAGGTTGGCCCGCCGCCGACTTGTCCGACGACTATAGGGTCGTCCCCACGGCCCGGGACTAGGTTGGCCAGTCGCAGACATGTCCGACGACTATAGGGTCGTCCCCACGACCCCGGGACTAGATTGGCCCGCCACCGTCATGTACGACGACTATAGGGTCGCCCCCACGACCACGGGCCAAAGTTGCCCTGCCGCCGACATGTCCGACGACTATAGGGTCGTCCCCACGACCCCGGGTCTAGGTTGGCCCGCCGCCGACTTTTCCGACGACTATAGGGTCGTCCCCACGACCCCGGGAGTAGGTTGGCCCGCCGCCGACTTGTCCGACGGCTATAGGGTCGTCCCCACGACCCCGGGACTAGGTTGGCCCGCCGCCGACTTGTCCGACGACTATAGGGTCGTCTCCACGACCCCGGGACTAGGTTGGCCAGCCGCCGACATGTCCGACGACTATAGGGTCGCCCCCACGACCACGGGCCAAAGTTGCCCTGCCGCCGACATGTCCGACGACTATAGGGTCGTCCCCACGACCCCGGGCCAAAGCTGGCCAGCCGCCGACATGTCCGACGACTATAGGGTCGTCCCCACGACCCCGGGACTATGTTGGCCCGCCGCCGACATGTCCGAAGAATATAGGGTCGTTCCCACGACCCCGGGGCTAGATTGCCCCGGCACCGTCATGTCCGATGACTATAGGGTCGTCCCGACGACCCGGGCCAATGTTGGCCAGCCGCCGACATGTCCGACGACTATAGGGTCGTCCCCACGACCACGGGCCAAAGTTGCCCAGCCGCCAACATGTCCAACGACTATAGGGTCGTCCCCACGACCCGGGACTAGGTTGGCCAGCCGCAGACATGTCCGACGACTATATGGTCGTCCCCACGACCCCGGGACTAGATTGGCCCGCCACCGTCATGTCCGACTACTATAGGGTCGCCCCCACGACCACGGGCCAAAGTTGCCCTGCCGCCGACATGTCCGACGACTATAGGGTCGTCCCCACGACCCCGGGTCTAGGTTGGCCCGCCGCCGACTTTTCCGACGACTATAGGGTCGTCCCCACGACCACGGGCCAAAGTTGCCCAGCCGCCAACATGTCCAACGACTATAGGGTCGTCCCCACGACCCGGGACTAGGTTGGCCCGCCACCGTCATGTCCGACGACTATAGGGTCGTCCCCACGACCCCGGGACTAGGTTGGCCCGCCGCCGACATGTCCGACGTCTATAGGTTCGTCTCCACGACCCCGGGACTAGGTTGGCCCGCCGCCGACTTGTCCAACGACTATAGAGTCGTCCCCACGACCCCGGGACTAGGTTGGCCAGCCGCGGACATGTCCGACGACTATAGGGTCGTCCCCACGACCCCGGGACTAGATTGGCCCGCCGCCGACTTGTCTGACGACTATAGGGTCGTCCCTACCACCCCGGGACTAGGTTGGCAAGCCGCCGACATGTCCGATGACTATAGGGTCGTCCCCACGACCCCGGGACTAGGTCGGCCCGCCGCCGACATGTCCGACGACTATAGGGTCGTCCCCACGACCCGGGCCAATGTTGGCCAGCCGCAGACATGTCCGACGACTATAGGGTCGTCCCCACGACCACGGGCCAAAGATGCCCTGCCGCCGACATGCCCGACGACTATAGGGTCGTCCCCACGACCCCGGGACTAGGTTGGCCCGCCGACGACATGTCCGACGTTTATAGGGTCGTCTCCACGACCCCTGGACTAGGTTGGCCCGCCGCCGACTTGTCCGACGACTATAGGGTCGTCCCCACGGCCCGGGACTAGGTTGGCCAGCCGCAGACATGTCCGACGACTATAGGGTCGTCCCCACGACCCCGGGACTAGATTGGCCCGCCACCGTCATGTACGACGACTATAGGGTCGCCCCCACGACCACGGGCCAAAGTTGCCCTGCCGCCGACATGTCCGACGACTATAGGGTCGTCCCCACGACCCCGGGCCAAAGCTGGCCAGCCGCCGACATGTCCGACGACAATAGGGTCGTCCCCACGACCCCGGGACTATGTTGGCCCGCCGCCGACATGTCCGAAGAATATAGGGTCGTTCCCACGACCCCGGGGCTAGATTGCCCCGGCACCGTCATGTCCGATGACTATAGGGTCGTCCCCACGACCCGGGCCAATGTTGGCCAGCCGCCGACATGTCCGACGACTATAGGGTCGTCCCCACGACCACGGGCCAAAGTTGCCCAGCCGCCAACATGTCCAACGACTATAGGGTCGTCCCCACGACCCGGGACTAGGTTGGCCAGCCGCAGACATGTCCGACGACTATAGGGTCGTCCCCACGACCCCGGGACTAGATTGGCCCGCCACCGTCATGTCCGACGACTATAGGGTCGCCCCCACGACCACGGGCCAAAGTTGCCCTGCCGCCGACATGTCCGACGACTATAGGGTCGTCCCCACGACCCCGGGTCTAGGTTGGCCCGCCGCCGACTTTTCCGACGACTATAGGGTCGTCCCCACGACCACGGGCCAAAGTTGCCCAGCCGCCAACATGTCCAACGACTATAGGGTCGTCCCCACGACCCGGGACTAGGTTGGCCAGCCGCAGACATGTCCGACGACTATAGGGTCGTCCCCACGACCCCGGGACTAGATTGGCCCGCCACCGTCATGTCCGACGACTATAGGGTCGTCCCCACGACCCCGGGACTAGGTTGGCCCGCCGCCGACATGTCCGACGTCTATAGGTTCGTCTCCACGACCCCGGGACTAGGTTGGCCCGCCGCCGACTTGTCCGACGACTATAGAGTCGTCCCCACGACCCCGGGGCTAGGTTGGCCAGCCGCGGACATGTCCGACGACTATAGGGTCGTCCCCACGACCCCGGGACTAGATTGGCCCGCCGCCGACTTGTCTGACGACTATAGGGTCGTCCCTACCACCCCGGGACTAGGTTGGCAAGCCGCCGACATGTCCGATGACTATAGGGTCGTCCCCACGACCCCGGGTCTAGATTGGTCCGTCACCGACATGTCCGACGACTATAGGGTCGTCCCCACGACCCCGGGACTAGGTTGGCCCGCCGCCGACATGTCCGACGTCTATAGGTTCGTCTCCACGACCCCGGGACTAGGTTGGCCCGCCGCCGACTTGTCCGACGACTATAGAGTCGTCCCCACGACCCCGGGGCTAGGTTGGCCAGCCGCGGACATGTCCGACGACTATAGGGTCGTCCCCACGACCCCGGGACTAGATTGGCCCGCCGCCGACTTGTCTGACGACTATAGGGTCGTCCCCACGACCCGGGACTAGGTTGGCCAGCCGCAGACATGTCCAACGACTATAGGGTCGTCCCCACGACCCGGGACTAGGTTGGCCAGCCGCAGACATGTCCGACGACTATAGGGTCGTCCCCACGACCCCGGGACTAGATTGGCCCGCCACCGTCATGTCCGACGACTATAGGGTCGTCCCCACGACCCCGGGACTAGGTTGGCCCGCCGCCGACATGTCCGACGTCTATAGGTTCGTCCCCACGGCCCGGGACTAGGTTGGCCATCCGCAGATATGTCCGACGACTATAGGGTCGTCCCCACGACCCCGGGACAAGATTGGCCCGCCACCGTCATGTCCGACGATTATAGGGTCGTCCCCGCGACCACGGGCCAAAGATGCCCTGCCGCCGACATGTCCGACGACTATAGGGTCGTCCCCACGACCCCGGGTCTAGGTTGGCCCGCCGCCGACTTTTCCGAAGACTATAGGGTCGTCCCCACGACCCCGGGAGTAGGTTGGCCCGCCGCCGACTTGTCCTACGGCTATAGGGTCGTCCCCACGATCCCGGGACTAGGTTGGCCCGCCGCCGACATGTCCGACGTCTATAGGGTCGTCTCCACGACCCCGGGACTAGGTTGGCCCGCCGCCGACTTGTCCGACGACTATAGGGTCGTCCCCACGGCCCGG
The DNA here is from genome assembly GCA_946251845.1 of Andrena fulva. NCBI lineage: Eukaryota > Metazoa > Arthropoda > Insecta > Hymenoptera > Andrenidae > Andrena > Andrena fulva. The sequence goes on from CAMITZ010000248.1 coordinate 418,672, forward strand.
GACTAGGTTGGCCAGCCGCAGACATGTCCGACGACTATAGGGTCGTCCCCACGACCCCGGGCCAAAGCTGGCCAGCCGCCGACATGTCCGACGACTATAGGGTCGTCCCCACGACCCCGGGACTATGTTGGCCCGCCGCCGACATGTCCGAAGAATATAGGGTCGTTCCCACGACCCCGGGGCTAGATTGCCCCGGCACCGTCATGTCCGATGACTATAGGGTCGTCCCCACGACCCGGGCCAATGTTGGCCAGCCGCCGACATGTCCGACGACTATAGGGTCGTCCCCACGACCACGGGCCAAAGTTGCCCAGCCGCCAACATGTCCAACGACTATAGGGTCGTCCCCACGACCCGGGACTAGGTTGGCCAGCCGCAGACATGTCCGACGACTATATGGTCGTCCCCACGACCCCGGGACTAGATTGGCCCGCCACCGTCATGTCCGACGACTATAGGGTCGCCCCCACGACCACGGGCCAAAGTTGCCCTGCCGCCGACATGTCCGACGACTATAGGGTCGTCCCCACGACCCCGGGTCTAGGTTGGCCCGCCGCCGACTTTTCCGACGACTATAGGGTCGTCCCCACGACCACGGGCCAAAGTTGCCCAGCCGCCAACATGTCCAACGACTATAGGGTCGTCCCCACGACCCGGGACTAGGTTGGCCCGCCACCGTCATGTCCGACGACTATAGGGTCGTCCCCACGACCCCGGGGCTAGATTGCCCCGGCACCGTCATGTCCGATGACTATAGGGTCGTCTCCACGACCACGGGCCAATGTTGCCCAGCCGCCGACATGTCCGCCGACTATAGGGTCGTCCCCACGACCCCGGGTCTAGATTGGTCCGTCACCGACATGTCCGACGACCATAGGGTCGCCCCACGACCCCGGGACTAGGTTGGCCCGCCGCCGACTTGTCCGACGACTATAGGGTCGTCCCCACGACCCCGGGACTATGTTGGCCCGCCGCCGACTTGTCCGACGACTATAGGGTCGTCCCCACGGCCCGGGACTAGGTTGGCCAGCCGCAGATATGTCCGACGACTATAGGGTCGTCCCCACGACCCCGGGTCTAGATTGGTCCGTCACCGACATGTCCGACGACTATAGGGTCGTCCCACGACCCCGGGTCTAGATTGGTCCGTCACCGACATGTCCGACGACTATAGGGTCGCCCCACGACCCCGGGACTAGGTTGGCCCGCCGACGACATGTCCGACGTCTATAGGGTCGTCTCCACGACCCCTGGACTAGGTTGGCCCGCCGCCGACTTGTCCGACGACTATAGGGTCGTCCCCACGGCCCGGGACTAGGTTGGCCAGCCGCAGATATGTCCGACGACTATAGGGTCGTCCCCACGACCCCGGGACAAGATTGGCCCGCCACCGTCATGTCCGACGATTATAGGGTCGTCCCCGCGACCACGGGCCAAAGATGCCCTGCCGCCGACATGTCCGACGACTATAGGGTCGTCCCCACGACCCCGGGTCTAGGTTGGCCCGCCGCCGACTTTTCCGAAGACTATAGGGTCGTCCCCACGACCCCGGGAGTAGGTTGGCCCGCCGCCGACTTGTCCTACGGCTATAGGGTCGTCCCCACGACCCCGGGACTAGGTTGGCCCGCCGCCAACATGTCCGACGTCTATAGGGTCGTCTCCACGACCCCGGGACTAGGTTGGCCCGCCGCCGACTTGTCCGACGACTATAGGGTCGTCCCCACGGCCCGGGACTAGGTTGGCCAGCCGCAGACATGTCCGACGACTATAGGGTCGTCCCCACGACCCCGGGCCAAAGCTGGCCAGCCGCCGACATGTCCGACGACTATAGGGTCGTCCCCACGACCCCGGGACTATGTTGGCCCGCCGCCGACATGTCCGAAGAATATTGGGTCGTTCCCACGACCCCGGGGCTAGATTGCCCCGGCACCGTCATGTCCGATGACTATAGGGTCGTCCCCACGACCCGGGCCAATGTTGGCCAGCCGCCGACATGTCCGACGACTATAGGGTCGTCCCCACGACCACGGGCCAAAGTTGCCCAGCCGCCAACATGTCCAACGACTATAGGGTCGTCCCCACGACCCGGGACTAGGTTGGCCAGCCGCAGACATGTCCGACGACTATATGGTCGTCCCCACGACCCCGGGACTAGATTGGCCCGCCACCGTCATGTCCGACGACTATAGGGTCGCCCCCACGACCACGGGCCAAAGTTGCCCTGCCGCCGACATGTCCGACGACTATAGGGTCGTCCCCACGACCCCGGGTCTAGGTTGGCCCGCCGCCGACTTTTCCGACGACTATAGGGTCGTCCCCACGACCACGGGCCAAAGTTGCCCAGCCGCCAACATGTCCAACGACTATAGGGTCGTCCCCACGACCCGGGACTAGGTTGGCCCGCCACCGTCATGTCCGACGACTATAGGGTCGTCCCCACGACCCCGGGACTAGGTTGGCCCGCCGCCGACATGTCCGACATCTATAGGTTCGTCTCCACGACCCCGGGACTAGGTTGGCCCGCCGCCGACTTGTCCAACGACTATAGAGTCGTCCCCACGACCCCGGGACTAGGTTGGCCAGCCGCGGACATGTCCGACGACTATAGGGTCGTCCCCACGACCCCGGGACTAGATTGGCCCGCCGCCGACTTGTCTGACGACTATAGGGTCGTCCCTACCACCCCGGGACTAGGTTGGCAAGCCGCCGACATGTCCGATGACTATAGGGTCGTCCCCACGACCCCGGGACTAGGTCGGCCCGCCGCCGACATGTCCGACGACTATAGGGTCGTCCCCACGACCCGGGCCAATGTTGGCCAGCCGCAGACATGTCCGACGACTATAGGGTCGTCCCCACGACCACGGGCCAAAGATGCCCTGCCGCCGACATGCCCGACGACTATAGGGTCGTCCCCACGACCCCGGGACTAGGTTGGCCCGCCGACGACATGTCCGACGTTTATAGGGTCGTCTCCACGACCCCTGGACTAGGTTGGCCCGCCGCCGACTTGTCCGACGACTATAGGGTCGTCCCCACGGCCCGGGACTAGGTTGGCCAGCCGCAGACATGTCCGACGACTATAGGGTCGTCCCCACGACCCCGGGACTAGATTGGCCCGCCACCGTCTTGTACGACGACTATAGGGTCGTCCCACGACCCCGGGTCTAGATTGGTCCGTCACCGACATGTCCGACGACTATAGGGTCGCCCCACGACCCCGGGACTAGGTTGGCCCGCCGCCGACTTGTCTGACGACTATAGGGTCGTCCCCACGACCCGGGACTAGGTTGGCCAGCCGCAGACATGTCCAACGACTATAGGGTCGTCCCCACGACCCGGGACTAGGTTGGCCAGCCGCAGACATGTCCGACGACTATAGGGTCGTCCCCACGACCCCGGGACTAGATTGGCCCGCCACCGTCATGTCCGACGACTATAGGGTCGTCCCCACGACCCCGGGACTAGGTTGGCCCGCCGCCGACATGTCCGAAGAATATAGGGTCGTTCCCACGACCCCGGGACTAGGTTGGCCCGCCGCCGACTTGTCCGACGACTATAGAGTCGTTCCCACGACCCCGGGGCTAGATTGCCCCGGCACCGTCATGTCCGATGACTATAGGGTCGTCTCCACGACCACGGGCCAATGTTGCCCAGCCGCCGACATGTCCGCCGACTATAGGGTCGTCCCCACGACCCCGGGTCTAGATTGGTCCGTCACCGACATGTCCGACGACTATAGGGTCGCCCCACGACCCCGGGACTAGGTTGGCCCGCCGCCGACTTGTCCGACGACAATAGGGTCGTCCCCACGACCCCGGGACTATGTTGGCCCGCCGCCGACTTGTCCGACGACTATAGGGTCGTCCCCACGGCCCGGGACTAGGTTGGCCAGCCGCAGATATGTCCGACGACTATAGGGTCGTCCCCACGACCCCGGGTCTAGATTGGTCCGTCACCGACATGTCCGACGACTATAGGGTCGTCCCACGACCCCGGGTCTAGATTGGTCCGTCACCGACATGTCCGACGACTATAGGGTCGCCCCACGACCCCGGGACTAGGTTGGCCCGCCGACGACATGTCCGACGTCTATAGGGTCGTCTCCACGACCCCTGGACTAGGTTGGCCCGCCGCCGACTTGTCCGACGACTATAGGGTCGTCCCCACGGCCCGGGACTAGGTTGGCCAGCCGCAGATATGTCCGACGACTATAGGGTCGTCCCCACGACCCCGGGACAAGATTGGCCCGCCACCGTCATGTCCGACGATTATAGGGTCGTCCCCGCGACCACGGGCCAAAGATGCCCTGCCGCCGACATGTCCGACGACTATAGGGTCGTCCCCACGACCCCGGGTCTAGGTTGGCCCGCCGCCGACTTTTCCGAAGACTATAGGGTCGTCCCCACGACCCCGGGAGTAGGTTGGCCCGCCGCCGACTTGTCCTACGGCTATAGGGTCGTCCCCACGACCCCGGGACTAGGTTGGCCCGCCGCCGACATGTCCGACGTCTATAGGGTCGTCTCCACGACCCCGGGACTAGGTTGGCCCGCCGCCGACTTGTCCGACGACTATAGGGTCGTCCCCACGGCCCGGGACTAGGTTGGCCAGCCGCAGACATGTCCGACGACTATAGGGTCGTCCCCACGACCCCGGGGCAAGATTGGCCCGCCACCGTCATGTCCGACGACTATAGGGTCGTCCCCGCGACCACGGGCCAAAGATGCCCTGCCGCCGACATGTCCGACGACTATAGGGTCGTCTCCACGACCCCGGGACTAGTTTGGCCCGCCGCCGACATGTCCGACGTCTATAGGGTCGTCTCCACGACCCCGGGACTAGGTTGGCCCGCCGCCGACATGTCCGACGACTATAGGGTCGTCCCCACGACCCCGGGACTAGGTTGGCCCACCGCCGACTTGTCCGACGACTATAGGGTCGTCCCCACGACCCCGGGACTAGGTTGGCCCGCCGCCGACATGTCCGACGTCTATAGGGTCGTCTCCACGACCCCGGGACTAGGTTGGCCCGCCGCCGACTTGTCCGACGACTATAGGGTCGTCCCCACGGCCCGGGACTAGGTTGGCCAGCCGCAGACATGTCCGACGACTATAGGGTCGTCCCCACGACCCCGGGACAAGATTGGCCCGCCACCGTCATGTCCGACGACTATAGGGTCGTCCCCGCGACCACGGGCCAAAGATGCCCTGCCGCCGACATGTCCGACGACTATAGGGTCGTCCCCACGACCCCGGGACTAGGTTGGCCCGCCGACGACATGTCCGACGTTTATAGGGTCGTCTCCACGACCCCTGGACTAGGTTGGCCCGCCGCCGACTTGTCCGACGACTATAGGGTCGTCCCCACGGCCCGGGACTAGGTTGGCCAGTCGCAGACATGTCCGACGACTATAGGGTCGTCCCCACGACCCCGGGACTAGATTGGCCCGCCACCGTCATGTACGACGACTATAGGGTCGCCCCCACGACCACGGGCCAAAGTTGCCCTGCCGCCGACATGTCCGACGACTATAGGGTCGTCCCCACGACCCCGGGTCTAGGTTGGCCCGCCGCCGACTTTTCCGACGACTATAGGGTCGTCCCCACGACCCCGGGAGTAGGTTGGCCCGCCGCCGACTTGTCCGACGGCTATAGGGTCGTCCCCACGACCCCGGGACTAGGTTGGCCCGCCGCCGACTTGTCCGACGACTATAGGGTCGTCTCCACGACCCCGGGACTAGGTTGGCCAGCCGCCGACATGTCCGACGACTATAGGGTCGCCCCCACGACCACGGGCCAAAGTTGCCCTGCCGCCGACATGTCCGACGACTATAGGGTCGTCCCCACGACCCCGGGCCAAAGCTGGCCAGCCGCCGACATGTCCGACGACTGTAGGGTCGTCCCCACGACCCCGGGACTATGTTGGCCCGCCGCCGACATGTCCGAAGAATATAGGGTCGTTCCCACGACCCCGGGGCTAGATTGCCCCGGCACCGTCATGTCCGATGACTATAGGGTCGTCCCCACGACCCGGGCCAATGTTGGCCAGCCGCCGACATGTCCGACGACTATAGGGTCGTCCCCACGACCACGGGCCAAAGTTGCCCAGCCGCCAACATGTCCAACGACTATAGGGTCGTCCCCACGACCCGGGACTAGGTTGGCCAGCCGCAGACATGTCCGACGACTATATGGTCGTCCCCACGACCCCGGGACTAGATTGGCCCGCCACCGTCATGTCCGACGACTATAGGGTCGCCCCCACGACCACGGGCCAAAGTTGCCCTGCCGCCGACATGTCCGACGACTATAGGGTCGTCCCCACGACCCCGGGTCTAAGTTGGCCCGCCGCCGACTTTTCCGACGACTATAGGGTCGTCCCCACGACCACGGGCCAAAGTTGCCCAGCCGCCAACATGTCCAACGACTATAGGGTCGTCCCCACGACCCGGGACTAGGTTGGCCCGCCACCGTCATGTCCGACGACTATAGGGTCGTCCCCACGACCCCGGGACTATGTTGGCCCGCCGCCGACATGTCCGACGTCTATAGGTTCGTCTCCACGACCCCGGGACTAGGTTGGCCCGCCGCCGACTTGTCCAACGACTATAGAGTCGTCCCCACGACCCCGGGACTAGGTTGGCCAGCCGCGGACATGTCCGACGACTATAGGGTCGTCCCCACGACCCCGGGACTAGATTGGCCCGCCGCCGACTTGTCTGACGACTATAGGGTCGTCCCTACCACCCCGGGACTAGGTTGGCAAGCCGCCGACATGTCCGATGACTATAGGGTCGTCCCCACGACCCCGGGACTAGGTCGGCCCGCCGCCGACATGTCCGACGACTATAGGGTCGTCCCCACGACCCGGGCCAATGTTGGCCAGCCGCAGACATGTCCGACGACTATAGGGTCGTCCCCACGACCCCGGGACAAGATTGGCCCGCCACCGTCATGTCCGACGACTATAGGGTCGTCCCCGCGACCACGGGCCAAAGATGCCCTGCCGCCGACATGCCCGACGACTATAGGGTCGTCCCCACGACCCCGGGACTAGGTTGGCCCGCCGACGACATGTCCGACGTTTATAGGGTCGTCTCCACGACCCCTGGACTAGGTTGGCCCGCCGCCGACTTGTCCGACGACTATAGGGTCGTCCCCACGGCCCGGGACTAGGTTGGCCAGCCGCAGACATGTCCGACGACTATAGGGTCGTCCCCACGACCCCGGGACTAGATTGGCCCGCCACCGTCATGTACGACGACTATAGGGTCGCCCCCACGACCACGGGCCAAAGTTGCCCTGCCGCCGACATGTCCGACGACTATAGGGTCGTCCCCACGACCCCGGGTCTAGGTTGGCCCGCCGCCGACTTTTCCGACGACTATAGGGTCGTCCCCACGACCCCGGGAGTAGGTTGGCCCGCCGCCGACTTGTCCGACGGCTATAGGGTCGTCCCCACGACCCCGGGACTAGGTTGGCCCGCCGCCGACTTGTCCGACGACTAAAGGGTCGTCTCCACGACCCCGGGACTAGGTTGGCCAGCCGCCGACATGTCCGACGACTATAGGGTCGCCCCCACGACCACGGGCCAAAGTTGCCCTGCCGCCGACATGTCCGACGACTATAGGGTCGTCCCCACGACCCCGGGACAAAGCTGGCCAGCCGCCGACATGTCCGACGACTATAGGGTCGTCCCCACGACCCCGGGACTATGTTGGCCCGCCGCCGACATGTCCGAAGAATATAGGGTCGTTCCCACGACCCCGGGGCTAGATTGCCCCGGCACCGTCATGTCCGATGACTATAGGGTCGTCCCCACGACCCGGGCCAATGTTGGCCAGCCGCCGACATGTCCGACGACTATAGGGTCGTCCCCACGACCACGGGCCAAAGTTGCCCAGCCGCCAACATGTCCAACGACTATAGGGTCGTCCCCACGACCCGGGACTAGGTTGGCCAGCCGCAGACATGTCCGACGACTATATGGTCGTCCCCACGACCCCGGGACTAGATTGGCCCGCCACCGTCATGTCCGACGACTATAGGGTCGCCCCCACGACCACGGGCCAAAGTTGCCCTGCCGCCGACATGTCCGACGACTATAGGGTCGTCCCCACGACCCCGGGGCTAGGTTGGCCCGCCGCCGACTTTTCCGACGACTATAGGGTCGTCCCCACGACCACGGGCCAAAGTTGCCCAGCCGCAAACATGTCCAACGACTATAGGGTCGTCCCAACGACCCGGGACTAGGTTGGCCAGCTGCAGACATGTCCGACGACTATAGGGTCGTCCCCACGACCCCGGGACTAGATTGGCCCGCCACCGTCATGTCCGACGACTATAGGGTCGTCCCCACGACCCCGGGACTAGGTTGGCCCGCCGCCGACATGTCCGACGTCTATAGGTTCGTCTCCACGACCCCGGGACTAGGTTGGCCCGCCGCCGACTTGTCCGACGACTATAGAGTCGTCCCTACCACCCCGGGACTAGGTTGGCCAGCCGCAGACATGTCCGACGACTATACGATCGTCCCCACGACCAAGGGACTACGTTGGCCCGCCGCCGACTTGTCCGACGACTATAGGGTCGTCCCTACCACCCCGGGACTAGGTTGGCCAGCCGCCGACATGTCCGACGACTATAGGGTCGTCCCCACGACCCCGGGACTAGATTGGCCCGCCGCCGACTTGTCTGACGACTATAGGGTCGTCCCTACCACCCCGGGACTAGGTTGGCAAGCCGCCGACATGTCCGATGACTATAGGGTCGTCCCCACGACCCCGGGACTAGGTCGGCCCGCCGCCGACATGTCCGACGACTATAGGGTCGTCCCCACGACCCGGGCCAATGTTGGCCAGCCGCCGACATGTCCGACGACTATAGGGTCGTCCCCACGACCCCGGGACTATGTTGGCCCGCCGCCGACATGTCCGAAGAATATAGAGTCGTTCCCACGACCCCGGGGCTAGATTGCCCCGGCACCGTCATGTCCGATGACTATAGGGTCGTCTCCACGACCACGGGCCAATGTTGCCCAGCCGCCGACATGTCCGCCGACTATAGGGTCGTCCCCACGACCCCGGGTCTAGATTGGTCCGTCACCGACATGTCCGACGACTATAGGGTCGCCCCACGACCCCGGGAGTAGGTTGGCCCGCCGCCGACTTGTCCGACGACTATAGGGTCGTCCCCACGACCCCGGGACTATGTTGGCCCGCCGCCGACTTGTCCGACGACTATAGGGTCGTTCCCACGACCCCGGGACTAGATTGGCCCGCCACCATCGTGTCGGAGGTCTATAGGGTTGTCCCCACGACCACGGGCCAAAGTTGGCCAGCCGCCGACATGTCCGACGACTATAGGGTCGTCCCCACGACCACGGGCCAAAGTTGCCCAGCCGCCAACATGTCCAACGACTATAGGGTCGTCCCCACGACCCCGGGACTAGATTGGCCCCCCACCATCATGTCCGACGGCTATAGGGTCGTCCCCACGACCCCGGGACTAGATTGGCCCGCCATCTTAATTTCCGACGACTATAGGATCGTCCCCACGACCCCGGGATTAGGTTGGTCCGCCGCAAACTTGTCCGACGACGATAGGGTCGTCCCCACGTCCCCGGGACTAGGATGACCCGCCGCCGCCTTGCCCGACGACTATAGGGTCGTCCCCACGACCCCGGGAGTAGGTTGGTCCGCCGCCGACTTGTCCGACGACTATAGGGTCGTCCCCACGACCCCGGGACTAGGTTGGCCCGCCGCCGACTTGTCCGACGACTATAGAGTCGTCCCCACGACCCCGGGACTAGGTTGGCCAGCCGCAGACATGTCTGACGACTATAGGGTCGTCCCCACGACCCCGGGACTAGGTTGGCCCGCCGCCGACTTGTCCGACGACTATAGGGTCGTCCCCACGACCCCGGGACTATGTTGGCCCGCCGCCGACTTGGCCGACGACTATAGGGTCGTTCCCACGACCCCGGGACTAGATTGGCCCGCCACCATCGTTTCGGAGGTCTATAGGGTTGTCCCCACGACCACGGGCCAAAGTTGGCCAGCCACCGTCATGTCCGACGACTATGGGGTCGTCCCCACGACCCCGGGACTAGGTTGGCCCGCCCACAACTTGTCCGACGTCTATAGGGTCGTCCCCACGACCCCGGGACTAGGTTGGACAGCCGCCGACATGTCCGACGACTATACGGTCGTCCCCACGACCCCGGGACTAGCTTGGCCCGCCGCCGACAAGTCCGACGTCTATAGGGTCGTCCCCATGACCCCGGGGCTAGATTGCCCCGGCACCGTCATGTCCGACGACCATAGGGTCGTCTCCACGACCCCGGGACTAGGTTGGCCCGCCGCCGACATGTCCGACGTCTATACGGTCGTCCCCACGACCACGGGACTAGGTTGGCCCGCCGCCGACATGTCCGAAGAATATAGGGTCGTTCCCACGACCCCGGGGCTAGATTGCCCCGGCACCGTCATGTCCGATGATTATAGGGTCGTCTCCACGACCACGGGCCAATGTTGCCCAGCCGCCGACATGTCCGATGACTATAGGGTCGTCCCCACGACCCCGGGGCTAGATTGCCCCGGCACCGTCATGTCCGACGACTATAGGGTCGTCCCCACGACCCCGGGACTAGGTTGGCCCGCCGCCGACTTGTCCGACGACTAAAGGGTCGTCCCCACGACCCCGGGACTAGGTTGGCCAGCCGCCGACATGTCCGACGACTATAGGGTGGTCCCCACCACCACGGGCCAATGTTGGTCAGCCGCCGACATGTCCGACGACTATAGGGTCGTCCCCACGACCACGGGCCAAAGTTGCCAAGCCGCCGACATGTCCGACGACTATAGGGTCGTCCCCACGACCCCGGGACTAGGTTGGCCCGCCGCCGACATGTCCGAAGGATATATGGTCGTTCCCACGACCCCGGGGCTAGATTGCCCCGGCACCGTCATGTCCGATGACTATAGGGTCGTCTCCACGACCACGGGCCAATGTTGCCCAGCCGCCGACATGTCCGATGACTATAGGGTCGTCCCCACGACCCCGGGGCTAGATTGCCCCGCCACCGTCATGTCCGACGACTATAGGGTCGTCTCCACGACCCCGGGACTAGATTGGCCCGCCACCGTCATGTCCGACGACTATAGGGTCGTCCCCACGAGCCCGGGACTTGAATGGCCCGCCGCCGACTTGTCCGACGACAACAGGGTCGTCCCTACCACCCCGGGACTAGGTTGGCCAGCCGCAGACATGTCCGACGACTATACGATCGTCCCCACGACCAAGGGACTACGTTGGCCCGCCGCCGACTTGTCCGACGACTATAGGGTCGTCCCTACCACCCCGGGACTAGGTTGGCCAGCCGCCGACATGTCCGACGACTATAGGGTCGTCCCCACGAACCCGGGGCTAGATTGCCCCGCCACCGTCATGTCCGACGACTATAGGGTCGCCCCACGACCCCGGGACTAGGTTGGCCCGCCGCCGACTTGTCCGACGACTATAGGCTCGTCCCCACGACCCCGGAACTAGGTTGGCCCGCCGCCGACTTGTCCGACGACTATAGGGTGGTCCCCACGACCACGGGACTAGATTGCCCCGCCAACGTCATGTCCGACGACTATAGGGTCGTCCCCACGACCCCGGGACTAGGTTGGCCTGCCGCCGACTAGTCCGACGACTATAGGGTCGTCCCTACCACCCCGGGACTAGGTTGGCCAGCCGCCGACATGTCCGACGACTATAGGGTCGTCCCCACGACCCCGGGACTAGGATGACCCGCCGCCGACTTGCCCGACGACTATAGAGTCGTCCCCACGCCCCCGGGACTAGGTTGGCCCGCCGCCGACTAGTCCGACGGCTATAGGGTCGTCTCCACGACCCCGGGACTAGGTTGGCCAGCCGCCGACATGTCCGACGACTATAGGGTCGTCCCCGCGACAACGGGCCAAAGATGCCCTGCCGCCGACATGTCCGACGACTATAGGGTCGTCCCCACGACCCCGGGACTAGGTTGGCCCGCCGCCGACATGTCCGACGTCTATAGGGTCGTCTCCACGACCCCGGGACTAGGTTGGCCCGCCACCGACTTGTCCGACGACTATAGAGTCGTCCCCACGACCCCGGGACTAGGTTGGCCCGCCGCCGACTTGTCCGACGACTATAGAGTCGTCCCCACGACCCCGGGACTAGGTTGGCCCGCCGCCGACTAGTCCGACGACTATAGGGTCGTCCCAACGACCCCGGGACTAGATTGGCCCGCCACCGTCATGTCCGACGAATATAGGTTCGTGCCTACGACCCTGGGCATACGTTGGCCCGCCACCGTCATGTCCGACGACAATAGGGTCGTCCCCACGACCCCGGGACTAGATTGGCCCGCCGCCGACTTGTCTGACGACTATAGGGTCGTCCCTACCACCCCGGGACTAGGTTGGCAAGCCGCTGACATGTCCGATGACTATAGGGTCGTCCCCACGACCCCGGGACTAGGTCGGCCCGCCGCCGACATGTCCGACGTCTATACGGTCGTCCCCACGACCACGGGACTAGGTTGGCCCGCCGCCGACATGTCCGAAGAATATAGGGTCGTTCCCACGACCCCGGGGCTAGATTGCCCCGGCACCGTCATGTCCGATGATTATAGGGTCGTCTCCACGACCACGGGCCAATGTTGCCCAGCCGCCGACATGTCCGATGACTATAGGGTCGTCCCCACGACCCCGGGGCTAGATTGCCCCGGCACCGTCATGTCCGACGACTATAGGGTCGTCCCCACGACCCCGGGACTAGGTTGGCCCGCCGCCGACTTGTCCGACGACTATAGGGTCGTCCCCACGACCCCGGGACTAGGTTGGCCAGCCGCCGACATGTCCGACGACTATAGGGTGGTCCCCACCACCACGGGCCAATGTTGGTCAGCCGCCGACATGTCCGACGACTATTGGGTCGTCCCCACGACCCCGGGACTATGTTGGCCCGCCGCCGACATGTCCGAAGAATATAGGGTCGTTCCCACGACCCCGGGGCTAGGTTGCCCAGCCGCAGACATGTCCGACGACTATACGATCGTCCCCACGACCAAGGGACTACGTTGGCCCGCCGCCGACTTGTCCGACGACTATAGGGTCGTCCCTACCACCCCGGGACTAGGTTGGCCAGCCGCCGACATGTCCGACGACTATAGGGTCGTCCCAACGACCCCGGGACTAGATTGGCCCGCCACCGTCATGTCCGACGAATATAGGTTCGTGCCTACGACCCTGGGCATACGTTGGCCCGCCACCGTCATGTCCGACGACAATAGGGTCGTCCCCACGACCCCGGGACTAGATTGGCCCGCCGCCGACTTGTCTGACGACTATAGGGTCGTCCCTACCACCCCGGGACTAGGTTGGCAAGCCGCTGACATGTCCGATGACTATAGGGTCGTCCCCACGACCCCGGGACTAGGTCGGCCCGCCGCCGACATGTCCGACGTCTATACGGTCGTCCCCACGACCACGGGACTAGGTTGGCCCGCCGCCGACATGTCCGAAGAATATAGGGTCGTTCCCACGACCCCGGGGCTAGATTGCGCCGGCACCGTCATGTCCGATGATTATAGGGTCGTCTCCACGACCACGGGCCAATGTTGCCCAGCCGCCGACATGTCCGATGACTATAGGGTCGTCCCCACGACCCCGGGGCTAGATTGCCCCGGCACCGTCATGTCCGACGACTATAGGGTCGTCCCCACGACCCCGGGACTAGGTTGGCCCGCCGCCGACTTGTCCGACGACTATAGGGTCGTCCCCACGACCCCGGGACTAGGTTGGCCAGCCGCCGACATGTCCGACGACTATAGGGTGGTCCCCACCACCACGGGCCAATGTTGGTCAGCCGCCGACATGTCCGACGACTATTGGGTCGTCCCCACGACCCCGGGACTATGTTGGCCCGCCGCCGACATGTCCGAAGAATATAGGGTCGTTCCCACGACCCCGGGGCTAGGTTGGCCAGCCGCAGACATGTCCGACGACTATACGATCGTCCCCACGACCAAGGGACTACGTTGGCCCGCCGCCGACTTGTCCGACGACTATAGGGTCGTCCCTACCACCCCGGGACTAGGTTGGCCAGCCGCCGACATGTCCGACGACTATAGGGTCGTCCCCACGAACCCGGGGCTAGATTGCCCCGCCACCGTCATGTCCGACGACTATAGGGTCGCCCCACGACCCCGGGACTAGGTTGGCCCGCCGCCGACTTGTCCGACGACTATAGGCTCGTCCCCACGACCCCGGAACTAGGTTGGCCCGCCGCCGACTTGTCCGACGACTATAGGGTGGTCCCCACGACCACGGGACTAGATTGCCCCGCCAACGTCATGTCCGACGACTATAGGGTCGTCCCCACGACCCGGGCCAATGTTGGCCAGCCGCCGACATGTCCGACGACTATTGGGTCGTCCCCACGACCCCGGGACTATGTTGGCCCGCCGCCGACATGTCCGAAGAATATAGGGTCGTTCCCACGACCCCGGGGCTAGATTGCCCCGGCACCGTCATTTTCGATGACTATAGGGTCGTCTCCACGACCACGGGCCAATGTTGCCCAGCTGCCGACAAGTCCGCCGACTATAGGGTCGTCCCCACTACCCCGGGCCAAAGCTGGCCAGCCGCCAACATGTCCGACGACTATAGGGTCGCCCCCACGACCACGGGCCAAAGTTGCCCTGCCGCCGACATGTCCGACGACTATAGGGTCGTCCCCACGACCCCGGGACTAGGTTGGCCCGCCGCCGACATGTCCGAGGAATATATGGTCGTTCCCACGACCCCGGGGCTAGATTGCCCCGGCACCGCCATGTCCGATGACTATAGGGTCGTCTCCACGACCACGGGCCAATGTTGCCCAGCCGCCGACATGTCCGATGACTATAGGGTCGTCCCTACCACCCCGGGACTAGGTTGGCCAGCCGCCGACATGTCCGACGACTATAGGGTCGTCCCCACGACCCCGGGACTAGGTTGGCCCGCCGCCGACATGTCCGAAGAATATATGGTCGTTCCCACGACCCCGGGGCTAGATTGCCCCGGCACCGTCATGTCCGATGACTATAGGGTCGTCTCCACGACCACGGGCCAATGTTGCCCAGCCGCCGACATGTCCGATGACTATAGGGTCGTCCCCACGACCCCGGGGCTAGATTGCCCCGCCACCGTCATGTCCGACGACTATAGGGTCGTCTCCACGACCCCGGGACTAGATTGGCCCGCCACCGTCATGTCCGACGACTATAGGGTCGTCCCCACGAGCCCGGGACTTGATTGGCCCGCCGCCGACTTGTCCGACGACAACAGGGTCGTCCCTACCACCCCGGGACTAGGTTGGCCAGCCGCAGACATGTCCGACGACTATACGATCGTCCCCACGACCAAGGGACTACGTTGGCCCGCCGCCGACTTGTCCGACGACTATAGGGTCGTCCCTACCACCCCGGGACTAGGTTGGCCCGCCGCCGACTTGTCCGCCGACTATAGGGTCGTCCCCACGACAACGGGCCAAAGTTGCCCAGCCGCCGACATGTCCGACGACTATAGGGTCGTCCCTACGACCCCGGGACTAGGATGACCCGCCGCCGACTTGTCCGACCACTATAGAGTCATCCCCACGACCCCGGGACTAGGTTGGCCCGCCGCCGACTTCTCCGACGACAACAGGGTCGTCCCTACCACCCCGGGACTAGGTTGGCCCGCCACCATCATGTCCGACGACTATAGGGTCGTCCCCACGACCCCGGGACTAGGTTGGCCCGCCGCCGACTTGTCCGACGACTATAGGGTCGTCCCCACGACCCCGGGACTAGGTTAGCCCGCCGCCGACTTGTCCAACGACTATAGGGTCGTCCCTACCACCCCGAGACTAGGTTGGCCAGCCGCCGACATGTCCGATGACTATAGGGTCGTCCCCACGACCCCGGGACTAGATTGCCCCGGCACCGTCATGACCGACGACTATAGGGTCGTCCCCACGACCCCGGGACTAGGTTGGCCCGCCGCAGACTTGTCCGACGACTATAGGGTCGTCCACACGTCCCCGGGACTAGATTGGCCCGCCACCGTCATGTCCGACGACTATAGGGTCGTCCCCACGACCCCGGGACTAGGTTGGCCCGCCATCATCATGTCCGACGACTATAGGGTCGTCCCCACGACCCCGGGACTAGGTTGGCCCGCCGCATACTTGTCCGACGACTATAGGGTCGTCCACACGTCCCCGGGACTAGATTGGCCCGCCGCCGACATGTCCGACGACTATAGGGTCGTCCGCACGGCCCTGGGGCTAGATTGGCCCGCCACCGTCATGTCCGACGACTATAGGGTCGTCCCCACGACCACGGGCCAAAGTTGCCCAGCCGCCGACATGTCCGACGACTATAGGGTAGTCCCCACGACCCCGGGACTAAGTTGGCCCGCCGCCGACTTTTCCGACGACTATAGGGTCGTCCACACGTCCCCGGGACTAGATTGGCCCGCCACCGTCATGTCCGACGACTATAGGGTCGTCCCCACGACCCCGGGACTAGGTTGGCCCGCCACCATCATGTCCGACGACTATAGGGTCGTCCCCACGACCCCGGGACTAGGTTGGCCAGCCGCCGACATGTCCGACGACTATAGGGTCGTCCCCACGACCCCGGGGCTAGATTGCCCCGGCACCGTCATGTCCGACGACTATAGGGTCGTCCCCACGACCCCGGGACTAGGTTGGCCCGCCGCCGACATGTCCGAAGAATATATGGTCGTTCCCACGACCCCGGGGCTAGATTGTCCCGGCACCGTCATGTCCGATGACTATAGGGTCGTCTCCACGACCACGGGCCAATGTTGCCCAGCCGCTGACATGTCCGATGACTATAGGGTCGTCCCCACGACCCCGGGGCTAGATTGCCCCGCCACCGTCATGTCCGACGACTATAGGGTCGTCTCCACGACCCCGGGACTAGATTGGCCCGCCACCGTCATGTCCGACGACTATAGGGTGGTCCCCACCACCACGGGCCAATGTTGGTCAGCCGCCGACATGTCCGACGACTATTGGGTCGTCCCCACGACCCCGGGACTAGGTTGGCCCGCCGCCGACATGTCCGAAGAATATATGGTCGTTCCCACGACCCCGGGGCTAGATTGTCCCGGCACCGTCATGTCCGATGACTATAGGGTCGTCTCCACGACCACGGGCCAATGTTGCCCAGCCGCTGACATGTCCGATGACTATAGGGTCGTCCCCACGACCCCGGGGCTAGATTGCCCCGCCACCGTCATGTCCGACGACTATAGGGTCGTCTCCACGACCCCGGGACTAGGTTGGCCAGCCGCCGACATGTCCGACGACTATAGGGTGGTCCCCACCACCACGGGCCAATGTTGGTCAGCCGCCGACATGTCCGACGACTATTGGGTCGTCCCCACGACCCCGGGACTATGTTGGCCCGCCGCCGACATGTCCGAAGAATATAGGGTCGTTCCCACGACCCCGGGGCTAGGTTGGCCAGCCGCAGACATGTCCGACGACTATACGATCGTCCCCACGACCAAGGGACTACGTTGGCCCGCCGCCGACTTGTCCGACGACTATAGGGTCGTCCCTACCACCCCGGGACTAGGTTGGCCAGCCGCCGACATGTCCGACGACTATAGGGTCGTCCCCACGAACCCGGGGCTAGATTGCCCCGCCACCGTCATGTCCGACGACTATAGGGTCGCCCCACGACCCCGGGACTAGGTTGGCCCGCCGCCGACTTGTCCGACGACTATAGGCTCGTCCCCACGACCCCGGAACTAGGTTGGCCCGCCGCCGACTTGTCCGACGACTATAGGGTGGTCCCCACGACCACGGGACTAGATTGCCCCGCCAACGTCATGTCCGACGACTATAGGGTCGTCCCCACGACCCGGGCCAATGTTGGCCAGCCGCCGACATGTCCGACGACTATTGGGTCGTCCCCACGACCCCGGGACTATGTTGGCCCGCCGCCGACATGTCCGAAGAATATAGGGTCGTTCCCACGACCCCGGGGCTAGATTGCCCCGGCACCGTCATTTTCGATGACTATAGGGTCGTCTCCACGACCACGGGCCAATGTTGCCCAGCTGCCGACAAGTCCGCCGACTATAGGGTCGTCCCCACTACCCCGGGCCAAAGCTGGCCAGCCGCCAACATGTCCGACGACTATAGGGTCGCCCCCACGACCACGGGCCAAAGTTGCCCTGCCGCCGGCATGTCCGACGACTATAGGGTCGTCCCCACGACCCCGGGACTAGGTTGGCCAGCCGCCGACATGTCCGACGTCTATAGGGTCGTCCCCACGACCCCGGGGCTAGATTGGCCCGCCACCGTCATGTCCGACGACTATGGGGTCGTCCCCACGACCCCGGGACTAGGTTGGCCCGCCCACAACTTGTCCGACGTCTATAGGGTCGTCCCCACGACCCCGGGACTAGGTTGGACAGCCGCCGACATGTCCGACGACTATGCGGTCGTCCCCACGACCCCGGGACTAGCTTGGCCCGCCGCCGACAAGTCCGACGTCTATAGGGTCGTCCCCATGACCCCGGGGCTAGATTGCCCCGGCACCGTCATGTCCGACGACCATAGGGTCGTCTCCACGACCCCGGGACTAGGTTGGCCCGCCGCCGACATGTCCGACGTCTATACGGTCGTCCCCACGACCACGGGACTAGGTTGGCCCGCCGCCGACATGTCCGAAGAATATAGGGTCGTTCCCACGACCCCGGGGCTAGATTGCCCCGGCACCGTCATGTCCGATGATTATAGGGTCGTCTCCACGACCACGGGCCAATGTTGCCCAGCCGCCGACATTTCCGATGACTATAGGGTCGTCCCCACGACCCCGGGGCTAGATTGCCCCGGCACCGTCATGTCCGACGACTATAGGGTCGTCCCCACGACCCCGGGACTAGGTTGGCCCGCCGCCGACTTGTCCGACGACTATAGGGTCGTCCCCACGACCCCGGGACTAGGTTGGCCAGCCGCCGACATGTCCGACGACTATAGGGTGGTCCCCACCACCACGGGCCAATGTTGGTCAGCCGCCGACATGTCCGACGACTATAGGGTCGTCCCCACGACCACGGGCCAAAGTTGCCAAGCCGCCGACATGTCCGACGACTATAGGGTCGTCCCCACGACCCCGGGACTAGGTTGGCCCGCCGCCGACATGTCCGAAGAATATGTGGTCGTTCCCACGACCCCGGGGCTAGATTGCCCCGGCACCGTCATGTCCGACGACTATAGGGTCGTCTCCACGACCCCGGGACTAGGTTGGCCCGCCGCCGACTTGTCCGACGACTATAGGGTCGTCCCCACGACCCCGGGACTAGGTTGGCCAGCCGCCGACATGTCCGACGACTATAGGGTCGTCCCCACGAACCCGGGGCTAGATTGCCCCGCCACCGTCATGTCCGACGACTATAGGGTCGTCCCCACGACCCCGGGACTAGGTTGGCCCGCCGCCGACATGTCCGAAGAATATATGGTCGTTCCCACGACCCCGGGGCTAGATTGCCCGGCACCGTCATGTCCGACGACTATAGGGTCGTCCCCACGACCACGGGCCAAAGTTGCCAAGCCGCCGACATGTCCGACGACTATAGGGTCGTCCCCACGACCCCGGGACTAGGTTGGCCCGCCGCCGACATGTCCGAGGAATATATGGTCGTTCCCACGACCCCGGGGCTAGATTGCCCCGGCACCGCCATGTCCGATGACTATAGGGTCGTCTCCACGACCACGGGCCAATGTTGCCCAGCCGCCGACATGTCCGATGACTATAGGGTCGTCCCTACCACCCCGGGACTAGGTTGGCCAGCCGCCGACATGTCCGACGACTATAGGGTCGTCCCCACGACCCCGGGACTAGGTTGGCCCGCCGCCGACATGTCCGAAGAATATATGGTCGTTCCCACGACCCCGGGGCTAGATTGCCCCGGCACCGTCATGTCCGATGACTATAGGGTCGTCTCCACGACCACGGGCCAATGTTGCCCAGCCGCCGACATGTCCGATGACTATAGGGTCGTCCCCACGACCCCGGGGCTAGATTGCCCCGCCACCGTCATGTCCGACGACTATAGGGTCGTCTCCACGACCCCGGGACTAGATTGGCCCGCCACCGTCATGTCCGACGACTATAGGGTCGTCCCCACGAGCCCGGGACTTGATTGGCCCGCCGCCGACTTGTCCGACGACAACAGGGTCGTCCCTACCACCCCGGGACTAGGTTGGCCAGCCGCAGACATGTCCGACGACTATACGATCGTCCCCACGACCAAGGGACTACGTTGGCCCGCCGCCGACTTGTCCGACGACTATAGGGTCGTCCCTACCACCCCGGGACTAGGTTGGCCCGCCGCCGACTTGTCCGCCGACTATAGGGTCGTCCCCACGACAACGGGCCAAAGTTGCCCAGCCGCCGACATGTCCGACGACTATAGGGTCGTCCCTACGACCCCGGGACTAGGATGACCCGCCGCCGACTTGTCCGACCACTATAGAGTCATCCCCACGACCCCGGGACTAGGTTGGCCCGCCGCCGACTTCTCCGACGACAACAGGGTCGTCCCTACCACCCCGGGACTAGGTTGGCCCGCCACCATCATGTCCGACGACTATAGGGTCGTCCCCACGACCCCGGGACTAGGTTGGCCCGCCGCCGACTTGTCCGACGACTATAGGGTCGTCCCCACGACCCCGGGACTAGGTTAGCCCGCCGCCGACTTGTCCAACGACTATAGGGTCGTCCCTACCACCCCGAGACTAGGTTGGCCAGCCGCCGACATGTCCGATGACTATAGGGTCGTCCCCACGACCCCGGGACTAGATTGCCCCGGCACCGTCATGTCCGACGACTATAGGGTCGTCCCCACGACCCCGGGACTAGGTTGGCCCGCCGCAGACTTGTCCGACGACTATAGGGTCGTCCACACGTCCCCGGGACTAGATTGGCCCGCCACCGTCATGTCCGACGACTATGGGGTCGTCCCCACGACCCCGGGACTAGGTTGGCCCGCCCACAACTTGTCCGACGTCTATAGGGTCGTCCCCACGACCCCGGGACTAGGTTGGACAGCCGCCGACATGTCCGACGACTATGCGGTCGTCCCCACGACCCCGGGACTAGCTTGGCCCGCCGCCGACAAGTCCGACGTCTATAGGGTCGTCCCCATGACCCCGGGGCTAGATTGCCCCGGCACCGTCATGTCCGACGACCATAGGGTCGTCTCCACGACCCCGGGACTAGGTTGGCCCGCCGCCGACATGTCCGACGTCTATACGGTCGTCCCCACGACCACGGGACTAGGTTGGCCCGCCGCCGACATGTCCGAAGAATATAGGGTCGTTCCCACGACCCCGGGGCTAGATTGCCCCGGCACCGTCATGTCCGATGATTATAGGGTCGTCTCCACGACCACGGGCCAATGTTGCCCAGCCGCCGACATTTCCGATGACTATAGGGTCGTCCCCACGACCCCGGGGCTAGATTGCCCCGGCACCGTCATGTCCGACGACTATAGGGTCGTCCCCACGACCCCGGGACTAGGTTGGCCCGCCGCCGACTTGTCCGACGACTATAGGGTCGTCCCCACGACCCCGGGACTAGGTTGGCCAGCCGCCGACATGTCCGACGACTATAGGGTGGTCCCCACCACCACGGGCCAATGTTGGTCAGCCGCCGACATGTCCGACGACTATAGGGTCGTCCCCACGACCACGGGCCAAAGTTGCCAAGCCGCCGACATGTCCGACGACTATAGGGTCGTCCCCACGACCCCGGGACTAGGTTGGCCCGCCGCCGACATGTCCGAAGAATATGTGGTCGTTCCCACGACCCCGGGGCTAGATTGCCCCGGCACCGTCATGTCCGACGACTATAGGGTCGTCTCCACGACCCCGGGACTAGGTTGGCCCGCCGCCGACTTGTCCGACGACTATAGGGTCGTCCCCACGACCCCGGGACTAGGTTGGCCAGCCGCCGACATGTCCGACGACTATAGGGTCGTCCCCACGAACCCGGGGCTAGATTGCCCCGCCACCGTCATGTCCGACGACTATAGGGTCGTCCCCACGACCCCGGGACTAGGTTGGCCCGCCGCCGACATGTCCGAAGAATATATGGTCGTTCCCACGACCCCGGGGCTAGATTGCCCGGCACCGTCATGTCCGACGACTATAGGGTCGTCCCCACGACCACGGGCCAAAGTTGCCAAGCCGCCGACATGTCCGACGACTATAGGGTCGTCCCCACGACCCCGGGACTAGGTTGGCCCGCCGCCGACATGTCCGAGGAATATATGGTCGTTCCCACGACCCCGGGGCTAGATTGCCCCGGCACCGCCATGTCCGATGACTATAGGGTCGTCTCCACGACCACGGGCCAATGTTGCCCAGCCGCCGACATGTCCGATGACTATAGGGTCGTCCCTACCACCCCGGGACTAGGTTGGCCAGCCGCCGACATGTCCGACGACTATAGGGTCGTCCCCACGACCCCGGGACTAGGTTGGCCCGCCGCCGACATGTCCGAAGAATATATGGTCGTTCCCACGACCCCGGGGCTAGATTGCCCCGGCACCGTCATGTCCGATGACTATAGGGTCGTCTCCACGACCACGGGCCAATGTTGCCCAGCCGCCGACATGTCCGATGACTATAGGGTCGTCCCCACGACCCCGGGGCTAGATTGCCCCGCCACCGTCATGTCCGACGACTATAGGGTCGTCTCCACGACCCCGGGACTAGATTGGCCCGCCACCGTCATGTCCGACGACTATAGGGTCGTCCCCACGAGCCCGGGACTTGATTGGCCCGCCGCCGACTTGTCCGACGACAACAGGGTCGTCCCTACCACCCCGGGACTAGGTTGGCCAGCCGCAGACATGTCCGACGACTATACGATCGTCCCCACGACCAAGGGACTACGTTGGCCCGCCGCCGACTTGTCCGACGACTATAGGGTCGTCCCTACCACCCCGGGACTAGGTTGGCCCGCCGCCGACTTGTCCGCCGACTATAGGGTCGTCCCCACGACAACGGGCCAAAGTTGCCCAGCCGCCGACATGTCCGACGACTATAGGGTCGTCCCTACGACCCCGGGACTAGGATGACCCGCCGCCGACTTGTCCGACCACTATAGAGTCATCCCCACGACCCCGGGACTAGGTTGGCCCGCCGCCGACTTCTCCGACGACAACAGGGTCGTCCCTACCACCCCGGGACTAGGTTGGCCCGCCACCATCATGTCCGACGACTATAGGGTCGTCCCCACGACCCCGGGACTAGGTTGGCCCGCCGCCGACTTGTCCGACGACTATAGGGTCGTCCCCACGACCCCGGGACTAGGTTAGCCCGCCGCCGACTTGTCCAACGACTATAGGGTCGTCCCTACCACCCCGAGACTAGGTTGGCCAGCCGCCGACATGTCCGATGACTATAGGGTCGTCCCCACGACCCCGGGACTAGATTGCCCCGGCACCGTCATGTCCGACGACTATAGGGTCGTCCCCACGACCCCGGGACTAGGTTGGCCCGCCGCAGACTTGTCCGACGACTATAGGGTCGTCCACACGTCCCCGGGACTAGATTGGCCCGCCACCGTCATGTCCGACGACTATAGGGTCGTCCCCACGACCCCGGGACTAGGTTGGCCCGCCATCATCATGTCCGACGACTATAGGGTCGTCCCCACGACCCCGGGACTAGGTTGGCCCGCCGCATACTTGTCCGACGACTATAGGGTCGTCCACACGTCCCCGGGACTAGATTGGCCCGCCGCCGACATGTCCGACGACTATAGGGTCGTCCGCACGGCCCTGGGGCTAGATTGGCCCGCCACCGTCATGTCCGACGACTATAGGGTCGTCCCCACGACCACGGGCCAAAGTTGCCCAGCCGCCGACATGTCCGACGACTATAGGGTAGTCCCCACGACCCCGGGACTAAGTTGGCCCGCCGCCGACTTTTCCGACGACTATAGGGTCGTCCACACGTCCCCGGGACTAGATTGGCCCGCCACCGTCATGTCCGACGACTATAGGGTCGTCCCCACGACCCCGGGACTAGGTTGGCCCGCCACCATCATGTCCGACGACTATAGGGTCGTCCCCACGACCCCGGGACTAGGTTGGCCAGCCGCCGACATGTCCGACGACTATAGGGTCGTCCCCACGACCCCGGGGCTAGATTGCCCCGGCACCGTCATGTCCGACGACTATAGGGTCGTCCCCACGACCCCGGGACTAGGTTGGCCCGCCGCCGACATGTCCGAAGAATATATGGTCGTTCCCACGACCCCGGGGCTAGATTGTCCCGGCACCGTCATGTCCGATGACTATAGGGTCGTCTCCACGACCACGGGCCAATGTTGCCCAGCCGCTGACATGTCCGATGACTATAGGGTCGTCCCCACGACCCCGGGGCTAGATTGCCCCGCCACCGTCATGTCCGACGACTATAGGGTCGTCTCCACGACCCCGGGACTAGATTGGCCCGCCACCGTCATGTCCGACGACTATAGGGTCGTCCCCACGACCCCGGGACTAGGTTGGCCAGCCGCCGACATGTCCGACGACTATAGGGTCGTCCCCACGACCCCGGGGCTAGATTGCCCCGGCACCGTCATGTCCGACGACTATAGGGTCGTCCCCACGACCCCGGGACTAGGTTGGCCCGCCGCCGACATGTCCGAAGAATATATGGTCGTTCCCACGACCCCGGGGCTAGATTGTCCCGGCACCGTCATGTCCGATGACTATAGGGTCGTCTCCACGACCACGGGCCAATGTTGCCCAGCCGCTGACATGTCCGATGACTATAGGGTCGTCCCCACGACCCCGGGGCTAGATTCCCCCGGCACCGACATGCCCGACGACTATGGGGTCGTCCCCACGACCCCGGGGCTAGATTGGCCCGCCACCGTCATGTCCGACGACTATAAGTTCGTCCCTACGACCCTGGGCGTACGTTGGCCCGCCACCGTCATGTCCGACGAGTATAGGGTTGTACCCACGACCCCGGGACTAGATTGGCCCGCCACCGTCATGTCCGACGACTACAGGGTCGTCGCCACGACCCCGGGACTAGGTTGGCCCGCCGCCGACTTGTCCGACGACTATAGGGTCGTCCACACGTCCCCGGGACTAGATTGGCCCGCCGCCGACATGTCCGACGACTATAGGGTCGTCCCTACGACCCCTGGACTAGGATGACCCGCCGCCTACTTGTCCGACCACTATAGAGTCATCCCCACGACCCCGGGACTAGGTTGGCCCGCCGCAGACTTGTCCGACGACTATAGGGTCGTCCACACGTCCCCGGGACTAGATTGGCCCGCCACCGTCATGTCCGACGACTATAGGGTCGTCCCCACGACCCCGGGACTAGGTTGGCCCGCCACCATCATGTCCGACGACTATAGGGTCGTCCCCACGACCCCGGGACTAGGTTGGCCCGCCGCAGACTTGTCCGACGACTATAGGGTCGTCCACACGTCCCCGGGACTAGATTGGCCCGCCGCCGACATGTCCGACGACTATAGGGTCGTCCGCACGGCCCTGGGACTAGATTGGCCAGCCACCGTCATGTCCGACGACTATAGGGTCGTCCCCACGACCACGGGCCAAAGTTGCCCAGCCGCCGACATGTCCGACGACTATAGGGTAGTCCCCCGACCCCGGGACTAAGTTGGCCCGCCGCCGACTTTTCCGACGACTATAGGGTCGTCCCCACGACCCTGGGCCCACGTTGGCCCGCCGCCGGCTATTCCGACGAATATAGGGTCGTCCCCACGACCCCGGGACTAGGTTGGCCCGCCGCAGACTTGTCCGACGACTATAGGGTCGTCCACACGTCCCCGGGACTAGATTGGCCCGCCACCGTCATGTCCGACGACTATAGGGTCGTCCCCACGACCCCGGGACTAGGTTGGCCAGCCGCAGACATGTCCGACGACTATACGATCGTCCCCACGACCAAGGGACTACGTTGGCCCGCCGCCGACTTGTCCGACGACTATAGGGTCGTCCCTACCACCCCGGGACTAGGTTGGCCCGCCGCCGACTTGTCCGCCGACTATAGGGTCGTCCCCACGACAACGGGCCAAAGTTGCCCAGCCGCCGACATGTCCGACGACTATAGGGTCGTCCCTACGACCCCGGGACTAGGATGACCCGCCGCCGACTTGTCCGACCACTATAGAGTCATCCCCACGACCCCGGGACTAGGTTGGCCCGCCGCCGACTTCTCCGACGACAACAGGGTCGTCCCTACCACCCCGGGACTAGGTTGGCCCGCCACCATCATGTCCGGCGACTATAGGGTCGTCCCCACGACCCCGGGACTAGGTTGGCCCGCCGCCGACTTGTCCGACGACTATAGGGTCGTCCCCACGACCCCGGGACTAGGTTAGCCCGCCGCCGACTTGTCCAACGACTATAGGGTCGTCCCTACCACCCCGAGACTAGGTTGGCCAGCCGCCGACATGTCCGATGACTATAGGGTCGTCCCCACGACCCCGGGACTAGATTGCCCCGGCACCGTCATGTCCGACGACTATAGGGTCGTCCCCACGACCCCGGGACTAGGTTGGCCCGCCGCAGACTTGTCCGACGACTATAGGGTCGTCCACACGTCCCCGGGACTAGATTGGCCCGCCACCGTCATGTCCGACGACTATAGGGTCGTCCCCACGACCCCGGGACTAGGTTGGCCCGCCATCATCATGTCCGACGACTATAGGGTCGTCCCCACGACCCCGGGACTAGGTTGGCCCGCCGCAGACTTGTCCGACGACTATAGGGTCGTCCACACGTCCCCGGGACTAGATTGGCCCGCCGCCGACATGTCCGACGACTATAGGGTCGTCCGCACGGCCCTGGGGCTAGATTGGCCCGCCACCGTCATGTCCGACGACTATAGGGTCGTCCCCACGACCACGGGCCAAAGTTGCCCAGCCGCCGACATGTCCGACGACTATAGGGTAGTCCCCACGACCCCGGGTCTAAGTTGGCCCGCCGCCGACTTTTCCGACGACTATAGGGTCGTCCACACGTCCCCGGGACTAGATTGGCCCGCCACCGTCATGTCCGACGACTATAGGGTCGTCCCCACGACCCCGGGACTAGGTTGGCCCGCCACCATCATGTCCGACGACTATAGGGTCGTCCCCACGACCCCGGGACTAGGTTGGCCAGCCGCCGACATGTCCGACGACTATAGGGTCGTCCCCACGACCCCGGGGCTAGATTGCCCCGGCACCGTCATGTCCGACGACTATAGGGTCGTCCCCACGACCCCGGGACTAGGTTGGCCCGCCGCCGACATGTCCGAAGAATATATGGTCGTTCCCACGACCCCGGGGCTAGATTGTCCCGGCACCGTCATGTCCGATGACTATAGGATCGTCTCCACGACCACGGGCCAATGTTGCCCAGCCGCTGACATGTCCGATGACTATAGGGTCGTCCCCACGACCCCGGGGCTAGATTGCCCCGCCACCGTCATGTCCGACGACTATAGGGTCGTCTCCACGACCCCGGGACTAGATTGGCCCGCCACCGTCATGTCCGACGACTATAGGGTCGTCCCCACGACCCCGGGACTAGGTTGGCCAGCCGCCGACATGTCCGACGACTATAGGGTCGTCCCCACGACCCCGGGGCTAGATTGCCCCGGCACCGTCATGTCCGACGACTATAGGGTCGTCCCCACGACCCCGGGACTAGGTTGGCCCGCCGCCGACATGTCCGAAGAATATATGGTCGTTCCCACGACCCCGGGGCTAGATTGGCCCGCCACCGTCATGTCCGACGACTATAAGTTCGTCCCTACGACCCTGGGCGTACGTTGGCCCGCCACCGTCATGTCCGACGAGTATAGGGTTGTACCCACGACCCCGGGACTAGATTGGCCCACCACCGTCATGTCCGACGACTACAGGGTCGTCCCCACGACCCCGGGACTAGGTTGGCCCGCCGCCGACTTGTCCGACGACATTAGGGTCGTCCCCACGATCCCGCGACTAGGTTGGCCAGCCCCCGACATGTCCGACGACATTAGGGTCGTCCCCACGACCCCGGGACTAGGTTGGCCCGCCGCCGACTTGTCCGACGACTATAGGGTAGTCCCCACGACCCCGGGACTAGGTTGGCCCGCCGCCGACTTGGCCGACGACTATAGAGTCGTCCCCACGACCCCGGGACTAGATTGCCCCGCCACCGTCATGTCCGACGAATATAGGGTCGTCTCCACGACCCCGGGACTAGGTTGGCCCGCCGCCGACTTGTCCGCCGACAATAGGGTCGTCCCCACGACCACGGGCCAAAGTTGCCCAGCCGCCGACATGTCCGACGACTATAGGGTCGTCCCCACGACCCCGGGACTAGGTTGCCCCGGCACCGTCATGTCCGACGACTATAGGGTCGTCCCCACGACCCCGGGACTAGGTTGGCCCGCCGCCGACTTGTCCGCCGACAATAGGGTCGTCCCCACGACCACGGGCCAGTGTTGCCCAGCCGCTGACATGTCCGATGACTATAGGGTCGTCCCCACGACCCCGGGGCTAGATTCCCCCGGCACCGACATGCCCGACGACTATGGGGTCGTCCCCACGACCCCGGGGCTAGACTGGCCCGCCACCGTCATGTCCGACGACTATAAGTTCGTCCCTACGACCCTGGGCGTACGTTGGCCCGCCACCGTCATGTCCGACGAGTATAGGGTTGTACCCACGACCCCGGGACTAGGTTGGCCCGCCACCATCATGTCCGACGACATTAGGGTCGTCCCCACGACCCCGGGACTAGGTTGGCCCGCCGCCGACTTGTCCGACGACTATAGGGTAGTCCCCACGACCCCGGGACTAGGTTGGCCCGCCGCCGACTTGGCCGACGACTATAGAGTCGTCCCCACGACCCCGGGACTAGATTGCCCCGCCACCGTCATGTCCGACGAATATAGGGTCGTCTCCACGACCCCGGGACTAGGTTGGCCCGCCGCCGACTTGTCCGCCGACAATAGGGTCGTCCCCACGACCACGGGCCAAAGTTGCCCAGCCGCCGACATGTCCGACGACTATAGGGTCGTCCCTACGACCCCTGGACTAGGATGACCCGCCGCCTACTTGTCCGACCACTATAGAGTCATCCCCACGACCCCGGGACTAGGTTGGCCCGCCGCCGACTTCTCCGACGACAACAGGGTCGTCCCTACCACCCCGGGACTAGGTTGGCCCGCCACCATCATGTCCGACGACTATAGGGTCGTCTCCACGACCCCGCGACTAGGTTGGCCCGCCGCCGGCTTGTCCGCCGACAATAGGGTCGTCCCCACGACCACGGGCCAAAGTTGCCCAGCCGCCGACATGTCCGACGACTATAGGGTCGTCCCCACGACACCGGGACTAGGTTGGCCCGCCGCCGACTTGTCCGACGACTATAGGGTCGTCCCCACGGCCCAGGGACTAGGTTGGCCCGCCGCCGACTTGTCCGACGACTATAGGGTCGTCCCCACGGCCCAGGGACTAGGTTGGCCCGCCGCCGACTTGTCCGACGACTATAGGGTCGTCCCCACGACCCCGGGACTAGGTTGGCCCGCCGCCGACATGTCCGACGTCTATAGGTTCATCTCCACGACCCCGGGACTAGGTTGGCCCGCCGCCGACTTGTCCGACGACTATAGGGTGGTCCCCACGACCCCGGGACTAGGTTGGCCTGCCGCCGACTTGTCCGACGACTATAGGGTCGTCCCTACCACCCCGGGACTAGGTTGGCCAGCCGCCGACATGTCCGACGACTATAGGACCGTCCCCACTACCCCGGGACTAGGTTGGCCCGCCGCCGACGTGTCCAACGACTATAGGGTCGTCCCTACCACCCCGGGACTAGGTTGGCCAGCCGCCGACATGTCCGCCGACTCTAGGGTCGTCCCCACGACCCCGGGGCTGGATTGCCCCGGCACCGTCATGTCCGACGACTATAGGGTCGTCCCCACGACCCCGGGCCAAAGTTGCCCAGCCGCCGACATGTCCGACGACTATAGGGTAGTCCCCCGACCCCGGGACTAAGTTGGCCCGCCGCCGACTTTTCCGACGACTATAGGGTCGTCCCCACGACCCTGGGCCCACGTTGGCCCGCCGCCGGCTATTCCGACGAATATAGGGTCGTCCCCACGACCCCGGGACTAGGTTGGCCCGCCGCAGACTTGTCCGACGACTATAGGGTCGTCCACACGTCCCCGGGACTAGATTGGCCCGCCACCGTCATGTCCGACGACTATAGGGTCGTCCCCACGACCCCGGGACTAGGTTGGCCAGCCGCAGACATGTCCGACGACTATACGATCGTCCCCACGACCAAGGGACTACGTTGGCCCGCCGCCGACTTGTCCGACGACTATAGGGTCGTCCCTACCACCCCGGGACTAGGTTGGCCCGCCGCCGACTTGTCCGCCGACTATAGGGTCGTCCCCACGACAACGGGCCAAAGTTGCCCAGCCGCCGACATGTCCGACGACTATAGGGTCGTCCCTACGACCCCGGGACTAGGATGACCCGCCGCCGACTTGTCCGACCACTATAGAGTCATCCCCACGACCCCGGGACTAGGTTGGCCCGCCGCCGACTTCTCCGACGACAACAGGGTCGTCCCTACCACCCCGGGACTAGGTTGGCCCGCCACCATCATGTCCGACGACTATAGGGTCGTCCCCACGACCCCGGGACTAGGTTGGCCCGCCGCCGACTTGTCCGACGACTATAGGGTCGTCCCCACGACCCCGGGACTAGGTTAGCCCGCCGCCGACTTGTCCAACGACTATAGGGTCGTCCCTACCACCCCGAGACTAGGTTGGCCAGCCGCCGACATGTCCGATGACTATAGGGTCGTCCCCACGACCCCGGGACTAGATTGCCCCGGCACCGTCATGTCCGACGACTATAGGGTCGTCCCCACGACCCCGGGACTAGGTTGGCCCGCCGCAGACTTGTCCGACGACTATAGGGTCGTCCACACGTCCCCGGGACTAGATTGGCCCGCCACCGTCATGTCCGACGACTATAGGGTCGTCCCCACGACCCCGGGACTAGGTTGGCCCGCCATCATCATGTCCGACGACTATAGGGTCGTCCCCACGACCCCGGGACTAGGTTGGCCCGCCGCAGACTTGTCCGACGACTATAGGGTCGTCCACACGTCCCCGGGACTAGATTGGCCCGCCGCCGACATGTCCGACGACTATAGGGTCGTCCGCACGGCCCTGGGGCTAGATTGGCCCGCCACCGTCATGTCCGACGACTATAGGGTCGTCCCCACGACCACGGGCCAAAGTTGCCCAGCCGCCGACATGTCCGACGACTATAGGGTAGTCCCCACGACCCCGGGACTAAGTTGGCCCGCCGCCGACTTTTCCGACGACTATAGGGTCGTCCACACGTCCCCGGGACTAGATTGGCCCGCCACCGTCATGTCCGACGACTATAGGGTCGTCCCCACGACCCCGGGACTAGGTTGGCCCGCCACCATCATGTCCGACGACTATAGGGTCGTCCCCACGACCCCGGGACTAGGTTGGCCAGCCGCCGACATGTCCGACGACTATAGGGTCGTCCCCACGACCCCGGGGCTAGATTGCCCCGGCACCGTCATGTCCGACGACTATAGGGTCGTCCCCACGACCCCGGGACTAGGTTGGCCCGCCGCCGACATGTCCGAAGAATATATGGTCGTTCCCACGACCCCGGGGCTAGATTGTCCCGGCACCGTCATGTCCGATGACTATAGGGT
Source organism: Andrena fulva (assembly GCA_946251845.1). NCBI lineage: Eukaryota > Metazoa > Arthropoda > Insecta > Hymenoptera > Andrenidae > Andrena > Andrena fulva. Next base: position 450,530 of record CAMITZ010000248.1, read on the forward strand.
CGTCTCCACGACCACGGGCCAATGTTGCCCAGCCGCTGACATGTCCGATGACTATAGGGTCGTCCCCACGACCCCGGGGCTAGATTGCCCCGCCACCGTCATGTCCGACGACTATAGGGTCGTCTCCACGACCCCGGGACTAGATTGGCCCGCCACCGTCATGTCCGACGACTATAGGGTCGTCCCCACGACCCCGGGACTAGGTTGGCCAGCCGCCGACATGTCCGACGACTATAGGGTCGTCCCCACGACCCCGGGGCTAGATTGCCCCGGCACCGTCATGTCCGACGACTATAGGGTCGTCCCCACGACCCCGGGACTAGGTTGGCCCGCCGCCGACATGTCCGAAGAATATATGGTCGTTCCCACGACCCCGGGGCTAGATTGTCCCGGCACCGTCATGTCCGATGACTATAGGGTCGTCTCCACGACCACGGGCCAATGTTGCCCAGCCGCTGACATGTCCGATGACTATAGGGTCGTCCCCACGACCCCGGGGCTAGATTCCCCCGGCACCGACATGCCCGACGACTATGGGGTCGTCCCCACGACCCCGGGGCTAGATTGGCCCGCCACCGTCATGTCCGACGACTATAAGTTCGTCCCTACGACCCTGGGCGTACGTTGGCCCGCCACCGTCATGTCCGACGAGTATAGGGTTGTACCCACGACCCCGGGACTAGATTGGCCCACCACCGTCATGTCCGACGACTACAGGGTCGTCCCCACGACCCCGGGACTAGGTTGGCCCGCCGCCGACTTGTCCGACGACATTAGGGTCGTCCCCACGATCCCGCGACTAGGTTGGCCAGCCCCCGACATGTCCGACGACATTAGGGTCGTCCCCACGACCCCGGGACTAGGTTGGCCCGCCGCCGACTTGTCCGACGACTATAGGGTAGTCCCCACGACCCCGGGACTAGGTTGGCCCGCCGCCGACTTGGCCGACGACTATAGAGTCGTCCCCACGACCCCGGGACTAGATTGCCCCGCCACCGTCATGTCCGACGAATATAGGGTCGTCTCCACGACCCCGGGACTAGGTTGGCCCGCCGCCGACTTGTCCGCCGACAATAGGGTCGTCCCCACGACCACGGGCCAAAGTTGCCCAGCCGCCGACATGTCCGACGACTATAGGGTCGTCCCCACGACCCCGGGACTAGGTTGGCCCGCCATCATCATGTCCGACGATTATAGGGTCGTCCCCACGACCCCGGGACTAGGTTGGCCCGCCGCAGACTTGTCCGACGACTATAGGGTCGTCCACACGTCCCCGGGACTAGATTGGCCCGCCGCCGACATGTCCGACGACTATAGGGTCGTCCGCACGGCCCTGGGGCTAGATTGGCCCGCCACCGTCATGTCCGACGACTATAGGGTCGTCCCCACGACCACGGGCCAAAGTTGCCCAGCCGCCGACATGTCCGACGACTATAGGGTAGTCCCCACGACCCCGGGACTAAGTTGGCCCGCCGCCGACTTTTCCGACTACTATAGGGTCGTCCACACGTCCCCGGGACTAGATTGGCCCGCCACCGTCATGTCCGACGACTATAGGGTCGTCCCCACGACCCCGGGACTAGGTTGGCCAGCCGCCGACATGTCCGACGACTATAGGGTCGTCCCCACGACCCCGGGGCTAGATTGCCCCGGCACCGTCATGTCCGACGACTATAGGGTCGTCCCCACGACCCCGGGACTAGGTTGGCCCGCCGCCGACTTGTCCGCCGACAATAGGGTCGTCCCCACGACCACGGGCCAATGTTGCCCAGCCGCTGACATGTCCGATGACTATAGGGTCGTCCCCACGACCCCGGGGCTAGATTCCCCCGGCACCGACATGCCCGACGACTATGGGGTCGTCCCCACGACCCCGGGGCTAGACTGGCCCGCCACCGTCATGTCCGACGACTATAAGTTCGTCCCTACGACCCTGGGCGTACGTTGGCCCGCCACCGTCATGTCCGACGAGTATAGGGTTGTACCCACGACCCCGGGACTAGGTTGGCCCGCCACCATCATGTCCGACGACATTAGGGTCGTCCCCACGACCCCGGGACTAGGTTGGCCCGCCGCCGACTTGTCCGACGACTATAGGGTAGTCCCCACGACCCCGGGACTAGGTTGGCCCGCCGCCGACTTGGCCGACGACTATAGAGTCGTCCCCACGACCCCGGGACTAGATTGCCCCGCCACCGTCATGTCCGACGAATATAGGGTCGTCTCCACGACCCCGGGACTAGGTTGGCCCGCCGCCGACTTGTCCGCCGACAATAGGGTCGTCCCCACGACCACGGGCCAAAGTTGCCCAGCCGCCGACATGTCCGACGACTATAGGGTCGTCCCTACGACCCCTGGACTAGGATGACCCGCCGCCTACTTGTCCGACCACTATAGAGTCATCCCCACGACCCCGGGACTAGGTTGGCCCGCCGCCGACTTCTCCGACGACAACAGGGTCGTCCCTACCACCCCGGGACTAGGTTGGCCCGCCACCATCATGTCCGACGACTATAGGGTCGTCTCCACGACCCTGCGACTAGGTTGGCCCGCCGCCGGCTTGTCCGCCGACAATAGGGTCGTCCCCACGACCACGGGCCAAAGTTGCCCAGCCGCCGACATGTCCGACGACTATAGGGTCGTCCCCACGACACCGGGACTAGGTTGGCCCGCCGCCGACTTGTCCGACGACTATAGGGTCGTCCCCACGGCCCAGGGACTAGGTTGGCCCGCCGCCGACTTGTCCGACGACTATAGGGTCGTCCCCACGGCCCAGGGACTAGGTTGGCCCGCCGCCGACTTGTCCGACGACTATAGGGTCGTCCCCACGACCCCGGGACTAGGTTGGCCCGCCGCCGACATGTCCGACGTCTATAGGTTCATCTCCACGACCCCGGGACTAGGTTGGCCCGCCGCCGACTTGTCCGACGACTATAGGGTGGTCCCCACGACCCCGGGACTAGGTTGGCCTGCCGCCGACTTGTCCGACGACTATAGGGTCGTCCCTACCACCCCGGGACTAGGTTGGCCAGCCGCCGACATGTCCGACGACTATAGGACCGTCCCCACTACCCCGGGACTAGGTTGGCCCGCCGCCGACGTGTCCAACGACTATAGGGTCGTCCCTACCACCCCGGGACTAGGTTGGCCAGCCGCCGACATGTCCGCCGACTCTAGGGTCGTCCCCACGACCCCGGGGCTGGATTGCCCCGGCACCGTCATGTCCGACGACTATAGGGTCGTCCCCACGACCCCGGGACTAGGTTGGCCCGCCGCAGACTTGTCCGACGACTATAGGGTCGTCCAGACGTCCCCGGGACTAGATTGGCCCGCCGCCGACATGTCCGACGACTATAGGGTCGTCCGCACGGCCCTGGGACTAGATTGGCCCGCCACCGTCATGTCCGACGACTATAGGGTCGTCCCCACGACCACGGGCCAAAGTTGCCCAGCCGCCGACATGTCCGACGACTATAGGGTAGTCCCCCGACCCCGGGACTAAGTTGGCCCGCCGCCGACTTTTCCGACGACTATAGGGTCGTCCCTACGACCCTGGGCCCACGTTGGCCCGCCGCCGGCTATTCCGACGAATATAGGGTCGTCCCCACGACCCCGGGACTAGGTTGGCCCGCCGCAGACTTGTCCGACGACTATAGGGTCGTCCACACGTCCCCGGGACTAGATTGGCCCGCCACCGTCATGTCCGACGACTATAGGGTCGTCCCCACGACCCCGGGACTAGGTTGGCCCGCCACCATCATGTCCGACGACTATAGGGTCGTCCCCACGACCCCGGGACTAGGTTGGCCAGCCGCCGACATGTCCGACGACTATAGGGTCGTCCCCACGACCCCGGGGCTAGATTGCCCCGGCACCGTCATGTCCGACGACTATAGGGTCGTCCCCACGACCCCGGGACTAGGTTGGCCCGCCGCCGACATGTCCGAAGAATATATGGTCGTTCCCACGACCCCGGGGCTAGATTGTCCCGGCACCGTCATGTCCGATGACTATAGGGTCGTCTCCACGACCACGGGCCAATGTTGCCCAGCCGCCGACATGTCCGATGACTATAGGGTCGTCCCCACGACCCCGGGGCTAGATTGCCCCGCCACCGTCATGTCCGACGACTATAGGGTCGTCTCCACGACTCCGGGACTAGATTGGCCCGCCACCGTCATGTCCGACGACTATAGGGTCGTCCCCACGATCCCGGGACTTGATTGGCCCGCCGCCGACTTGTCCGACGACTATAGGGTGGTCCCCACGACCACGGGCCAATGTTGCCCAGCCGCCGACATGTCCGAAGACTATAGGGTCGTCCCCACGACCCCGGGGCTAGATTCCCCCGGCACCGACATGCCCGACGACTATGGGGTCGTCCCCACGACCCCGGGGCTAGATTGGCCCGCCACCGTCATGTCCGACGACTATAAGTTCGTCCCTACGACCCTGGGCGTACGTTGGCCCGCCACGGTCATGTCCGACGAGTATAGGGTTGTACCCACGACCCCGGGACTAGATTGGCCCGCCACCGTCATGTCCGACGACTACAGGGTCGTCCCCACGACCCCGGGAATAGGTTGGCCCGCCGCCGAGTTGGCCGACGACTATAGAGTCGTCCCCACGACCCCGGGACTAGATTGCCCCGCCACCGTCATGTCCGACGAATATAGGGTCGTCTCCACGACCCCGGGACTAGGTTGGCCCGCCGCCGACTTGTCCGACCACTATAGAGTCATCCCCACGACCCCGGGACTAGGTTGGCCCGCCGCCGACTTGTCCGACGACTATAGGGTCGTCCCCACGACCCCGGGACTAGGTTGGCCAGCCGCCGACATGTCCGACGACTATAGGGTCGTCCCCACGACCCCGGGACTAGGATGGCCCGCCGCAGACTTGTCCGACGACTATAGGGTCGTCCACACGTCCCCGGGACTAGATTGGCCCGCCGCCGACATGTCCGACGACTATAGGGTCGTCCGCACGGCCCTGGGACTAGATTGGCCCGCCACCGTCATGTCCGACGACTATAGGGTCGTTCCCACGACCACGGGCCAAAGTTGCCCAGCCGCCGACATGTCCGACGGCTATAGGGTAGTCCCCACGACCCCGGGACTAGGTTGGCCCGCCACCATCATGTCCGACGACTATAGGGTCGTCCCCACGACCCCGGGACTAGGTTGGCCCGCCGCCGACATGTCCGACGACTATAGGGTCGTCCCCACGACCCCGGGACTAGGTTGGCCCGCCGCCGACTTGTCCAACGACTATAGGGTCGTCCCTACCACCCCGGGACTAGGTTGGCCAGCCGCCGACATGTCCGACGACTATAGGGTCGTCCCCACGACCCCGGGGCTAGATTGCCCCCGCACCGTCTTGTCCGACGACTATAGGGTCGTCCCCACGACCCCGGGACTAGGTTGGCCCGCCGCCGACATGTCCGACGACTATAGGGTCGTCCCCACGACCCCGGGACTAGGTTGGCCCGCCGCCGACGTGTCCGACGACTATAGGGTCGTCCCCACGACCCCGGGAATAGGTTGGCCCGCCGCCGACTTGTCCGACGACTATAGGGTCGTCCCCACGACCCCGGGACTAGATAGCCCCGCCACCGTCATGTCCGACGAATATAGGGTCGTCTCCACGAACCCGGGAATAGGTTGGCCCGCCGCCGACTTGTCCGCCGACTATAGGGTCGTCCCCACGACCACGGGCCAAAGTTGCCCAGCCGCCGACATGTCCGACGACTATAGGGTCGTCCCTACGACCCCGGGACTTGATTGCCCCGCCACCGTCATGTCCGACGACTATAGGGACGTCTCCACGACCCCGCGACTAGGTTGGCCCGCCGCCGACTTGTCCGACGACTATATAGTCGTCCCTACCACCCCGGGACTAGGTTGGCCAGCCGCCGACATGTCCGACGACTATGGGGTCGTCCCCACAACCCCGCGACTAGGTTGGCCCGCCGCCGAATTGTCCGACGACTATATAGTCGTCCCTACCACCCCGGGACTAGGTTGGCCAGCCGCCGACATGTCCGACGACTATGGGGTCGTCCCCACGACCCCGGGGCTAGATTGGCCCGCCACCGTCATGTCCGACGACTATAAGTTCGTCCCTACGACCCTGGGCGTACGTTGGCCCGCCACGGTCATGTCCGACGAGTATAGGGTTGTACCCACGACCCCGGGACTAGATTGGCCCGCCACCGTCATGTCCGACGACTACAGGGTCGTCCCCACGACCCCGGGAATAGGTTGGCCCGCCGCCGACTTGTCCGACGACTATAGGGTCGTCCCCACGATCCCGCGACTAGGTTGGCCAGCCGCCGACATGTCCGACGACAATAGGGTCGTCCCCACGACCCCGGGACTAGGTTGGCCCGCCACCATCATGTCCGACGACTATAGGGTCGTCCCCACGACCCCGGGACTAGGTTGGCCCGCCGCCGAGTTGGCCGACGACTATAGAGTCGTCCCCACGACCCCGGGACTAGATTGCCCCGCCACCGTCATGTCCGACGAATATAGGGTCGTCTCCACGACCCCGGGACTAGGTTGGCCCGCCGCCGACTTGTCCGACCACTATAGAGTCATCCCCACGACCCCGGGACTAGGTTGGCCCGCCGCCGACTTGTCCGACGACTATAGGGTCGTCCCCACGACCCCGGGACTAGGTTGGCCAGCCGCCGACATGTCCGACGACTATAGGGTCGTCCCCACGACCCCGGGACTAGGATGGCCCGCCGCAGACTTGTCCGACGACTATTGGGTCGTCCACACGTCCCCGGGACTAGATTGGCCCGCCGCCGACATGTCCGACGACTATAGGGTCGTCCGCACGGCCCTGGGACTAGATTGGCCCGCCACCGTCATGTCCGACGACTATAGGGTCGTTCCCACGACCACGGGCCAAAGTTGCCCAGCCGCCGACATGTCCGACGACTATAGGGTAGTCCCCACGACCCCGGGACTAGGTTGGCCCGCCGCCGACTTTTCCGACGACTATAGGGTCGTCCCTACGACCCTGGGCCCACGTTGGCCCGCCGCCGGCTATTCCGACGAATATAGGGTCGTCCCCACGAATCCGGGACTAGGTTGGCCAGCCGTCGACATGTCCGACGTCTATAGGGTCGTCCCCTCGACCCCGGGCCTACGTTGGCCCGCCGCCGACATGTCCGACGACTATAGGGTCGTCCCCACGGCCCTGGGACTAGGTTGGCCCGCCACCGTCATGTCCGACGACTATAGGGTCGTCCCCACGGCCCCGGGTCTAGATTGGCCCGCCACCATCATGTCCGACGAATATAGGGTCGTCCCCACCACCCCGGGACTAGGTTGGCCCGCCGCCGACTTGTCCAACGACTATAGGGTCGTCCCTACCACCCCGGGACTAGGTTGGCCAGCCGCCGACATGTCCGACGACTATAGGGTCGTCCCCACGACCCCGGGGCTAGATTGCCCCCGCACCGTCATGTCCGACGACTATAGGGTCGTCCCCACGACCCCGGGACTAGGTTGGCCCGCCGCCGACATGTCCGACGACTATAGGGTCGTCCCCACGACCCCGGGACTAGGTTGGCCCGCCGCCGACGTGTCCGACGACTATAGGGTCGTCCCCACGACCCCGGGAATAGGTTGGCCCGCCGCCGACTTGTCCGACGACTATAGGGTCGTCCCCACGACCCCGGGACTAGATAGCCCCGCCACCGTCATGTCCGACGAATATAGGGTCGTCTCCACGACCCCGGGAATAGGTTGGCCCGCCGCCGACTTGTCCGCCGACTATAGGGTCGTCCCCACGACCACGGGCCAAAGTTGCCCAGCCGCCGACATGTCCGACGACTATAGGGTCGTCCCCACGACACCGGGACTAGGTTGGCCCGCCGCCGACTTGTCCGACGACTATAGGGTCGTCCCCACGGCCCAGGGACTAGGTTGGCCCGCCGCCGACTTGTCCGACGACTATAGGGTCGTCCCCACGGCCCAGGGACTAGGTTGGCCCGCCGCCGACTTGTCCGACGACTATAGGGTCGTCCCCACGACCCCGGGACTAGGTTGGCCCGCCGCCGACATGTCCGACGTCTATAGGTTCATCTCCACGACCCCGGGACTAGGTTGGCCCGCCGCCGACTTGTCCGACGACTATAGGGTGGTCCCCACGACCCCGGGACTAGGTTGGCCTGCCGCCGACTTGTCCGACGACTATAGGGTCGTCCCTACCACCCCGGGACTAGGTTGGCCAGCCGCCGACATGTCCGACGACTATAGGACCGTCCCCACTACCCCGGGACTAGGTTGGCCCGCCGCCGACGTGTCCAACGACTATAGGGTCGTCCCTACCACCCCGGGACTAGGTTGGCCAGCCGCCGACATGTCCGCCGACTCTAGGGTCGTCCCCACGACCCCGGGGCTGGATTGCCCCGGCACCGTCATGTCCGACGACTATAGGGTCGTCCCCACGACCCCGGGACTAGGTTGGCCCGCCGCAGACTTGTCCGACGACTATAGGGTCGTCCACACGTCCCCGGGACTAGATTGGCCCGCCACCGTCATGTCCGACGACTATAGGGTCGTCCCCACGACCCCGGGACTAGGTTGGCCCGCCACCATCATGTCCGACGACTATAGGGTCGTCCCCACGACCCCGGGACTAGGTTGGCCCGCCGCAGACTTGTCCGACGACTATAGGGTCGTCCACACGTCCCCGGGACTAGATTGGCCCGCCGCCGACATGTCCGACGACTATAGGGTCGTCCGCACGGCCCTGGGACTAGATTGGCCCGCCACCGTCATGTCCGACGACTATAGGGTCGTCCCCACGACCACGGGCCAAAGTTGCCCAGCCGCCGACATGTCCGACGACTATAGGGTAGTCCCCCGACCCCGGGACTAAGTTGGCCCGCCGCCGACTTTTCCGACGACTATAGGGTCGTCCCTACGACCCTGGGCCCACGTTGGCCCGCCGCCGGCTATTCCGACGAATATAGGGTCGTCCCCACGACCCCGGGACTAGGTTGGCCCGCCGCAGACTTGTCCGACGACTATAGGGTCGTCCACACGTCCCCGGGACTAGATTGGCCCGCCACCGTCATGTCCGACGACTATAGGGTCGTCCCCACGACCCCGGGACTAGGTTGGCCCGCCACCATCATGTCCGACGACTATAGGGTCGTCCCCACGACCCCGGGACTAGGTTGGCCAGCCGCCGACATGTCCGACGACTATAGGGTCGTCCCCACGACCCCGGGGCTAGATTGCCCCGGCACCGTCATGTCCGACGACTATAGGGTCGTCCCCACGACCCCGGGACTAGGTTGGCCCGCCGCCGACATGTCCGAAGAATATATGGTCGTTCCCACGACCCCGGGGCTAGATTGTCCCGGCACCGTCATGTCCGATGACTATAGGGTCGTCTCCACGACCACGGGCCAATGTTGCCCAGCCGCCGACATGTCCGATGACTATAGGGTCGTCCCCACGACCCCGGGGCTAGATTGCCCCGCCACCGTCATGTCCGACGACTATAGGGTCGTCCCCACGACCCCGGGACTAGGATGGCCCGCCGCAGACTTGTCCGACGACTATAGGGTCGTCCACACGTCCCCGGGACTAGATTGGCCCGCCGCCGACATGTCCGACGACTATAGGGTCGTCCGCACGGCCCTGGGACTAGATTGGCCCGCCACCGTCATGTCCGACGACTATAGGGTCGTTCCCACGACCACGGGCCAAAGTTGCCCAGCCGCCGACATGTCCGACGACTATAGGGTAGTCCCCACGACCCCGGGACTAGGTTGGCCCGCCGCCGACTTTTCCGACGACTATAGGGTCGTCCCTACGACCCTGGGCCCACGTTGGCCCGCCGCCGGCTATTCCGACGAATATAGGGTCGTCCCCACGAATCCGGGACTAGGTTGGCCAGCCGTCGACATGTCCGACGTCTATAGGGTCGTCCCCTCGACCCCGGGCCTACGTTGGCCCGCCGCCGACATGTCCGACGACTATAGGGTCGTCCCCACGGCCCTGGGACTAGGTTGGCCCGCCACCGTCATGTCCGACGACTATAGGGTCGTCCCCACGGCCCCGGGTCTAGATTGGCCCGCCACCATCATGTCCGACGAATATAGGGTCGTCCCCACCACCCCGGGACTAGGTTGGCCCGCCGCCGACTTGTCCAACGACTATAGGGTCGTCCCTACCACCCCGGGACTAGGTTGGCCAGCCGCCGACATGTCCGACGACTATAGGGTCGTCCCCACGACCCCGGGGCTAGATTGCCCCCGCACCGTCATGTCCGACGACTATAGGGTCGTCCCCACGACCCCGGGACTAGGTTGGCCCGCCGCCGACATGTCCGACGACTATAGGGTCGTCCCCACGACCCCGGGACTAGGTTGGCCCGCCGCCGACGTGTCCGACGACTATAGGGTCGTCCCCACGACCCCGGGAATAGGTTGGCCCGCCGCCGACTTGTCCGACGACTATAGGGTCGTCCCCACGACCCCGGGACTAGATAGCCCCGCCACCGTCATGTCCGACGAATATAGGGTCGTCTCCACGACCCCGGGAATAGGTTGGCCCGCCGCCGACTTGTCCGCCGACTATAGGGTCGTCCCCACGACCACGGGCCAAAGTTGCCCAGCCGCCGACATGTCCGACGACTATAGGGTCGTCCCTACGACCCCGGGACTTGATTGCCCCGCCACCGTCATGTCCGACGACTATAGGGACGTCTCCACGACCCCGCGACTAGGTTGGCCCGCCGCCGACTTGTCCGACGACTATATAGTCGTCCCTACCACCCCGGGACTAGGTTGGCCAGCCGCCGACATGTCCGACGACTATGGGGTCGTCCCCACAACCCCGCGACTAGGTTGGCCCGCCGCCGAATTGTCCGACGACTATATAGTCGTCCCTACCACCCCGGGACTAGGTTGGCCAGCCGCCGACATGTCCGACGACTATGGGGTCGTCCCCACGACCCCGGGGCTAGATTGGCCCGCCACCGTCATGTCCGACGACTATAAGTTCGTCCCTACGACCCTGGGCGTACGTTGGCCCGCCACGGTCATGTCCGACGAGTATAGGGTTGTACCCACGACCCCGGGACTAGATTGGCCCGCCACCGTCATGTCCGACGACTACAGGGTCGTCCCCACGACCCCGGGAATAGGTTGGCCCGCCGCCGACTTGTCCGACGACTATAGGGTCGTCCCCACGATCCCGCGACTAGGTTGGCCAGCCGCCGACATGTCCGACGACAATAGGGTCGTCCCCACGACCCCGGGACTAGGTTGGCCCGCCACCATCATGTCCGACGACTATAGGGTCGTCCCCACGACCCCGGGACTAGGTTGGCCCGCCGCCGAGTTGGCCGACGACTATAGAGTCGTCCCCACGACCCCGGGACTAGATTGCCCCGCCACCGTCATGTCCGACGAATATAGGGTCGTCTCCACGACCCCGGGACTAGGTTGGCCCGCCGCCGACTTGTCCGACCACTATAGAGTCATCCCCACGACCCCGGGACTAGGTTGGCCCGCCGCCGACTTGTCCGACGACTATAGGGTCGTCCCCACGACCCCGGGACTAGGTTGGCCAGCCGCCGACATGTCCGACGACTATAGGGTCGTCCCCACGACCCCGGGACTAGGATGGCCCGCCGCAGACTTGTCCGACGACTATTGGGTCGTCCACACGTCCCCGGGACTAGATTGGCCCGCCGCCGACATGTCCGACGACTATAGGGTCGTCCGCACGGCCCTGGGACTAGATTGGCCCGCCACCGTCATGTCCGACGACTATAGGGTCGTTCCCACGACCACGGGCCAAAGTTGCCCAGCCGCCGACATGTCCGACGACTATAGGGTAGTCCCCACGACCCCGGGACTAGGTTGGCCCGCCGCCGACTTTTCCGACGACTATAGGGTCGTCCCTACGACCCTGGGCCCACGTTGGCCCGCCGCCGGCCCTTCCGACGAATATAGGGTCGTCCCCACGAATCCGGGACTAGGTTGGCCAGCCGTCGACATGTCCGACGTCTATAGGGTCGTCCCCTCGACCCCGGGCCTACGTTGGCCCGCCGCCGACATGTCCGACGACTATAGGGTCGTCCCCACGGCCCTGGGACTAGGTTGGCCCGCCACCGTCATGTCCGACGACTATAGGGTCGTCCCCACGGCCCCGGGTCTAGATTGGCCCGCCACCATCATGTCCGACGAATATAGGGTCGTCCCCACCACCCCGGGACTCGGTTGGCCCGCCGCCGACTTGTCCAACGACTATAGGGTCGTCCCTACCACCCCGGGACTAGGTTGGCCAGCCGCCGACATGTCCGACGACTATAGGGTCGTCCCCACGACCCCGGGGCTAGATTGCCCCCGCACCGTCATGTCCGACGACTATAGGGTCGTCCCCACGACCCCGGGACTAGGTTGGCCCGCCGCCGACATGTCCGACGACTATAGGGTCGTCCCCACGACCCCGGGACTAGGTTGGCCCGCCGCCGACGTGTCCGACGACTATAGGGTCGTCCCCACGACCCCGGGAATAGGTTGGCCCGCCGCCGACTTGTCCGACGACTATAGGGTCGTCCCCACGACCCCGGGACTAGATAGCCCCGCCACCGTCATGTCCGACGAATATAGGGTCGTCTCCACGACCCCGGGAATAGGTTGGCCCGCCGCCGACTTGTCCGCCGACTATAGGGTCGTCCCCACGACCACGGGCCAAAGTTGCCCAGCCGCCGACATGTCCGACGACTATAGGGTCGTCCCTACGACCCCGGGACTTGATTGCCCCGCCACCGTCATGTCCGACGACTATAGGGACGTCTCCACGACCCCGCGACTAGGTTGGCCCGCCGCCGACTTGTCCGACGACTATATAGTCGTCCCTACCACCCCGGGACTAGGTTGGCCAGCCGCCGACTTGTCCGACGACTACATAGTCGTACCTACCACCCCGAGACTAGTTTGGCCAGCCGCCGACATGTCCGATGACTATAGGGTCGTCCCCACTACCCCGGGACTAGGTTGGCCCGCCGCCGACGTGTCCAACGACTATAGGGTCGTCCCTACCACCCCGGGACTAGGTTAGCCAGCCGCCGACATGTCCGACGACTCTAGGGTCGTCCCCACGACCCCGGGGCTAGATTGCCCCGGCACCGTCATGTCCGACGACTATAGGGTCGTCCCCACGACCCCGGGACTAGGTTGGCCCGCCGCCGACTTGTCCGACGACTATATAGTCGTCCCTACCACCCCGGGACTAGGTTGGCCAGCCGCCGACATGTCCGACGACTATAGGGTCGTCCCCACAACCCCGGGGCTAGATTGGCCCGCCACCGCCATGCCCGACGACTATAGGGTCGTCTCCACGACCCCGCGACTAGGTTGGCCCGCCACCGCCATGTCCGACGACTATAGGGTCGTCTCCACGACCCCGCGACTAGGTTGGCCCGCCGCCGACTTGTCCGACGACTACATAGTCGTACCTACCACCCCGAGACTAGTTTGGCCAGCCGCCGACATGTCCGATGACTATAGGGTCGTCCCCACTACCCCGGGACTAGGTTGGCCCGCCGCCGACGTGTCCAACGACTATAGGGTCGTCCCTACCACCCCGGGACTAGGTTAGCCAGCCGCCGACATGTCCGACGACTCTAGGGTCGTCCCCACGACCCCGGGGCTAGATTGCCCCGGCACCGTCATGTCCGACGACTATAGGGTCGTCCCCACGACCCCGGGACTAGGTTGGCCCGCCGCCGACTTGTCCGACGACTATAGGGTCGTCCCCACGACCCCGGGGCTAGATTGCCCCGGCACCGTCATGTCCGACGACTATAGGGTCGTCCCCACGACCCCGGGACTAGGTTGGCCCGCCGCAGACTTGTCCGACGACTATAGGGTCGTCCCCACGTCCCCGGGACTAGATTGGCCCGCCACCGTCATGTCCGACGAATATAGGGTCGTCCCTACGACCCCGGGACTAGGTTGGCCCGCCGCCGACTTCTCCGACGACATTAGGGTCGTCCCTACCACCCCGGGACTAGGTTGGCCAGCCGCCGACATGTCCGACGACTATAGGGTCGTCCCCACGACCCCGGGGCTAGATTGCCCCCGCACCGTCATGTCCGACGACTATAGGGTCGTCCCCACGACCCCGGGACTAGGTTGGCCCGCCGCCGACATGTCCGACGACTATAGGGTCGTCCCCACGACCCCGGGACTAGGTTGGCCCGCCGCCGACGTGTCCGACGACTATAGGGTCGTCCCCACGACCCCGGGAATAGGTTGGCCCGCCGCCGACTTGTCCGACGACTATAGGGTCGTCCCCACGACCCCGGGACTAGTTAGCCCCGCCACCGTCATGTCCGACGAATATAGGGTCGTCTCCACGACCCCGGGAATAGGTTGGCCCGCCGCCGACTTGTCCGCCGACTATAGGGTCGTCCCCACGACCACGGGCCAAAGTTGCCCAGCCGCCGACATGTCCGACGACTATAGGGTCGTCCCTACGACCCCGGGACTTGATTGCCCCGCCACCGTCATGTCCGACGACTATAGGGACGTCTCCACGACCCCGCGACTAGGTTGGCCCGCCGCCGACTTGTCCGACGACTATATAGTCGTCCCTACCACCCCGGGACTAGGTTGGCCAGCCGCCGACATGTCCGACGACTATGGGGTCGTCCCCACAACCCCGCGACTAGGTTGGCCCGCCGCCGAATTGTCCGACGACTATAGTAGTAAGGTAAGGCGGGTTCTAGACCAGGTCCTCTGAGGGGAGCGCGGGGGGCGGGGGGAAGTGAGGGCGCGCGGGGGAGTGCGGTGGAGGGAAACATGGGCGCGGGGGGTAGCGGGGGAAGCGGGGAGTGGATGACCGATTGCGCGCGCATGAGCTGCGGAGTGGGGGAAGCCGCAATCGTGGAGGGGATCAGTCCAGGCCGAACCGCCGCGGAGGCCTCTCCAGACTGGACCCACCCCCGAAAATTTCCACAGAGGGTCGTCCCCTCCCTCTAAAAAATTTCTGGGGCCGGGTCTTGTATGAAAAATCTTTTTCAGACTCGATCCAGCCCCAGAAATTTTTTTCCCCAAATATTTTTTTTCAAACCATTATAAAGCTGAAATTGTTTAATACTTTATCGGATGACGTCGGACAATGTCGGGGAAGATCGGCTTTTTACAAACCACGTATTCGGAGGAGGGAAAGAGAGAGCAATACATTAAAAGCTAAATTCGGAGGACGGAAAGAGAGAGCGTCTCGCGCGATCGCGTGTAACTCGAATCCTCTGGAGCAGCCGTGCAGGGGTGACGTCATTTGGCAGCGCGAATAATAGAAAGAATTATGAGGCGTCAGCAGAAACTTTTTTTCCATACCAATATAGGATGGAAATTTTTCCCCAACACAGAGAAATAATAATTTTTTAATCATCGATATAGCGAACTGTTATACAACAAACAGAAATATTTTTCCGAACCATTATGTAGCAAGCATTCTAAAGCTAACAAGTTTTTAAAGCGTTCTGATTTAACGTCGCAGCGTATCGCGCGATCGTGTGTAATTTAACACCTCTGGAGCAGCCGCGCGGGATGACGAATCATAGAAAGAATTATGCGGCGTCAGCAGAATTCGGAAACGTCAAATCTTAGAATTAAGTGTCAGCAGAAACTGCGTTGTATGATTTTGCACGCTACTTCGTCATAAGCGTGAATCATAGAAAGAATTATGCTGTATCAGCGGAAATTTGAGGGTATAAGTATGTGCTCTAACTGCACAAAGCCTCAAATCGTTGCAACGCGTTGCGCGGAAAAGATATCACATTTACATTCCATTTACGATCATGGAAGAATTCACGCAAGTAGAACGCCTATTGTTGGATCAATCCGAACGATTGATTTCGCGAGAAGAATACCTCGCGTGGGAAGAACGGTGCAACGAGTGTATAGAATCGTTGGAAGAACACAGTCGAGTGAAACGTCCTCGATTATCGATTGGGGTTCGACAATCATTGGTTGCTCGAATCGCGCGGCTCGAAGGACTGAAATATTCGCTACGCGGACGTTTCGAGCGTGAAGGTGCAGGACATTCGAGCACAGGACTTTTGTGGCGCGAAATAGACACTGCGTTCGATAGCCGCGTATTAACTGGTGCCGTGCTAAATTTGAATTACATCGAGCCGCGCAACTTCCTCCAGGCTGCTGAGACCATTGTGCTGGAGCATGTGCAGGATGCTTTGAGGAAACATCTAAACCTCAAAGTGAACACGGTGTTTAACGGCGAATTTGTGGCGGGTGATAAGCATGCTTGTAAAAGCATCAATACCCGAAACTGCGAACTCTTCCACACGTCCGATCTGCAGGAGTGGTATCAGCGATGCG